>JAGPYM010000051.1:0-176469 GCA_020736575.1 Thelonectria olida
GCGATCCTAGAAGACCATGTCTACTTTTGCCACAAAGGCTTATCGGTTATATTGCTCAACGGTATGACTGCGGTATCAAGCAATCATGCGCGTTGCAAAAGCCCTCATGAAGTCACTCAAGCACTATTCGGGTGTAACGATGGCCGACTGCGAGGCCCATGGGAAAATAAACCATTCCGGAAGCTTCATAAATGGATATGTGCCGCTTTGCGGCAGTTTCCAGCAGAGCGTAGACTCCCGCAGAAATTTGCACGTCGACTTCAGCTTTACCTTTTTGCCTACCACTGGGTATTACCATACCCTTCGCCGGGAGGGCTAGCAACGAGAGCAAAAGATGGCAAACGCTAGTGGTTTTCGATAGATATCCAGGCCGAAAATGGAAGCGCGGTAGAAGACGCTTTCCCGGAAATTGGTGCTGGGCGAGAACCCAGTGGCGGTCGGGGTATCCTGCGCCCCTCCCTTAATACCTTCGTTGGACTCAGGTGCAATGGCACTCGTGGATCGACCGCAAGCTCGGCCAAGCACTATCAGACGGAGTCTGGGAGCACCATTGTGATCAGGAGAGTTTCACATCTGACTCGATGAAGCAGCCAGGTGAGATACGGCGCAATCCTTTACGAAGAACTCGCCAGTTATCGTTCAAGGCTTAGGAAACGCCAATTCTCTTTCGACAGATGTAGCTGGTGTTGATAGCGAATCGCACACCTCTACATGATGATACTACATCGAATATCTCGACACGACCGCGGCCCTGATCCCAAGTCAACTGCAAACCAACGTTAGATTTCAGATAGCCCAACGGATCGAGCAGCGTATGGAGACTTGAAACGATACGCGAAGATGTAGTGGGCTATGGCACACCGCCGCCAGCTATGCAACCGCAACTTGCCCCAAGACTGCCACTAGCCAATCAACTAGACCTCGCTCCATGCCCGCTGCCAGCCTAAAGACCACTCCAACCAACTGTGCGCATACATTACACAACTTGCACCGGTCAACGGTCATCTCGACTCACAGAACATAGCAGCCGGTTAAGACGCAAATGAGGTCGACCTGCCAAGTACGCAAATCGAGAGGAGAAGGCGGCCCTCAATACTGCCTGGAGACGAGTCCAAAGACAACAAAAGGCATTCGAGCGACGCGTAGAGGAATTTAGTCAGTTCTGCCAGATCACCAGAGGGGTGTGATGAACATGAACGATAACAACCCTAGAAATGCCGACCAATCGATGCTTTGAAGTAATGAAAAGAGGTAAATGGAATGGGAAGAAATGAATGATAGTACAGGTTCGAATGCTCAAAGCTAAAGGGAAGGAAAGGGGAATAGGAAATATCAACATTTGCAAGCTACTACTAGTGTCAGATGAAGGAGGCAGGTCCAGGGAGCCCATAGGCTCGCGGTACCCGCGAATTTAAAATTTCACGGGTACCGCGAAAATGACTAAGCACAGTGTATAAGAGCTAAGTTGCGAGCGATTTCTCATTTTTCACACTGGTTTCGCCTTATGAGCCTGGTTGGATGGCACCGCTGTTCAAGTGCATCAATCCAATTTAAGACATCATGCTCCTTTTCACTCGTCACTTCTTTTTGCTTATTCGGGTACACTTTGCCATAATTTCTACTTTAAGCAGGACATTTCTAGCATCTCTCTTTTACCAATACTCTATAGCGTAATTTAATGCAATACTGCGATTTTACCTCTTGAAGGGCAGGTAACGCCATTAACTAGACCCCACACATACTGTTGAATAGTGGCAAAAGGAAGCTTGAAAGGCTGATAAATATTGTCATCAAAGATGACAATTGCCACCTATTGCCACAGGCTTATCAAGCAGCTTCCAGTTGATTCTATAAAAGGCATATAAAGCTGGCTCTGAAATCTCAAGCAATAAAGAAAAAAAAAGGACAATTAATTCAATCACCAATTCACCCAAATATCTGACACATACAGATTACTCATTGCAAGTTCCAAAATTGGCTAGGACAAGCAGCAAGGGTACAGGCTGCTGTCCCTAGATGGCTATCGCTGGGCAATATTCTGCTACTGATATCACGGCTGAGACTTAGTCCGATATCGAAAAATAAATCAGACTACCGTCAAGTGCGTGTTGCAACTCTGTTAATGTATTAAATCAGTATGCGCGTTAAGATTATATTGCAATAGAGTATCCTGAGGTGCGAAACTTATGCTTAGTCATTTTCGCGGTACCCGTGAAATTTTAAATTCGCGGGTACCGCGAGCCTATGGGCTCCCGCAGGTCCAGCCGAGATGACTAAGGAACTTTAGATGGGAAGGGAGACAATTACCCCGCATCTACAGCCTCAAGGCAGACAGAAGAACAGATTGAACACAATAAAAAATGAATCAACTGAACCGCCTGACTTTAAGGCCTTTATTATCATATTAATCGTATGAATTATATTACTACTAAACCCATCTTTCGGACCGGCCCTTCTTATCTTACGGATCTGACACATCCATAATGGATACATATCCATCCATACCACCGCCGTGATCTTAGTCATCATCCACATCAATTCCATATCCTCGGATGTGTAGTGGAGTGTAGTGGCTTTGAACCCTGCAACCAAGTAAAGTAAAGGGCTCTAGTCAACCAAGCCGAGTAAGGGGGTCAAATTTTGGTTTATTTGGTTGATGGACACACTGGAGGAGATGCAAAAGAAGGAGGGCCGACAGGACTGGAGGTGCGCAGCCGTGGTGAAGGACGCGAGGAACACAGACCGCATCAAGGTGATCTGTAGAGATGAGGCGGAGATGCAGCTCGTCAAGGAGACAGCAGAGAGGACGGCGGTCAAGGGTGCGAGAGTACTCAGGGACCAACTCTACCCGGTCAAGGTAGACGGTGCGAACCGTACGGCAGTACTAGACTCGGACGGCAATATACTACCAGGAGCGGTGGAGGCACTGGGCAGGGAGAACGAGGTGACGATCACCAAGATCCACTGGCTCAGCGATAGGGAGAACGGAAAGACGTACGGGTCAATGGTGATCTACGTGACGAAAGGAAACGATGCGAAGCGACTTCTCGAGGAGGGATACTTTCACCTGGCCGGGGAGTCGGCCAACACCAACGTCTTTGAGCGGCGTCAAGGACCAGTTCAGTGCTACAAGTGCTGGAACACTGGTCACAAAGCATTCGCGTGCGAGAAGCAGCAAGTATGCGGAAGGTGCGCGCAGCAAGGACACCAACACAGGCAATGCCAAGTAACAGAGCCATCATGTGCTACCTGCGGAGGGCCGCACGAAGCTTTCAGCCGAAACTGCCGGGCACGGAATGGACAGGGCGGTACCTACTAAACTGCAAATATTCCAACTCAACCTACGAAAGAGAGACGTGGTCCAACTAAGTATGATGAACGACCGGGACCTTCAGCAGTACGCTGTTGCCGAACCATACGCACGAACCATTGACGGTGCGGTGGTGACGACACCGAACAGCCATAGCAACTGGATCAAGATGATACCAACGCAGATGCATGATGAGCAGTGGCCGATCCGTAGTATGCTATGGATTCGACGAGACATAGAGGCGGAACAGATTCCGATACCATCAGCAGACCTAACGGGGGCGGTGCTGCGACTCCCTGACAGGGATGTGCTGGTGATCTCGGTATATGTGGAGGGGAAGAACGAAGAGGCGCTGCTGGCCACAATGGAGATGTTGCATCACCAAGTGACGACGTTCCGCAACGCAACAGGGAGAAGGACGGACGTGATCCTAGCGGGCGACTTCAATCGTCACGACCACCTCTGGGGAGGAGAAGACGTGACAGGCAGGAGACAAGGCGAGGCAGAGCCGATTATCAGTCTCATGGAGGAGCACAGCTTGCTCAGCCTTCTCCCCGGGGGACGAAGACGTGGGAGAACTCGGAGCACTCAAGTACGATAGACTTGATACTGGCGTCGGCCGGGTTGGCTGAGGAGATGGTAACATGCGGGACCCACCCAACGGAACATGGTTCAGACCACAGAGCAATCCGAACCGAGTTCGACCTCAGTGTGCCAGAAAGGAGGACCAGCGAACGACGACTGTTCAAGAAGGCACCGTGGACAGCGATCAGAGAAAGGGTGGAGGAAAGGCTCCGATGGCTGCCATGGGATGAAGACGTGCAGACCCAAACGGACATGCTCATGGGAGTTGTGCTCGAAGCAACCGACAAACTCGTGCCACTAGCAAAGCCATCCCCGTACGCGAGGAGGTGGTGGACAACAGACCTAACCCGGCTTCGACGGGCGTACACGTACTGGAGGAACCAGGCGAGATCACAACGTCGAAGAAGTCAACGGTCGCCAGATCTGGAACAGAGAGCCAAAGAAGCAGGCAAAGGATACCATGACGCGATCAGGAAACAGAAGAAGGCACACTGGGATGACTTTCTCGCGGACGGAGCCAATATTTGGCAGTCGGCAAGATACCTCAAGCCCGGAGGCGATGCCATGAGCGACAAGATCCCGCCGCTCAAGAGACCAGATGGAACAAAGACAAAGGACAAGGCAGAGCAGGCAGAGGAGCTGCTTAGCGCTTTCTTCCCACCACTGCCGGCCGTCATCGAAGATGAAGGGACCCGTCCCCGCCGGATGGAGGTGGACATGCCGAACATAACCCTGGACGAGGTGGAGCAGAAAGTCATGGAGGCCAAAGCATGGAGAGCACCCGGGGAAGACGGCTTACCAGCGATGGTATGGAAACAACTTTGGCTAGTGGTCTAAGACCGGGTACTATACTTATTCCGAACGTCATTGATAGATGGAGTACTGCCGGACCAGTGGAGAAGCGCCAAGATCATCCCGCTCAAGAAACCAGACAAGGGCGACTACGCGATCGCCAAGGCATGGCGACCCATCTCACTATTGTCGACGCTGGGTAAGATTCTCGAGGCGGTCGTGGCGGACAGGATTTCGTACGCCGTCGAGACGTTCGGACTCCTACCCACAAACCACTTTGGAGCAAGAAAACGGAGGTCGACAGAACAAGCACTCCTGCTCCTGCAGGAACAAATCTACAGGGCGTGGAGAAACCGCAAGGTGGTTAGTCTGATCAGCTTCGATGTCAAAGGCGCATACAACGGCGTATTCAAGGATCGACTTTTGCAGAGACTGGAGGCCAGAGGCATACCACGGTGGCTGGTCAAATGGATCGATGCTTTCTGCTCAAATCGCACAGCGAGCATCGTAGTGAACGACTACACGTCGGAGCGACAGCCGCTACCCCAAGCGGGCCTTCCGCAGGGGTCGCCGCTGTCGCCGGTGCTGTTCCTGTTTTTCAACGCGGATCTGGTACAGAGTAGAATCAACTCAACGGGCGGCTCGATGGCATTCGTCGACGACTACTCGGCCTGGGTGACGGGGCCAACGGCGGAGACAAACAGAGCGGGCATTCAAGCCATCATAGACAGGGCACTGGAATGGGAAAGACGGAGCGGTGCAACATTCGAAGGCGACAAGACAACCATCATACACTTCACGCGCAATGCCGAGCGCACCAGCGACACGCCATTCGTGATCAAAGGAAAAGAGGTCAGACCGACACAAAGCGCCAAGATCCTGGGAGTGGTGATGGATGCGAAGCTACGGTACAAGGAACATATGGCCAGAGCAGCAGCCAAGGGCCTGTCGGCGGCCATGTGCCTGAGGAGGCTCAAGATGCCATCACCTCAGACAGCAAGGCAGCTCTTCACGGCTACGGTGGCACCAACCATGGACTATGCCTCCACCGTATGGGCGCATGCGTGCAGGGTAAGAGAACTGAGCTGGTTGAACAGAGCGCAGAAAGTAGGGGCGCAAGCGATCACCGGCGCCTTCCGAACGGCAGCGACGGCGGTGTTGGAAGTAGAGGTAAGCATCCCAACGATAGGGGAACGGCATGCCCGAGCCGGCACTAAGCTCTGGATCAACCTGCACACCCTACCAAAGACGCACCCACTCGTGGGTCTCAAGATGTCAAGCAGCCGGAGATACCTGTCTCCGATGAAGAAGCTCGCGCTGGCACCAGACGGGAACACAGTTGAGCGAATGGAAACAATCCAGGCATACACACTACCACCATGGCACAGCCGCCTACCCATCGGGTACGACCTCGACCGAGATATGGCGACAGAAACCGCCAACAGGATGGAGGGCATCCTGGTGGCAACCAGTGCTTCTGAGAAGGCAGGAAGGGTAGGCATGGGCGGCGTCGTTCGTGATACTCTGAGCAACAGACCGGACGAAGTGGTGGCTAGGTACTCGATCGCGATCGGCTCGAGAGACGATCAGAACGTGTACACAGCAGAGCTGGGAGCTATCGCGATGGCGCTGAGATGCATGCCGGATGGACTTCAACATCGACAGTTGACGATTATGACGAGCAGCCGATCAGCACTGCAAGTGATCGCGCGGCCGCAACAGCAGTCGGGACAATGTACCGTCCAGGAGATCCATAGGCATGCCGAACGACTCCAGAAGAGTGGCAACATCGTCAAAATGCTGTGGGTACCAGCCGGAGACAAGGACTTTCCGATGGGCAGCGAGGCAAAGACGGAAGCGCGAAGAGCCGCACGAGGAAGATAGAGACCTGAGAAACCAACATACCAAGCGCGTTCCACACGGATGAGACTAGCGATCGCACAGCAACAGCGGCAGAAGATCCTGCCCGATGGGGTCGGAAAGTACGCGAAGCGAATCGACAGAGCGTTACCAGGTACACACACGCGCGCCCTGTATGATGGATTGAAGAGGCGCGAAGCAGACATGCTCTCCCAGCTTCGCACGGGAATGGCTAGGATCAACAGCTACCTGCACAGGATTGGAGCAGCAGAATCGGACCGATGCAACTGTGGACGAGCAGCAGAAACGATGGACCATTTTCTATTCCGGTGCACGAAATGGGACACGCAGCGAGAAGGCATGCGACAAGTCGGACAAACAATGATGGGAAACCTCTCGTTCTTTTTGGGCGGAAAGACAGCATCGGATGGACCTAAATGGACACCTCACCTACAGGCGGTGCGGGCGGCGATTAAGTTCGCCATGGACACGGGGAGACTTGCTGCAAACCAGACTAGATAACTTACTAACTAACCACGTTTAGCGGCCAAATCTGGCGATACTAACACCAAACAGCCTCAAGTTGGCAGACCATGCTTCAGCTGCTGAAGATAGGATGCTGAACACTTGGAGATATTGGCCTTCAAGCAGGCATGTCACATCAGAGTCAAGCGAGGCGAGACCAATCAGTGGACGAGGAAGAATGTGGGGCTTCTGGGTGATCTCGATCAATCGTTAGAACTGAAAATAGTTTAGCGTCATGGCCCTATGAGGCTTGGTCCTCCCGGGCGTAATAAATTTCATTCATTCATACACTGTTCTCCAAATGCCCGCCCTTGGACCCACTCACTCATCTGCACGATTTGCGAGTAGCCCACGACGAGCATCATACTAACCCCGACCTCTCTCACGATTCTTCGAACACTCTCGGCTCCATGCCTTGACCATGACTTTTTCCATTAATGCTCCCCAGTATCTGCCGAATAGCATGCATCCGCCAGCTCAACACATGTCCCCCTTATCGAGGCCAGGCTTTCCCGGCTCTACGGCGGCTGTGGAGATATTTTCCCACCCCACAGCTTCTCAGTGGTCGTTGTCCGACCTTTGGACGTAAGGACGTGTCTGGATTCTCGGCGAAGGATGTCGCTGGGGAAGCTATCAAGACTGGCGTTGGCAATCTCCTCTTTTATCTTCAGTCTGCCATGATCAAGTTGGACTTACCCCTGGCCGGCCCCGGTCCTCGTCTGTGCCTGTCATCGCGTGAATTGCTCGAAGTCGCTCTTCTTCGTACCTGGCACTCAATGTCTTCCCGTGGTATGTCAGGTCCTCATCCTTAATGAGGACGAAAGGCATAGAGGAGAACCACATTTTGCGGTGTTCGTGACGTCTTGGTGGTGATATTGCCTGCGTTTGGTCATACGAACGGCCCTGAGGGAAGCCGGCACATCCGTTCGAATATACTGTTAAAAGATGGACGGCGTACGTGTCGTTATAGACAAGTCTCTAAGAAAACACGTAAAATACAATACACACACCAATATAGAAGCTTCCCCTAGACACATCACGATCCATCGCTCGTCGTGTGATCATGAAAGGACCCCCAGCTGCAGGACCTCCCGCGAGGTTTGATCATGTCCCCACTACGAAATAGTCTCGATCGTGGCGTTGACCAATAAGGTCTTACGGAGTGCTCCGTAGTGCCCTGGTATACGGGTTTATCGCCGATCAAGTGGTGCCTGAGACAAAAGCCTCATTGGTTTGAGCCATCTCATCGAGGCGCTTCGGAGGGGCTGTTTCATCAAGGCGAAGCGGGGTTGGTCCTTGGCATCTTTTATTAAATGGCAGCTACGTAACGATTGCCCGCTTCTGAAACGAGAAAAAAAGAAGGGGGAGGGTTTATTTTTTGCGTACATAAATCCCCTTCGATGAGAAGTCAAAACCCACACACCTGCTGATGCCGACTGGATATGACGCGCTATACTTTGATGACGTATGAGAGAGTGAAGGTATATTAGAGCTCTATCGCGAGCTGGCCCTGGATAAGGGGTTTTCATTTCACGACTTTTAGAATTCCTATTTTTTGAGCTAGGAGAAGAGAGATAACGTTACGGTCAGCTGCCCTTGATACCGATTCAAGCAGCTTATGTAGGGTTACTTTGACACCCATCGATTGCGACTACATATCATCACGAAGAACGAGGGTTCACCCTCAAACTTAACATCCGATGCCTCTTTTCTCTTCGAGGCAAGATAATAGGCCGGAGGAGGATGGCCAGGAACCAGAGGACGCGGATCAGGCCCCTCCCCCAGACGAGCACACCCGCTTGCTGCCGAACCGGGGGAACTCACGCCGAGGAAACCTCTTGGCGCCGGATGACCCTGCTGTGTCGCCATACAACCTCTGGAGCATCCGGGCTCTACGGTATTCGACGATTGGGTTTACGTTGGTGACGCTGGTGTGGTGGATCTTGCTGTTGGTGTCTATGTTTGCCACGCCACCCGGCTTCCAGATGAGGGGGAGCATGTTCCAGTCGTTTGGGTATGCGAACTTAACGTTGGCGAATTTACTATTTACGTTAATGTTTTTCGGTGTGCCCGCGAAAGCTGTTAGGATACTGGTTATGTCTATGTCGGTAAGTTTTATAATGCTTTTACAGGATGATGGAAACTTAGTATCTAACATGGGGGTGGGGGATAGGCTGTCCTTGTGCTTGATATGATCCTCATCTTGTCAGTTCAAGAGACTCGATATGAAGAAGGATGGGTTGGAGCAGTCAGTGTCATCTGGGCACTGTTTATGAGTCTATGGACCCTGCTGGTGGATCACACGGTGAAATGGGGCAAGGCAGAGGAGGAAGAGCGATTGACAGGGCGCGCTGAGACGAGGCGAAACCTCGTAGAATGGACAGAGGTGATGGTCTCTACGGTGGTATGGTCCACGATGTGCATCGCGTTGTTCCTCGTGACCCTAACTATCATCTTACGAGCAGTTGACGCCGGCGTGGCACCTCCCGGAAAGCTATATTGGGTTGACAGCCATAAGTACCGAGTACATGTGCACTGTCACGGAAACAAGACCGAAGATAAACCTACGGTGCTCTTTGAGGGAGGCGAGCGGACGGTGGAGTATTCGTTCTGGGACTTTGCCGAGAATGCTCTCAGAAATGAGTCCTTCCCGCGGTACTGTTTCACGGATAGACCCGGGTTTGGCTGGTCTGATACATCACCATCTCCTTCTTCAGCTGGATTTGTTGTCGATATACTGAGCGAGGCGCTGGCAAATGCAGGAGAAAACGGTCCTTGGGTACTGGCGAGCGCCGGCATCGGGTCAATCTACTCACGAGTCTTTTCCGCACGTCATGGAGATGCTATCAAAGGCCTTGTGCTAGTTGATCCGCTGCACGAAGACCTCCTCGCCAAGGTTGGTCGGCCGGGAACGGGATTCCTGCTCTGGCTTCGGGGCGCCATCTCCCCGCTCGGACTGGACCGTGTCCCAGAGGCCATCTTCCGGGGCCGAACCAGTCGGGACCGAGTATACGGGCGGTCAGCCTATCAGGGCGGCAAGTACATCCTGGCCAAGCTCCAAGAGAACTGGGTCGCGGCGTCCATTACACGACGAGATGCGCAGACTAGCCGGGCCATACAGGATAAGCAGACACCGCTGGTGGTGATTAGCTCTGGGAAGCATACCAAGGCGAGCCGTCAGTGGGAGGAGAAGCAGCGGGATCTGACGAAGTTGACGGAGAAGCTCCGGAGTTGGGACATTGTAGACGGGGCGCCGCACGAGGTGTGGAGTACGTTTGAGGGAAGGGAAAAAATTGAGAAGAGGTTGAAGGAGCTGGTGCATGCACGATCATGAGCATGAGAGAAAGTATGAGCAGGATTCGTGGATGACGTCTGCCGTTAGTTGGAATAGCCCCTGAGCAGATCCCCACAGGATCCAGCATCCTCTTGTGAGAAAGCAAACTCAACTCCATTACCCTATGACAGCTCCTTGGGGAGCGCATATTCAGGGCATTATTACGACTTGAGCGAGGAGGATTAAAAGTTCAATTACTTACTGTTCCTATGGTATTTCCACAAGCATATTGCGCTGATCTGTTTGCGACCTAATCCCCTCCATATTAGAAAACTTGATGTCTCAATCATCCCCAGGCTAGCCCTCCTCGCTGCAGTCCTCGTCTACGCCATCTAGTCCGGGTATACACCCCCTCTCTGTATCAACGGCAGTCGAACGGGAGGCCACATATGGGGCAATGGCACGCTCCAAACCTTTTCCGGCCAGGAGTTTCGCTTATAGCCGTTCGCTGCTCCCGCATTTCATCACGCGCTAGATACCACACAATTTATAGAGAGGGGGGCGGTACAGGATGAGGTCAGACAAACCTTTGCTTCTATTGACTGGGCAGATATATGATCTAAACATTTCATTATCTTTATCTTGTAAAGCTTTTGTAACCATCTTAAACGCCTAATGTTTGAGGAAACGCGATCCCCTGGGTCACGAGCTCGGGTTCCACCTCCGTAGCAAGAGGAAGATCTAGTATCAGGGGCGGGAACTAAGCGCTCATCATGCTAGCATAAGGATGTGGCCTCAGCCAGCCCCCGCTCGCCCCAAGGACCCTTTTGGATGTAGCTGGGCATGACTGGCACCAAGATGCTGACATCATGGAATGCTTTGGCCAATCGCTATCACAAGAAAGGATCCCCACGCCGTCCAGAACCTTAGTCCCGGAGATGATAAAAGGGTCCAAGTTCTTGAGCTTCGGTGCCTCCTCGTGAGTCAGACTCTCCCGTGGCAGAAGACTCATCACAACTCAAAGATAGCCCCGTGGACATCAATTCACGAGCACTTTGCTGAGTAAGCCGTCAATTCAATCCACAAACCCTGATATTGACGTGGATGGATTGATTCCCTGCCCTGGCGCTCCTTCTGCCAGTCATTCACATCGCCAACCACGACGACGATTGCAATGGCGACAATGATGGCCACGCCTTCAACCCACTCAACCTTTGCTCCTACATGGTGTGTCTGGCTAAATGTTTGGTACAGCCCTAGGGCAAGTGAGGGTGTCAGACGGAAGAGGCAGGCCCAGCCGGGATGACTGAGGTCAGGGTCAACGGAAGAAAAACCCCGCTGCCCACATCGGATCACATCATCAGAACATCATCATTGAATTGATCAATTGAATAGCCTCAGTTTGGGGTCAAATTTATCATATTTTCCCTGTGAATTCTATAACTATTGAACCCGTCACTTCGGACTGTTGTTTTAGCCGACGGATCCGACAGAGGGGTTGCTTACAAACCTGCAGCCAGGACAGTGAAACCCAAGAGTGTATATCGAAAGAAGGGAGAAACGCAGCGTCAGGAAGTTTAAGTAGCATTCGATCGGCAAGACAATACGTATGCCTGGAAGCTGCTTTGCCTCGTCATTCTGAGATAATAGGTGCTAACCTGACTGGACAATGACTCGTCGAGAGCATAACGTGATTATGGGAAATTTCTCCCTTGTGATACTAAACTAGAATCGTACTGATGCCTAGAGCTCGCATCTGTTTTATCCATTCATCTAAAATCTCTTTACCAAGTGCTATGAGAAGCTCACAATCTGCGCGCCAGGAAGTGGCATGGCGCCAACGCCATCCCTCAGCGACAGGCCTATCAACAGAACCCAGCAACACAGTTAAGGCCATCGAGAATAAAGCAGAGAAATCACTCCTCCTCCTCTGGGACGACCTCCCCGCCTGGCGCCGCGACAACGCCTTCATTCGCTCTGGCTATTACCAAATCCGCCCTTCCTACCTGCACTCGCTGCGCTCCCTCTTCTATCTACACAATGAATCCGTCAACATCTGGTCGCACCTCGTCGGCGCCATTGTAGCCGTCGCTGGCTCGCTCTACTTGTACTATATCATCGGCCCGCGCTACGACTCTGCCATGCCATCTGACGTGCTCGTCTTCGCGTGCTTTATTGGCGGCGCAGTGCTGTGCCTTGGCATGAGCGCGACGTTCCACGCTGTGCTAGATCACAGCCAGGAGGTGGCGCGCGGTGGGGGAATAAGCTGGATTACACGGGAATTATCGCGTTGATTGTGGGAAGCTTTGTGCCGGCGCTATATTATGGCTTCTTTTGCAAGCCTACGCTACTCACGGCGTACTTGTGCCTGGTGAGTTTGGCTTTGAGAAGACATGACGTAACGGTGACGGCCACTGACAAAGACCCAGATCTGTCTGCTTGGCACCGGATGCGCCACTGTCTCGTGGGTAGAGCAGTTCCGCACCCCAAAATGGCGACCATACCGGGCCGTGATATTCATCGGCCTCGGTTTATCTGGCTTAATCCCTATTATCCACGGCGTCGCCATCTATGGCTACAAGGGGCTCGAGGACAGGATTAGCGTCACCTGGATCATCATCCACGGCGCCATGTATATCTTCGGCGCAGTTCTCTACGCGGTCAGGCGCCAACGTCCCAATCGTCCCCATAGTGGCGGTGACTGACTGACTGGGAATGTAGGCTCGATGGCCGGAGAGGAGCTTCCCGGGAGCATTCGACATATGGGGCAGCTCCCATCAGATCTTCCATATGTTTGTCCTGCTCGCTGCGGCAATGCATTTTTATGGCATGGCGAAGGCGTTTGACTACCATCACACGGTCTTGGGATCCCAGTGCTTGGCCAAATAAATCGAGACGGTTTCGGCCATGTACCACTCTCCATTGGCGGAAGGACGTTTATCATTATTATTCGTTACTTGGGTCATTCTCAGCACCCGTATCTGTAGTTATGAATTGGGAAGTTAAAAGCGTCTAGTAATGGTAAAAAGCTAACCCCTACGAGTATGTTGATGTGCTATTTGGTAATGGAAGACGTGAGGGCTGGCGAAGGTGTGCACTTCGTGCTCCCGTGCGCTGCTTGTTGATCCACATGTGGCAGTCTTTCTGAGCACCCATATTCAGGATTCCAGCAACATAATGACTTTTTACGGGCGCAGAGGTTGTCTGCCTTGTTTATTTGTCCAGGATTGGGTCCAATTTTGCCATACAGGTGCATGCGAGCTCGATGCTGCACCCAATCTCCGATGGAGACTTGGCGGCGTTTCTGCCATCCCTGTTTTTGGCGCTTCGATATATAATATGAGCAAGACGCCAGTGAGTGCTTGATCTAGCACTCCATTCCATAATTCTTTTGGTCTTTAAGACTGTGACAGACCATGATTGGTAAGCAACAATTTCATTCCATCTTCGCGGCATTGAAGCCCTAGATTCCACTGCGCTTCTATCACTTGAAACTCGCGCCCGAGCCGCATATGCCATCGCTAGCTAACCTGTTCCGCGTACGCAGCCTACCCAGCCTTTCGCAAGCAGGTCCGTCGCACTTGGTCAGGCAGAAACTCTGGCCAAAGGGTCAACCACATCTGCAGCGACGATGAAGGAGCCAACCTTGGGCTCTACCACGAGAGATCGCCGTTGCTTCGCTTACCACCCGTGAGTGAGGAGCGCCATGGATTGATGAGGCGCTTATTTGACGGCACAAGCACTCCGGGCAAAGACAGCCCGAATCGTCTGGTCAAATGGCCAGCAAATGCTTTCCATGTCACCAAGGTTACGCTGATGAGCAGTAAGCATGTCTCCGCTGATTGATTGAACTACGACTGAATTGACGTGATAGACTACGTCAACGTCCTGCTCCCATTCGTGCCACTAGGTATCATTGCCGGCGTGCTTGGTTGGAGCCCTGCGGCTGTGTTCTCGCTGAACTTCATCGCCATTATTCCCCTGGCAGCGGTGTTATCCTTCGCTACGGAAGAGATTTCCATCCCACTGGGCGAGACGTTAGGAGGGCTGCTGAATGCCACTTTTGGCAATGCAGTTGAGCTCATTGTGAGTATCGTCGCCCTGAAGAAGAACGAAATCGAAGTCGTGCAGTCGTCAATGCTTGGTTCCATTCTATCCAATCTTCTTCTTGTCATGGGCAGTAGCTTTCTGCTCGGCGGCCTTGTCAACATGAAGGATGATTCAGGCAACGGCACCGAGCAAACCTTCACCAGTGCGATGGCACAAACGACATGCTCCTTGTTAGCGCTGTCAGCCGCCTCAATGATCATTCCCGCTACTGTGAGCAGCCTCCCAGAGCCCAGTCCACAAAAGATTGTGCTACAATAAGCATCAGGAGGAAGACTAACCTCGATATGCAGCTCTACAACATCCTCAACAGCTCGGATCAGCACGGTAAAAC
This sequence comes from Thelonectria olida, assembly GCA_020736575.1. Lineage (NCBI taxonomy): Eukaryota > Fungi > Ascomycota > Sordariomycetes > Hypocreales > Nectriaceae > Thelonectria > Thelonectria olida. The sequence goes on from JAGPYM010000051.1 coordinate 14,788, forward strand.
CGAAACCATCCTTTGGCACTCGCGGGGGACGGCCATCATCCTTCTTATCCTGTACGCCCTGTATCTGTGCTTCCAGCTGCGGACGCACAAGAATCTATTCAGCGAGGGGACTGATGAAACGACTTCCGTTGATGAGGGAGAGGACGAGCCCGAATCGGTAATGAGTCCTTGGTCTGCTGCAGCGGTACTGATTGCCGTGACCGTTGTTATCTCCTTCTGTGCAGACTACCTGGTGGGCAGTATCGACAGCATCGCCAAAGATGCGCACACCAGCAAGAGCTTCATTGGCTTGATCCTGATCCCCATTGTCGGCAACGCGGCCGAGCACGCGACAGCGTGTGTGATGGCCGTAAGGAATAAAATGGATTTGGTGAGTGACATCCTGTTTCTTTATCTGGTTGTTTTATTGTGAACTGACAAGTCACATTAAACAAGGCCACGGGTGTTGCAATCGGATCCAGCATCCAGATTGCGCTGCTGGTTACGCCGTCGCTGGTTGTCTTGGGCTGGGCAATGAATGTGCCGATGAGTCTGAATTTCGATATTTGTGAGTTACTATGAGGACGTAAGCGACTTTGAACACGCTTGCTGATGCTTGTTGCAGTTGAGACAATTATCTTCGCTGTATCCGTTTTAGTTGTGACAGGCACGGTGCAGGATGGGAAATCTAACTATCTGGAGGGAGTCATGGTGAGTTTACGTTTCCCTGCCCTTCTATAGCTACGGCGTACTAATTACGCTGCAGCTTGTGGGACTCTACATTATCATCGCTTTGACATTCTGGGCTATCCCCAGTGGAGTTTTGGGAAACGCTATGGGCTGATTGCCGGGTTGCGATGTGCTGAAGGCTTGAAAGTTACACGACCTAGGAATTGATAAGCATGCATTTTGCTTTCATAGTGGTACATTCCCTGGAAGGGGTAACTCGGGAACATTAAACAGCGAAAACAGGGATTACTGCAGGGTCCACTTTATTCTGGGGTGCCATCACAGAGGCTAACTCAAGTCTTGGGTATTGCTTGAAACTGAAAAGGATGGATTGAGCTTAGAGGAGGCTTGAGGAGAGGAAGTGGGTTGGTATCAGAGCCGGTTCTTTTCCTGGATACCTAGTCTACGGCGCATCCTCAGGATCCAACATCTTGTGACGCAGTTGCCATCCTGGATGCTTGCACAGGGGGAGTCGTCATTCTGATTATACTAGCACGCAATGACCCCAAAAACTTGGGGAAATAGGGATAGCTTAGAATTCCCAGGGAATTATGCCAATGACGCACCGTGTTCAAAAATGACACTCCTCTGACGTTATGTACTGGCGACCCGACCGACAGTCTCACAAAAAAAGACCCCCAGCTAAGGTAGTAGAAGCGGGACGATAGAGGACACTCTTTACACTCTTTACACTCTTTACACTCTTTTAGGCGAAAGGATAGGTTGGGGCTGCCGTGAGCGTGGCATCGTGAGATGGACGCGACCGTCGAGGAGATCCTTGTCGAGGGTGGGGATTCGGTGGCTGCGACGCGTCGCTCGTCGAGACCCGTGAAACCAACCGCGAAAGCCCAAAAGTTTTGGCAAGTAGCCTCAAGCCAGGCCGGGACATTCAAGAATGCCGGCACAAAGCAAGTGGCAGCAGGAGACAACGCCTGGGACAATGCGAACGAGGGAATTCGGGCTGTGGATGGCGCGGCGCGCAGCGATTCATCGCTAATCCAGGAGATGCTCCAGACGACGCTACAGACGATGCTCCAGGAAACATCGAGCCATCTTATGAGCAAGCAGAAACAAATGCTGGAGAGGCTCTGGGATGCCTTGATGGAGAACCACCAGAAAGCGACAAAAGTGATGAGCGATCAGCTGGAGATGATCCGGCAACTCCAGAAGGAGATTCGCACGACCAGAGCCGAGGCAGCCGAGGAGCGGAAGAGGACAGAAGAGCTTAGGCGTATGCACGAACAGACGGCCGATCAGCTCAGGGCCATGCGAGAACAGGGAGCGGAAGATCACAAGCAGCTGCGCAAGCAGATAACCGAGCAGATAACTGAGCAGATGAACGAGCAGCTTGGGCAAGTACGGAAGGAAGCGGCGGAAGAAATGAGACAGCTACGAGAACAGCTGGACCTGGTGGCCAGAAGCATCGCAGCCAACAGTGCCCAGACAAGCCCACAGCCATCGTATGCAGACGTAGCCCGCATCCCACCGATGAGCCAACCCAGCAATGTTCGAACTCTCTCATCTCTGCGAACAACGCCATCCGCGTTTACCGATACTCTCTTCTGCACCATCGACACATCGCGCGTCAACGAGGAGGAGAAGGGAAGAGCACAAGTGGGAGGAGTCCGACAGGCCATCGAGGAAGAGATGAGGAAGAAGGAGGGCCGACAAGACTGGAGGTGTGCAGCCGTGGTGAAGGACGCAAAGAAGGTAGACCGCATTAAGGTGATCTGCCGAGACGAGTCGGAGATGAAGCTCGTCAAGGAAGCGGCAGAGAAGACAGCAGTCAAGGGTGCAAGAGTCCTCAGGGACCAGCTATATCCGGTCAAGGTTGACGGCGCAAACAGAACAGCGGTGTTGGACCCGATGGGCAACGAGCTGCCAGGCGCGGCGGAGGCGCTGGGAAAGGAGAACGGCGTGACGATTGCCAAGATGCACTGGCTCAGCGACAAGGAGAATGGGAAATCGTACGGCTCGATGGTGATCTACGTCACGAAGGCGAGCGATGCACAACGCCTCCTGGAAGAGAGATACTTTCACCTCGCTGGGGAGTCAGCCAGCACCAACGTTTTCGAGCGACGTCAAGGTCCGGCCCAGTGCTACAACTGTTGGGAGCTTGGCCACAAGGCCTTCAACTGCAACAAACCCCAGCGATGCGGCAAATGTACAGAGACGGGACACCGTCACACACAATGTCAGGCGATCGAGCCCAAGTGCGCTCTCTGTGGAGGGCCGCACGAATCGCTCAGTCGCAACTGCCGAGTGCGACGAATGCATGGCAACAATGTGTACTAACCTCCAGATCCTCCAGCTCAACGTGGGGAAGAGGGATGCAGTGCAACTGAGCATGATGGAACGATGGAGACTTGCGGGACTACGCGGTGCTGGCAGTAGCCGAACCATACGCGCTGAACATTGACGGCGCGGTGGTGACAACGCCAAACAACCACAGAAACTGGACGAGATTTATACCGATGAAGAGACACGAGATGCGATGGCCGATCCGCAGCATGCTCTGGATCCGCAGGGACCTGGAGACGGAGCAGGTGCCGATACCGTCAGCCGACCTGACGGGAGCAATAATACGACTGCCCGACCGGGACGTCCTGGTGGTATCGGTGTATGTGGAAGGGAGTAATGAGAATGCTCTACGCACGGCAATGGAGCAACTGCACAGGGTGATGACGGGCTTCCGCAACAGCACAGGGAAAAGAACGGACGTGATCTTGGCAGGCGACTTTAACCGCCACGATCAACTATGGGGAGGTGACGAGGTGACAGGCAGACGCCAAGGGGAGGCAGATGCAATCATCGACCTCATGGATGAGCATGGCCTTCTCAGCCTCCTCCCCAGGGGAACGAAAACCTGGGAGAGGGGTGGTGCGGAGAGCACGATCGACCTGGTGCTTGCGTCGTCCGAACTGGCCGAAGAGATGGTTCACTGCGGCATTCACCAGACCGAACACGGGTCGGACCATAGGGCAATCCAGACAGAGTTTGACCTCACGACACCGGAGAGGACGATGAGTCCGAGACTGCTCTTCAAGAATGCACCGTGGAATGCGATCAAGGAGAGAGTGAAAGATCAGCTGGCACTCCTCCCATGGGACGGCGGGGTTCAGACACAGACGGATAGGCTGATGGAGGCAGTCCTCGGCGCAATCCACGCACTCGTCCCGCGAGCGAAGCCATCGCCATACGCCAAGAGATGGTGGACAACGGACCTTACTCGACTCCGAAAAACCTACACGTACTGGAGAAACCTGGCGAGGGCGCAGCGGCGGGCAGGCCATAGACAGGAAAACCTAGAGAGCCAGGCGAAGGTAGCATCCAAAGAGTACCACGACAGTATCAGAAGACAGAAGAAGGCCCACTGGGACGACTTCCTCGCAGACGGCGCCAATATCTGGCAAGCGGCCAAATACCTCAAACCTGGTGGCGACATGGTCGGCGACAAAATCCCCCGGCTAAAAAGGGCGGACGGGACGACAACGCAGGACAAAGCGGAACAGGCAGAAGAACTGCTGAGGGCATTCTTCCCGCCGCTACCAGCAACCATCGAAGACGAAGGTCCACGACCGTGGCGGAGAGAAGTGGCCATGCCAGACTTGACGTTGGAGGAGGTGGAGGAGAAAGTCATGGCAGCCAAGGCGTGGAAAGCGCCCGGAGAAGACGGCCTGCCGGCGATGGTGTGGAAGCAACTGTGGCCGGTGGTCAAGGAACGCGTGATGCATCTGTTCCGCACCTCACTGAATGAAGGACAGCTGCCAAACCAGTGGAGGAGCGCCAAGATCATCCCGCTCAAGAAGCCGGACAAGGGCGACTATGCGCTCGCAAAGGCATGGAGACCGATCTCGCTGCTGTCGACGCTGGGCAAGGTGCTCGAAGCAGTGGTGGCGGACAGGATCTCGTACGTCGCCGAGACGTTCGGGCTCCTGCCTACAAACCACTTTGGCGCAAGGAAACGGCGGTCGGCAGAGCAGGCACTGCTGCTCTTCCAAGAACAAGTGTACAAAGCATGGCGGAACCGCAAGGTGGTCAGCCTGGCCAGCTTCGACATCAAAGGCGCGTACAACGGCGTGTTCGATGACAGACTGCTACAGAGGCTGACAGCAAGAGGCATCCCGAAGAAGCTGGTGCAATGGGTGGAAGCGTTCTGCTCCAACCGTACAGCCAGTATCGTGGTGAACGACTACACATCAGAGCAACGGGAGCTGCCGCAAGCCGGCCTTCCCCAGGGATCGCCGCTTTCGCCTGTGCTTTTCCTGTTCTTCAACGCAGACCTGGTACAAAGCAAGATTGACTCTAAAGGCGGATCGATAGCGTTTGTCGACGACTACTCGGCTTGGGTCACGGGGCCAACAGCGGAGGCGAACAGGGACGGCATACAGGCCATCATCGACCGGGCACTGGCGTGGGGGAAACGCAGTGGAGCAACGTTTGAGCACGACAAGACAGCAATTGTCCACTTCACGCGCGTAGCTGAACGCACCAGCGAGGCGCCGTTCATGATCAATGGAGTAGAAGTCAAGCCAAAGACGACGGCCAAGCTCCTAGGGGTGATTATGGACACGGAGCTCAGGTTCAAGGAACACATGGCCAAGGCCGCCACCAAAGGTCTCTCGGCAGCCATGTGTCTACGGAGACTCAGGATGCTGCCACCACAAGCTGCCAGACAACTCTTCGTCGCAACCGTGGCCCCAGCCATGGACTACGCATCTGTCGTATGGTCGCATGCGCGCGGCGAGAGGGAATTGAAAGAGCTCAACAGGGCTCAGAAAATAGGAGCGCGGGCCATCACGGGAGCCTTCCAAACGGTGGCGGCAACAATAGCTGAAGCGGAAGCCAACATCCAAACAGTACGCGAGCGACATGCTCTGGCCGGAATGAAGTTGTACCTCAATATGCACACGCTGCCAAAGAAGCACCCGCTCGCGACACTCAAAGTGTCAGTGAGTCGAAGGTACATCTCGCCGATGAAGAGACTGGCGCTTGCCCTCGGCGAGAGCGGAATCGGGCGGATGGAAACAATCGAAGCCTATGCAGCACCTCCGTGGCACCCCCGCGTGTCGCTGGTGTGTGAGGTAGACCGGAAGGCGGCGATAGCGGCAGCCAACAGTGTCGAAGACATCACTATCACGACCAGTGCTTCGGACAGAGGAGGAATAGTGGGCATGGGAGGCATCATCAGCCACAAAGCAGCAGGGCAAGCGAACAGGGTCGTGGCTAGGTACTCGGTCACTCTCGGCTCGCGAGACGACCAGAACCCCTACACAGCCGAGCTGGGGGCGATAGCGATGGCATTGCGATGCATGCCTGACGGATTACGAAACCGAAGACTTACCATACTATCAAGCGGCCAGTCAGCGCTGAAGGCGATCGCACGACCGCGACAACAATCGGGGCAGTGCGCCATCCGAGAAATCTACAACCACATCCGACGGCTAAGAAAAGGCAACAACAGTGTTAAAATGATCTGGGTACCGTCCCGGGATGACGCGTTCCCCTTGGGTCCCAAGTCGAAGAGACAGGCCCAGAGAGCAACTGAATCGGGGCGCACGGCAGAGACACAGCCGTACCAAGCTCGATCGACGCGGACAAGACTGGCGAGAGAGCAGCTGCAACAGCACCAGACACTACCGGACAGAGTGGGCGGCTTCTCCAAGAGGGTCGACAAAGCGCTACCAGGAAAACACACAAAGGTGCTATACGACGGACTGAAGAGGCGCGAAGCAGACACGCTTTCACAGTTACGCACGGGAATGGCGAGGATCAACAGCTACCTGTCGAGGATCGGCGCGGTGGAATCAGACTTGTGTGATTGCGGACGGGCAACCGAGACGATGGAACATTTTCTCTTTCGTTGCAGCAAGTGGGATGCACAACGCGAAGGCATGCGGCGAATCGGACAAAGCGAGATGGGAAACCTCTCATTCTTTCTGGGAGGAAAGTCGGCGTTGGACGGACCGAGATGGTCACCTAACCTACAGGCGGTGCGAGCAACAATCAAATTCGCGATGGAGACGGGAAGGCTAGGGCCAAGGGAGGAGAATTGAACATATTAACACCCAGAACTAGAAAATACTAACACAACACAGCCTCGTTTTGACAGACCATGCTTCAGCTGCTGAGGATAGGATGCTGAACACTTGGAGAAATCGGCCTTCAAGCAGGCCTGTCAGACAGACTCAAGCGAGGCTAGAAGAAAGCGATTTAAGAAGAGAGGGTGGGGCTTTATTTTGTGGTTAGGATCAACACGGCGGAAGTGTAAATAGCATAGCGTCTTCCATGGCCCTATGAGATCTGTTCTCCCGGGCGTAATAAATCTACTACTACTACTGGCGACCCTGAAAATCAACCATCGGCGGTCGGGCTTGAACAAGCCCTGAAGCAGCAACAGTTGGGCCGACATTCGGATGCCAGTGTTTTACCAGCGGATGTACGAGCAGATAGAAGTGAAAGTGACTTGACAGCTCGTTTTATTAAATCGATCAGCAACCAAATCAAGATTTGTGTTGGGTTCCCATTAGCGCAACATTTCCGGGTTTCGTCCCATCTATTGGCTAAAGATCAACTCAAAGGCCTCGTGGCCATCGAAGCAAACAATCGCGGGTGAAACGAAGGCGTTGTCGGGTGACGCGGCCGGCTAAATGATTCACGAGAATTGTCCAGCAGCTGGATCTGGCGTTGAGATTACGAGACGAGTCTGGGATTGTTTCGCTATTTAATGCAGAATTACTTGGGGCAAATTGGAGTTGATCAGGTACTACTGCCGCTAACAATCAAGGGCAAGAACAGCAGTCGATGACGAGTTTGCCCACTTTTCTCTGCGTATTTCCCTGATGGACATCGTGGAATCTGCGCTTAATGGCCTTGGCAGCGCGATAGACATGTAATCTCGTCATGGGAAAAGCTTGTACGAATCTATACCGCCTTGTGATCACGAATAAGTCAACATGCTGGGCCAGATAAGAGCCCTTTAAGAACGACTCACTCCTCGTTCCCTTAGTCGTGCAGCACGAAACCCAACAAGAAGTCAACAACCTTCCTCGACATCCACTTTCACAGGCACCCTTCCATACGCCCAGTGCGCTGAACCAAATCATTCATTGCCATGGAAGACACCAAATTCCCGTTGGCGAGCGCCATCATCTCCGACGATCCTGAACACCCATTCTTTCCCGTCCACATCAAGGTGCCAGGTTACGTCGCGACGTCCTTACCAACAGCAGCGTTACTCACGATATTCTTTGGGGCATTGGCGGCCATTTTGACGACGTCCAAGGTTTTTCTCAAGCGGTCGAACCCTACTCTTTCGAAGGGAGAAGTATGGACGGCATCATGGTTTATTCTTTGTGGATTTATCCATCTCTTCTTTGAGGGTACGGTATATTCCTACTATTTGGTTGATAACATTCCATATTTGCTAACGTATTGCTTAGGCTACTTTTCCTATAACTCCCTCGATATGGGCAGCCGCACCGACCTCTTCGGTCAGCTCTGGAAGGAATATGCCCTCTCTGACTCCCGCTACATGACACGGGATGCGTTCGTCGTCTGCATGGAATCCTGTACAGCGTACCTTTGGGGCCCACTATCCTTTCTCTGCGCCTACTATATTACTATTGACCACTCTCTCCGACACCCGTTGCAACTGATCGTGAGCTTGGGGCAGCTGTACGGCCTTATCTTGTACTACGGAACGTGCGCATTTGAGGAGCTGGTTCATGGTGTGGTGTTGAGTCGTCCAGAACGGTTTTACTATTGCGTTTATTATGCCGTATGCAACTCTTTTTGGCTATTTACACCCGGGTGGTTGATTTATCAGAGCGTGCGGGAGACATCGATGGCTTTCGCGAGGACCAAGTCGGCGGATAAGGGCAGGAAGATCTAGCAGACCTCTTACAAGAAATCAAGGGTTGACGTCGGTGCAAAGCGCGAGAACTTGCTACGCCCCGGGCTGCAGCAGACGGCTCGCTCTATAGCTGGCCCGACGGCGAGCTCGTAACGCCGGACAAGCTAGCGGCGTGGCTTAAAGAGGATATCCTCTTACGACGCGTAGCGCCGCCGCAGAAGAAGCTACGGGCGCGGGGTAGGGGCAAGGGCAAAGGCGAGGCCGTACAGCTACGGCAACAGCTCGAACAGGAGCAGCTCGAGGCCGCGGCCCTGGCAGAGGCCGAAAGCCTAGCCGAAGCCCTAGAGGTCCCCCTGGCCGAGGCCGCCGAGCTGCTCGCGGACGACCGCGAGGGCTACGTGCCACCCACGGCCCTTGCGCCGGCTGCAGTAGACCTTACCGAAGGATCCCTGCTTACAAGGGGCACCATCGACGCCTATATCGCGGCCGTTATCGAGCTCTGGCGGCTCCAGGTGGCCCACGGCAGCGCGAATACGGAGAACCCCCGGGGCGCCGCCGTACGAGGCTTCCTTGAGCAACGGGGCCGGCAGCGGGGGAAGCACGACCGCGCCTCCTTTAAAGACCGCGGAACCGACGGGATCCAGGCCGGCTATTCCCCCGATGAATGGCTCCGGATCCAGGATCTCCTTCTCAGCGGGGCCGCGTATACGCCGCAAAACCTCCGTACGCGAGTCGACCTCCTCTTCGGCCACTACTACCTCTTACGGGGGCAGAACCGCCGTAAGATGGAGCTTGCAGACCTATCCCTACTGGACTATCCGCCTTCAGAAGGTCCAACCCCCTGCGGCTGCCTCGTAAGCCTTTTACGAGACGGCAAGCTAAATAAGACGGCGAGGAAGGAGTTTATGGGCGCCCTCCGGCATAAGGACCCCTTATTCTGTACGCAAGGGGCCCTAGCACAGCTCTTCTTCTGGCGCTGGCACGTCTCCGGCGAGCCGCCCCCGTCCTTCCGGCGCCGTCAGGACTGGTATCGGATCAAGGTCCTCGTCGGACGGGACCGCGAGCAGGAGCTCTCGTACCCAACGCAGCTACAAGAGACCTGGCGTATCTTCGGCGCCGCCGGCCTTATCGCATCAAAGAAGACGCACCTCCCGCGCAGGGTAGGCGCCCAGGACGCGGAGACCCACGGCACGTCGCTCGCTCAGATCTCGCAGGCCGGCCGCTGGAACCAGAGCGTGCTCTGCCAGGCCTATCTTACGCACCTACCGCGCGAGTTGATGCGTATCGTCGCCGGCTTCTCGGCGTCCCCGGGGGACTACTTCCTCGCGCGTGCGGCCCACGAACCCCCGTCCGTCTTACAAAAGCAGCTTTGGCCGTGGATAGAGGAGTGGGAGTCCCGCTTTGAGGCGCGCGCGCGCCTGCGATGCTGGGCAGAAGGCGGCCTCGACGACGACGACCTAGCCGCCGACGGCTTCCTTAAGCTTATGCGGCGCCTGCGTATAGTACTCTTACAGGACGTGGCCGTCTTACAGCCCTGCTACCCGTCGCTGCCCTTCTTCGCCTACGCCCCTTTTAACGGGCCCGAGTGGGACGAGTTCGCCGTTGCCGTGCGCTCCGACGCGGTAGGGGCTACGGAGCCGTTAAGCCTGCTCGTACGACACGCGCTGCCGGAGCTAAGCGGCGTCTTAGAGAGCACGCGCGAGGCCCTCTTACAGAATAGCCATCAGCTCGCCATCCGGCTAGAGGGGATTCAGAGCGGCCTCGATGCCCTCCTCCAGGGCAAGGTCCCTATCACGCTTACCGGCCACTTCGGAGCCGGGCCAGCAGTAGTGCTGGAGCCGGCGCCGGCGCCGTCAACAGCTCCTACCTTGAATCTCAATACAGCTCCGGCCTCGGCCCCAGAGCCTCTGGTACCAGGTATGCCCGTCGTTACAGCCCTGGCTAGGGTCTTTACGGTGCGGGACGTCTGGAAGGAGTGGGAGGAAGGGATTGCAGGCCAGCCTGCCGTACGGATGCTGGAAGAGACGTGGGGAAGCCGTTGGCGCCCGGGGAACGGGGTTAGGGTGCAGTTCTGTCGCCGGAAGGTGATCTGGGACGAGCTATTAGCCCGTATGGCGTCCGGTAAGAGCGAGGAGGAGGCCGTTGTAGATCTAGAGCTCTTACGCGCCGGCCGGAGCTTGAACCGGCTCGTTGAGGAGCTCAAACAGCGCCGCCGGCGGGGCCAGGGTCAGGACCAAGGCCAGGGCCAGATACGGGTACAGGTAGGGACCCCCGTGCCCGATGACCCAGGCCCAGGCCCGGGACCAGGTCCGACTCGGGGCCAGGGCCATCGGGGGCGCTAGACCCGGCTAGGGAGGAGGCGGACCGCCCCTCGTCGACGGTAAGCCGGCCGTCCAGGATGATCTATATATATATATCTATTTAAAAAATGTATTTTTAAAGATCAAAAAGCCGTAGGATCAGTGCATTATTATCTTATAGTCCTTACAGCAGAGCCTAGCCCCCCCCTTATCCCTTCCTAGCACTGCACACACAAATATCTCAACGGCCAGTAGCCTATACGGCGCCGCTCCTGGACCAAACGCACCGCCGGAGTGTAGCAGTCCCCCAGGCCCCGGAACGGCCTCGATTGGGCCGCTGGCCGTCGAGATATTCGCGTGCGCGGCGCCGGGCACTTATCAGATGGTAGTTGTGTAATCGCATACGATTTCCCGAAATTACTCCGCAAAACGACCCCACGATAAGTCCTGCTTATCATCAAGTACGTTAGTAAAACGAATGCATTTGATTTCGGTCTGGTCACCTAGAACCAAAAACGACATGAAGGAAGTGGCGTAGAGAGAATTGGATGTAAAATGATGTATGCTATTAATGAAAGCGAATTCTTTTAGGCTTTCCGTGTTCAACTCGGCTTGAATTGTCAAGGTAGGATGTAGTTTTGTAAAACGTGGAATATTTTTGCGTTGGTTATTTCCTAAAAGATACAAGCGAAGGCAGTGATCAACTACCATCGGTTGATTACCGCTAACCCCTTGCCCCCTCGCATCAAGTCACCCAACAGGCCATTGATTCGTTCCGTAATCCAGTATTGCGGGTGGGTGGCTTCCGTGGATGGTGGCTCACGGGGCTCAGGACATGGGCTCTCCGTTGGGGGTGATACCGCATTCTGAATGTGAAAGATCTGCACATTTCACAACCCTCGTACGAATTCCCATTTTCCGTTTTCTGTTCCCTGGCAATATTTGCCCTCAAGTAAAAATTACAGTTGGTATCATGGCTAGTTTGGTTCAATTTGCTATTGCGTCGAAGTGCCGTTTGTTGAGCCCCCTCGCTTCCCCGATTATCTCAATTCCACGCGCCTTCCCCCATATTTTCATTCACCACCCTGCAGAATCTAGCCCTTCAGCTGAATAAGTTAAACTGAAGCGAGGCGGGCCCAATTTCCGGGATTCGGTCAGTCACCGCTACCCTGCTTCCCTGCGTGAGACGATGCTCAAGAGAGTCGGCGACTGGGTACAGGGGCGTCACTGACGGCGGGAATCGCCGCCGTCGACGCCACCGCTGTAGCTGCAGCAGCTACAGTGGAGACGATTTCATTATCGTTGGCGTCGATGCTGCTGTTTCGTGACATGACCGGTGTGAAGAGCGTCGTCGTGGTTCTCGGCGCACAGAGGGAGCAGATCTCCATTTGCGGCTTGGGAGACAGACAATAGAAGGGGCTCAAACACCTACGTGCGCAGCGCTTGAAGTCAACAACTGTCTCGCCTTGGCTGCGCTTGCAGACCTGGCACACGCGCTGGGCGACGACGGTGTGGCACATGGTTAGATGATTTTTGTCCGTGCTTTCTGACTGCTTCGTGCGATGGCCCCTCTAGGTGTAAGCAGAAATGCGGCTCCGGTGTTGATGATTCGGGATGCCAAGTTGGCCTGACCGAGTTGCCAGAAGGATTAGAGAGGGAAGAAGGGTTTGAGAGGGAAGAAGGGAAATGGTATTTATTTGGTTTTGTTACGGGGATGGTAGTACTCGATGATGTTGATAGGGCTGGATGGTTTGCTGTGAATCGGTGTTCAGTTTCGACTACGGTTACACTCAAGCCCTCGATGTTCGGAGATTTCACAATGCTCACGTTTGACGGGGATGAATGAATATTTGTGGAACCGGCACTCATGTTCATGTATTCACGACAGTGACCGACGGACGATAAACGGTAGCTATTATAAGTAGTTAATTTGAGCAGCAGTAGAGTTTAGGGTTCTGTTGTCATCTGCCGCATCGGCATTGGATAGAAGACAGCAAGCTGCAAAAGTGGAGAAGTAAAACCAGACTAGTGAGACTGAGGAGCAAACATCCATGACGACAATCAGACCAAAAGGTTAGGTACGGTAGCTTTCCGTGAGGCGCTGCGCTGCGATACCCAAGGACATCATTTGATCGGGTTAGACATGTCAAGAACAAATGGTCAGTTGCAGCCTAAAGCAGTCATGTGAAAGCCTTGTTCAGGCAACAAGATGTCGTTTCCCGCTATGTGAATGGGAGCGAGCGAGTACAGAGTTGGAGAGACTGTGGCACAAGCAAAGCTTTGGACCTCGTTCGCAGCCAACGGGAAGTCAAAGCCAAGGCAAACCTTCAAAAGCTCCTCTATTTGCTACCCCTCAGTTGAGACCGCCAAGAGTTTAGTTTGCCTGGTGGCGAACTGACATGCGAATTGCCGCAAGATGGTTTCTGGGTCTGATGATGCTCGAAACACTCATTCCTGGCGACTTGCGTCTTAGACTTTCCAGACTCACGTCTGTTCGCCTCGTCGATTGCCTCTCCCCTCAAAATCAAACCGGCTCATACATGCTCTGAATACTTGCCGGCGTCAGATCTTGGACTAATCTAGGCCAAGGTTCCTGACGGGCTTCCATACCATAGTAAGTATTGTGCTCTCCTTCAACCATCGGCGCTAACGCTTTCCCCGTTCCTTGCCATCGGCCATAGACTAAACGTCGCTGTGGTACCATGAGGCGTAAATTCCTTCGACAAAACTTGCGTCCGTAATACACATGGCCCAGCCAGTGTTCCGTTTCGCTTCATGTCATCCTTAGCGATGCTTTATCGTGATGCTTTCCGCCTCGACAGGGAACGAAAAAAAGAGCTGTCGTCTAGTAAAGGCCCAAGCACAGCTTACTACTCGACCATGTTCAGAAAGAACACGACTAATCTGCCCATGCAACTCTGTTGTTAACCATTGCCACAATTGAAGCCAGCGGAGTGGGTTTGACTAGGCACATAACTGGCACTCGAGAGCAGGGTTACGGAAAGCATCAAGATAGTCAGTTCCAGTTATTGGGGTGGAGTTGGAAGACTCTCGAAGAAGCTTGCCTGTTCCCCTCCCATCCGCCCGCTGAGGAGCGCCTGAGACTCCAGTTCACAGCCCGCTTCCGCCACTGCTTTGACTTATTTTGGGCCCATCCAGTCATGAACTTTCGATGACGGGTCTCCCAAGTTCCATTCAAGGATGGCACCCGGAATGATGATGACGCCTCCTTGACGTCATAATCCTTCGGGTAAAGGGCCCTGAACATCCAATTCCGCCGGGCATCGCTTCTCCTTTACGCCATCGTCACGACGACCTTCCCCAAATCTGTCGGCCTTAGTTTCGTTGCTTCGCCCTTGTCTAGCGGTCACAAATGTCGCTCGCTCAGCATGTTACCCAAATTGAAGGCTTTGACTACGAAGGCCCTGCGAATACAAGGAGCAATGGGAACCTCAACCGCAACGATAGCGCAGCCAACGAGCCATGTTTGGGAGTGGAAGACGCCCACAGATCGGAGTGGCGACGCATGAGGTTTGCACCCGTTGAGATTACGCAGGAAGAAACTCGCATCGCGGCATACAAAGTCTCGAAATCCAAGCGATACGGTACGTTTAAACTTTTATCGTGAGAATGGCTATCGAGATCTGACCAAGAATCTTCCAGCTCAAGCGGCGACGGCCGTACTAACCTGCTGGCTTGCATCTGGCATCGCATTTGGCTTCGCGGCTCTCAAACCCGTCTTGACAGCTGAAGGTGTATATCATGAACTCTGCCGGAATGACGAGATGACGGGATTTGACGATGAGCCGAGCCTTGAGGTTCCCTGCGCCGAGCAAGATATGCGCCTGAACCTCTTCTTCATCTGTGGCTCAATTGCCACTAACATATCATCTCTTTTCTCCGGAACTGCCCTCGATCGGTTCGGGAGATGCGCATGCTGGAGAGCATCGTGTGTCTTTCTAGTCCTCGGCTCCCTACTGATGGGTTTTTCCTTCGCCATCCTGGAATTCGATGGTTACCTTCTGTGCAATGTTTTTCTAGCTCTTGGGAGGGCCTTCCTTATTTGTCCCTAGCTTTCAACTTGCCAATGCGTTCCCCAAGCATTCGGGGTTGGTGGTTGCCCTCATCACTGGAGCTTTTGATGCATCCGCCGCCGTTTTCCTCTTCTATCGCATGGCATACGATGCGTCTGGTGGCAAGTTCTCACTAGAGAAATTCTTCTTTAGCTACCTTATGGTTCCGGTGCTAATTCTTTTGGCCGAATTCTTGTTGATGCCATCTCGTGCATACCACACCATGGTGGGGTTTACGAGGAAGATTGAAAAGGCCCAAGATCGTACTCGTAATGTCCACGACTCGGATGAAGTTATCTCGGACGCGGGAGAGTTGACGCGAGTGCGGAGTGCTCGTGCTAATAAACGCAAAGCTAAGCCTGAGAAGATCGAAGAACTTGTCGGTGATAACGAGCACCGAGAACAGCGCATCAAGATTGTGGAGGAGTGCCAGGAGGCGAGCGGTGTCTGGGGTGTTCTCCACGGTGTCCCAGCCCATCAACAGATGCTCTCGCCCTGTTCATTCTCATCCTATTATTGACCGTGCTTCAGATGCTTCGGATGAACTACTTCATTGCACCATTAGAGCACAGTACAGGTATATGTTGGAGTCAGAAGTTGCGGCTGAGGGGATCAACGAGTTCTTTGATGTAGCCCTGCCCTTGGGAGGTGTCTCTTCCACCCCTTTCATCGGACTGCTACTCAATAACCTGAGTGTGCCCAACACATTTGGAGTCTTGACGCTGTTCATCATCGTTATTGGAACTCTCAATTGCTTGCCTTTACTTTGGGCAGGATATGCTACCGTCGTGGCATTCGTCATCTTCCGTCCCCTCTACTACTCTGCAATCTCGTAAGTGCACCCAGCGCGATGCCGATTCCCTTACTGACGCGCTTTCTAGCGATTACGCCACGAAGGTTTTTTTGGCTTTGCTAACTTCGGTCGCATATACGGGACCATCGTCTGTCTCTCTGGAATGGTCAATTTCGTCCAGTCAGGCCTTGATGCCCTTGCCCATGGGCCTCTAGACAGTGCTGGATAGACACGCGTGTTGTTTCATACTGTTTCATATGAAACTGAAACAGCCCCTGGATCCGGTTTCATATGAAACTGTAACCCTCCCAGTTTCATATATTTCAGTCGGTTTCATATGTTTCATATACGTCCGATGAGTCCCAAATATCTTAGTACTTAACCAAGAATATTTTGCAAGCAAATGCCTTCAACGTAGTTCGAAACTTGCTAATCGTAAAAATGTCCTCAGCTTCGCCTTCTCCCTTGTTCTCAAAGCCTTCTGACGAGTCTCCGGCACCTGCATCGCATGACTCTTCCGTTCCCGCGAAACGCGCATTGAATCGCTCTCCCCCTGATCGGGCTGGCAAGCGCACCAAAGGCCGTACAAACAACAGCACTTGGAACGAGGCGCGCGACCCTTATGAAGAGAGAGGAGAGAAAGCTCGTGATTCTTCATACCACGAAATCTGGTACTGCAAGCACTGCGACTCCACGAAAAAGCCTAATTCGGTAACGACGAACATGAGCCGAGCCCGCAAGCACCTGCGGGACTTTCACGGCATCCGGGTTATAGAGTATGCCGAAAGGTCGGATCTGAAGAAGCAGCAACATGGCACCATCACGGATTTGTTTGGAAGGCAGGAGGAACGTCAAGCCAATCGAGACCTCAACGAGGAAAAATATTTGGCAAATGCTATTAATATTCCTGCGTTCGAGGAAGCCCTTGCCAGGCTTCTTGCAGTTCCCAATATTGCCCACACATTCATCGAGTACCCCGGGTTTCATGCTGTCATCCTCTCCTGCAACTATATGGCCCGGGACGTCCTCCTACGCAGCCGCAGAGCGGTATCGAAGCTTCTCGAAAAGACGTTCGCTCAACACAAACAAGGCCTCGTCAATAAGCTTCATGGTTCTCTCTCTTCCATGGTCCACTTCACCATTGACATGTGGACCTCATCGGAACAGAAAGCAGCATATCAGGCAATCGTGGTCCATTTTGTAGACGCGGAGACTAGAGAAGTCGCTCAAGCGTTATTGTCACTGCGCGAGTTCAAAGGAAGCCACAATGGGAAATTGCAAGCCAAGACTTTCCTAGAGGTTGTCGAAGAGTACGACCTCAGCAATAAGATTGGCTACTTTACGATGGATAATCACGATGCTAACGATACTATGCTTGACGATGTCGCAAAAGAGATTGATGGTTTAGACCCGGTTGCCAGGCGACTACGCTGCAGTGGCCACATCATGAACCTCATCGTTCAAGCCTTCCTTTTCCGGAGTAAAGCAAAGAAGATTCAGGAGGATGAGCAAGAAGGGATTGATGAGGCGTATGAGCGACTGTGCAGGCTATCCGAAAAAGAAGAAGGGGGCGTCATTACGAAGGCACAAGCCACCGAGGAATGGCGGGAGTTTAATGTTCTGGGGAAGCTGCACAACTTGTGCATGTATTCAAGGAGCTCTACCAGCATCTGCAACGACTTCAAGGCCAAGATTGGCAGGGCCTTGCCGAGGGACAATGATACACGCTGGAATTCATGGTTTCGTCTTATTGACGTGGCAATTGAGAGGCGGGCAAAGTTCATGGATTGGATTCAAGAAAATCATGCCAAGATCGAGAAAGATGCACTGGACCACAACGACTGGAACGAGCTCCGAGACATCCATGCGTTTCTACAACCATTTCACCAGATCTCGGTACGCCAAGGCCGGGAGAACACACTCGATGAAGTTCTATCTCATATGGATTTCCTCCATCATCACTTCACGCAGGCTAAAGACAAGGCTTTCAATAACACACGCTTCTACGCGCGCTTTCACGTGGCTTGGCTAAAGTTCGAGAAGTATTACCAGCTTACCGAACAGGCCCCCGTGTACGTGGCTGGTATCCTCCTCCACCCAGCACTCCGAAAGAGCTATCTGAGTGAGCGGTGGAAGAGAAACCCAGCCTGGGTTAGCAATGCCGTGAAGTCTGTTAGAAAGATTTGGTCCATAGAGTACAAGAGCTACCAGCTCCAAGATAAGCAACAGGAGAAAGGGCAAGAACTCGACGAGTTCGATCGCTGGAGGCAGAAGGTGTACAGCACAGCGAGCGAGGTGAAGGATGAATTCGACCGCTTTATTTATGTAAGTAATTTGAAGCCTTCTACCTAATGGCCAGGTATTGACGATACTTCGCAGGGCTCACAAGTTGGGATTGGACAACAAACGGCCTTGCAGTGGTGGCTTGAACCGACCCAGCGAGAGAATTTTCCCCTCCTCTGCCGTATGGCCGTTGACATATTCTGCATCCCTCCGATGTCTACGGAAGCAGAGCGAATTTTCTCAGGCGCAAGACGGCAGGTTACATGGGATAGAAGTAGCATGTCTGCCGAAATGGTAGAGGCATGTGAGTGCATTAAAAGCTGGATAAGGGTTCCAAAGGGGAAAAGCAGGCCGCTTCTTGCAGGGGTGTTTAGGGGAGCGGAGGATACCGACGCGGCTGTAAGGATTCTCCAAGAAGATATTGAGGTGGGCAAGGGGGAAGAAAGCGATGGCGAGGCTAGCGAATTGGTAGCATAGGTAGGCAGGCAATGCGAGACATCTTTGAGGTGCCCAGTGGTAAGGTGTATGTCGTCACCGAGGTTGCCAAAGACAGGGGGAAAAAAAACAAAGGAATTAGATATTGATTCATATGAAACTGAAACCGGTTTCATATGAAACTGAAACTATACTGGCGTCCTGTTTCATGAAACTGAAACTCACCCCAGTTTCAGTTTCATAGCGTGTCTATCCAGCACTGGGTTAAACTGCCTCTTCAGGCAAGGTAGGGGGTTCGGCCGGAGCGAGGGTGAACAGCCCGGCAGGATCACATCTTTCTCCTTATCCCCATCCTGCGGCATACTTATGAGACTTTAATCAGCCGGTTGCCTCTTATCATCCCTATTAGATGCCATCGCGCCATCCCTGAACGTATCTGGCATCCCTTCGGCAAGAATGGTATCATCGCAGCCATGTGCTGTGGTTGAGTCATGGCTCGTTGTGCTGCAGAAGTACTCTCCCTCCGCTTACGCAGCCAACACGCCCTCGTATTCCATTCGGACAGTTCATCTAGATTCCTCTGATGACAACAGTCAAGGCAGACTCGACGAGGTTCAGGGTCAGCCGTGGAGACAATCAGGGGCGCTGCAAAACGCCGATGGCTTGCATAAATTGACGAGACGAGCAATGCCAGTTAGTGATGATCGGTCATCCTCCGAAGCCATTACACACACGTCACCTTCACCGGGGCTATTACCTCAACACATACGCTTTCCTTGTCGGGGTAATGGACGAGGCAAGAGCCGACCAACAACTGGGTGGCGCCTTGATGGATATGATGACGAGTGTAACCGGGACGGCCGACCATGTCATCGACTGTTGGATGCGCCGTTCTTGGCTGGGGGTTTGGCCGTGACGCTCAGGCTAGGTTTAGATGATTCCAAACTGTTAATTGGATTCGGTGTAAAACTGGAATGAACGTAGACTCTTAAAAGAGGCAGGTGCTCCCGAGAGGAGGGCGTGGCTCCAAACCCCCAAAAAATCGAGGCCCTACACTTCTTAGGGAAACAAGTAACTACACAGACAATCCCGCTCAGCTCGAGATCAACCCCACCAACAGGCTGTATGATATGAAGAACTGAGGCGGTTTCAAAGAGCGGCTGCCATCTGATCCTAGTACCCAATCTAGCATAGGGAGTGTGAAAAGTATGGGAGGATGGGTGGGAGATGCAACGCATGACCAGCGTCGATGTTGGCTTGACTCCCGCCTAGCTGCGCTACGTTCCGTTTGATACGAACGGAGTCTCCTATCTCTCTTGCCTTGCGACAAGCCCAACACGCAGACGATATGAGGACGTCTCGTTAGCGAACAAAGGAGGCGGGATGCCACTCAATTAGGACCAAACGGTCCGAGACTAAGCGTATCTAGATGAGAGTTGAGTTGGGCCGAATAGGAGAAGAATGCTTCTTCAGATGCCGTTCTCATGCGTCTCGGTCAAACGCCTCATCCTCCCGCCACCAAACTTCATTGGCGACCACGCCCTCAAGATCCAGGCCGGCTGGCATTATGTGTGAAACCAAGGCCATCAAGTTCATGGCCAACCCTCTTGTCTCCCCCGAGCAGCAGGTGATGGGCGGTTTGTAACCGCAAGTCGAGTTGGCCACGGGCCTGAAACCAGGAATAGGAAAGTTAATCCGTAAGGCCGTTTCTGCCGGGAAGGGGTCCAAAACGAGACGCCCGGGCTGTGCTGCAGCCCCACACATCCAGCTCACCCTGACTCACCATGGCTCAGGTTAAAGCAGCTCCGGCTCAGGATCATGGGCGACAAAGGAAATTGCCAGAATCCAGATTCGTCGCGCATAATAAGCTGTTATGTACCCCAACAACAGGACGATGGAATGTACGCGATAGCTGGTCAATATTATTCTGAAGCCAGTTCCTTCTGAGCCAGCGAGACGGAGGTTAGTTCATGTGAGCCTGAAATTATGCAAGAGGGAGGTTTGACTGACCCTACACAAATGCCGTTGAGGAAAATCCAGTACTCGTCATCATGGGGTGTCCATTGTCGAGAATATTCGTCCTCAGTTGACTTGAGGCCGTCTTCAGGAATGCCTTTGTTAAAATATCGGCATACGAGGACATTCAGCCCAAGAACCGTTGCAATGAATAAAAGATAGAGCGAAACTGGTAGATAGAGTAAAAAAGGTAGAGAGATCAAAAAGCCTAACTGGACGACAAAGAGGACGCAATGAAATGCAATGTCGATGAGGTTAGCTGCCGTAGGGCAGAGCTCGTCCATGGACCCAGAAGGCCATGGATAGAGCGGCAAAAATATAAAGGGGATGTAAAGAATGTTGCGGGAAAAAAAGTCTGACATCAGGTGAGCAATAGCAAAGGGGATCCTGTGTACGAAAGAGGACGTTCTGTCTTTGCCCCTTCTTGCGAGTAAAAGAAGCAGGGGGAGTTGGTGGACATCATGACGGTTGGCTTGCGTTTGATTCATTAAATTTGATCGGAGATGACAGTGGATAGAGTAAAGCTTCGTAATACATAGTCCGGCAGGCATATGATATCACATGCTACACCTTACGTGGGAGACGGTGGACATGATTACACAAGGTCACCAGTACCTCATCACATAGTTCCTTCTAGTAGTGCTGAGAATCTTCCTGCCGCGCCACCAAACATAGGACATTTGGGAGTATCATTCCCTGTCCTTCTATGTGCTTATGTTCAGCTCACCCAAAGCTAGCTTATGGAATGAGATTTTGCAGCTGAAATGGTCGGCGTGGCCGGAAGTGGTAGTTGCTGCTGGAAATGAGGTCTCACCGAAAGCTTGCCTCTATTCTTTATCTGATTTGCGACTTGCCATGCCACTGACCTGTCCAAACCTGTGCTGCACATGAGCTATACGTGGCCCCAAATATGTGAAATTAGCGGAGCTCTCCAGCAGTTTCGAAACCACCTTGCTCCGCTTCTATGGATTCTGCCCATGCCACCTCGACAGCTGCTTAACAAGATCTACTGCTCAGGCCGACTTTCATCAACAACTAAATGCGAGCCTCTCGTCTTCATTCACATGTCAAAATATGAGTTTTCAGCTATGTAGTGTACCAATTACTGACCTTTGGATTTGCTCCTTAATGGCTAGAATTAATTGTGGTGGCTGACATTCCAGACGCCACAAGTAACCTCACGCCTCATCCGCCGAACTAATGGCTCTCTTTTTCGACATGTGATGCTCGCTGAACCCAGTGTTCGTTCTGGAGTTAGACCTATGGAAAAACAGAGACTTATTGGGACCCACTTCGGGACCTGACTGCCCTTTGTCCGCAAGTAGACTGGCATTTCAAACTTCTGCCGCATGATTGGCCAACATTCGTATCTAGCTCAATCCTCTAACGTGCTCCACTAGCGAGTGCAACAAACTAGCGAGTGCAACAAAACTTTCTCAAACTCTCATCCTTTCATCTAATCATGTATTTCTCAACCACCAACCATGTCGCAGTTTAATAACGAGGGAAATATTTTTCTTGCTCTTCAAGCCCTTAAAAATGACCGAAAATTAAGTCTGCGACGCGCCGCAAGCATCTACGAGGTCCATTATTGGACCTTATATCGCCGACAGAAGGGCATTCTTTCTCAACGCGATACCACCCCCAAATCTCGAAAGCTATCTGATCTAGAGCAACAGATCATTATTCAGTTCATTCTCGACCTAGATTCGCGAGGGTTTCCCCCGCGACTACGTGGTGTTGAAGAAATGGCCAATCAACTACTCGCCGACCGCGACGCGTCACCTGTCGGAAAGAACTGGGCTTCCAAATTCGTCAAACGACACTCGGAGCTTATGACGCGTTTTAATCGTAGATATGACTATCAGAGGGCCAAATGCGAAGAGCAGACCATTATTCGCAATTGGTTCAGGCTCGTAGAGAACACAATCGCGAAATACGGCATCAACCTAGCTGATATTTACAACTTCGACGAGACTGGCTTTATGATGGGCATTATTGCAAGCGGAATGGTTGTCACGGGCGCAGAAAGACGTGGAAAGGCGAAATCAGTGCAGCCTGGAAACCGGGAATGGGTTACAGTTATCTAGGCTATTAATGCGGAAGGGTGGCCGATCCAGCCGTTCATCGTGGTTGCGGGTCAATATCACCTCGCCAGCTGGTACCAAGAAAGCAACCTCCCGGGCGATTGGGCTATTGCTACGACTCACAATGGCTGGACCGACAATGATACGGGTCTTGAGTGGCTCAAGCACTTTGATCGACACACCAAGGCCCGATCAACCGGTCGCTATCGTCTTCTGATCCTCGATGGGCACGATAGTCACCACTCGGTCGACTTTGAGAAATATTGCCAGGATAACAATATCGTCACGCTTTGCATGCCATCTCATTCGTCTCATCTGCTCCAGCCTCTTGATGTCGGGTGCTTTGGGCCGCTCAAAAAGGCATACGGTCGGGAAATTGAGCACCTGATCAGGTGCTCGATAACCCATGTTTCAAAGACCGAGTTCTTCTCAGCCTTTTATGCCGCCCATGAAGCCGCCATGACAAGGAGTAATATTGAGGGAGGTTTCCGAGGGGCCGGGCTTGTTCCTTTGGACCCAGAAAGTGTCATATCGAAGCTTGATGTGCAGCTACGGACTCCAACGCCGGTTGAGGAGGAGGCCAGCCTCCCCGACCCTTGGGTTCCCAAGACGCCAAAGACGGTGCTTGAGGCCACTTCTCAATCTGAATACCTGGAAAGACGAATCAGGCGGCACCACAGTAGCTCTCCAGCCTCTATTCTCGAGGCGCTCAAGTCATTTTCTAAGGGAACGAAGGCAATAATGCATCAGATGGCGTTATTGAAGTCTGAGAACCAGATGCTTCGACAGTCAAATGAGGTGCTTAGCAAGCGGCGCAGAGCAAAAAGAAAAATTCTACAGAATAGAGGGAAGATGACAGTAGAGGGGAGGGAAGCAATTGATCAGAAGGACATTGATGCGCAGATAGCGGCGGAATCGTCGAGAAGTGGCGGTCGAGGAAGGTCGGGGCTAGCGAATGAAAGGCGTTGCGGAACATGCGGCAGGACGGGTCATAATGCAAGAACATGCCAGATAGTTGTAGAAATGTCTGGAGAAGAGCGTAGTGATTAGTTTCAATTGATTACATGCTTTGTTGTGCTTTTTATGCTATATTCTGTCGTGAGGGTCGATATTTTTGTTGCACTCGCTAGTTTGTTGCACTCGCTAGTGGAGTACGTTAACGTGCATGATAAGCGAGCGGTGAATACAAGCAAGCGGTGAAATTTTCACCACCTATATTGCAGATTCTTCAGTAAAATCACAACAAACTATCTAGTCAATTAAAACTAATCGGTATACTCCTCTCCAGACGTCTCTATAACGACTGACATGTTCTTGCATTATGACCGGTCTTGCCGCATGTTCCACAACGCCTTTCCTTCGGTCGCGCTGACCCTCCCTGACCACGACTTCTCGACGATTCGGCTACTAGCTGCATATCAACATCCTTCTGATCAATTGCTTCTCTTCCCTCATCTAGAGTCATCTTCCCTCCATTATGTAGGCGCGTCTTTTTTGCTCTGCGCCGCCTGCTAAGGGTCTCATTCGCCTGTCGAAGGATTTGGTTCTCAGGCTTTAATAATGCTATTTGATGCATTATTGCCTTTGTTCCCTTAGAAAATGACTGAAGTGCCTCTAGAATAGAGACTGGAGAGCTGCTCTGATGCCTTTTAATCCGTCTTTCAAGGTATTCAGACTGAGAGCTAGCCTCAAGGATAGTCTTTGGGGTCTTTGAGACCCAAGGGCCCGGAAGGCTAGCCTCCTCCTCGACGGGTGTTGGAGTCCGTAGCTGCACATCAAGCTTCGAAAGCACATTTTCTGGATCTAGAGGAACAAGTCCGGCTCCTCTAAAACTTTCCTGGATATTGCTTTTTGTCATAGCGGCTTGAAAGGCGGCGTGAAAGGCCGGAAGGAACTCCGTCTTTGAAACGTGGGTTATAGAGCATCTGATCAGATGCTCTATTTGCCGACTGTAGGCCTTCTTGAGCGGGCCAATGCACCCGACATCAAGAGGCTGGAGTAGATGGGATGAATGAGGTGGCATACAGAGCGTGATGATGTTGTTCTCCTTACAATATGTCTCAAACTTGGTTGAATGGTGGCTTTCATGCCCATCGAGGATTAGAAGGCGATAGTGGCCATTTGATCGGGTCTTTGTGTGTTGATCGAAGTGCTTGAGCCACTCAAGACCCGTCTCATTGTCCGTCCAGCCATTTTGAGTCGTAGCAATAGCCCAATCGCCCGGGAGGTTGCTTTCTTGATACCAGCTGGAGAGGTGATATTGGCCCGCAACCACGATGAACGGCTGGATCGGCCACCCTTCCGCATTAATAGCCTAGATGACTGTAACCCATTCCCGGTTTCCAGGCTGGACTGATTTCGGTCTTCCACGCCTTTCTGCCCTGTCACAACCATTCCGCTTGCGATCACACCCATCATAAAGCCAGTCTCGTCAAAGTTATAGATATCAGATAGGGTGATACCATATTTCGCGATTGTATTCTCCACAAGCGAGAACCACTTGCAAATAATAGCCGGATCTTCGCATTTAGCTCTCTGGTAATCGTATTTACGATTAAAACGCATCGTGAGCTCTGGTTGTCGCTTAATGAAGTTGGAAGCCCAGCGCTTGCCAACAGGTGACGCGTCGCGGTCAGCAAGCAGTCGGTTGGCCATTTCTTCAACATCACTAACTCGCGGGGGAAATCCTCGCGAATCTAGATCAAGGATATACTCAATAAGAGTCTGTTCCTCTAGATCAGATAGTTTCCGCGAATTGGGCATAATATCACGTCGAGTAGGGATACCATCGCGTCGGCGGCATAGCGTTGTATCAGAGACCTTGAAGATCTTTGAAGCGCGATAGGGAGTTAATTGAGGGCCGTTCTGAAGGGCTTGAAGGGCAAGGTTGATATTTGCCTCATTAATTGATAATGACATCATGTGTGGTTGAGACAATTAAGTTGAAGGGTGAGGTTAGGTGGTTGGTGAAAAATTTCACCGCTCGCTTGTATTCACCGCTCGCTTATCATGCACGTTATGTTTTTGGCGATTCTGAAAAATCCCTTATTTTCAAACCCCATTGTGTTTAATAGTGGCAAAAGGAAGCTCATGGAAACAGCTTGAAAGGCTGATAAATATTGTCATCAAAGATGACGGCTGCCACCTATTGCCACAGGCTTGGCAAGCAGCTTCCAATTGATTCCACATAGCACAGAAAAGACATATAGAGCTGGCTCTGAAACCTCAAGCAGCAAGGGGGACAGACAGAAGAACATCAATACACACATAATTCACCCCAAAATCTGACATTGTATTTGCCCTCAATTTCACTGGGCTGTGCATCAAGGTACCAACAATTCAGCTACGAGTTTACCCCAAAACTCGTAGAAAACACCATGCGCAGACTGTCAATACGCAAGGCCGAATGCAGAGGAGACGTACGGCTTAGGTTTGTTGTCGGCCCCTTTGTGGTGAATAAACTTGACGGCCGTAGCTGGTATATGCTCGTGACGGTTAAGCGCTACGTCAAAGGGACATTGATTGGCTAGCTTTGCGCCGCTTAGCAAGTTCATCTGTAGACCATCCCTATTTCAAGAAGTCTCGATTTATCCGTTAATCTTTGCTCATGGCACATAAGCTGGCTTCAACCTTGAACTATTGTCATAGCGTATCCCAGGATACAGTCTCGTCCTCCATCGGTTCGTCCTCGCTTGAATCCTCCTGATTCGTGAACTCTCGGAACAGCGCTATATCCTCAAACCTATCAGCCAGTCTCTCAACAGTTGCCTCCTCAGGGTCCGTCATGGCAAGATTCAAGTCGGCCATGAACGTAGCCCGAATATCCTCCGATGAGCTGCTTAACCAGTTTTCCTCAAATTGCTGCATTAAGTGTCGCGCCTCGCTCGCCGATAGATCTCCTTGCTGCAATGTCATGGAAAGTAGACTGCGGCCGATAGCTTCTGCGAAGCGGTACGCCTGCCGCAGATGCCCATAGCACCTAATGCAGAAAAGGAGATAGAAGCGCCATGTAGGGTCCTTCGTGTCGCCAAGGATGGCATTGGCAACATGGATCAAAGCTGTGTGCCACAGCATCGTATAAGTCGAAGATGCGTAGTTTGTGCGGTACACGACTATCAGGCGCTTGAGTTGATTAACGGACGCTTTATAAGCAGCATCGAGCGAGGCTTTCTTGCAAGGGAAGGTCTTGAGTCGCAGCGGTCTCGAAGCGGACCTGGCTCGTACTGTGAAAGGGCGCAAAATATCGAGAATGGCGGCATGGAGCCAGATACTAGTAATCAGGTCAGAAGACCAGTTCAAGCTTGAATTAGAGATAGGAATGAAGCAGGGCAAAAAGAGTTGACGCACTGGAAAATGAGCACATGATGCGGACTATCTTCTGAACGCATCATGGATGGCGGCAGCGTCTCCGCCCAAGCAATGAGCTCACGGTACTTATACTCGGCAAAGGCGAGACTAAGATGACCGCTCAGACGCTCACGCGGATGGGGTTGATCGCGGTAGAATCGCAAGGTCACTTCGTGAATGATACGCCAGAACCGGCATAGAACCGGAAAGGTGTCGCCCATATACGCTGACTTTAGAGTCTCTCTAACGGACTCGGAACTATCGTCAGAGCCACGATGCCACGTATGCCCGGGTATTGGAAGTATGGGGGGATATTCCGGGTATGAGAGGCCGGGTTGTTGATAGAATAGTGATATAAGTCTGAGGGTATAAGCACGTTGGACGTCCGACGTCTGTTCTTGGGTTGCCCACTTACACTATCCAATTGAAGGTGCCCCAGGCAGCATATGAAGTTGCGTTTTGTAGTTCAGGGGTTACTTCTCGAGCCTTGCTGGCTGCCACGATGGGATCAACCCCGAACAAGCCCATGCGTGCTCCCATGGCGTTTGCTTCCGACGCGTATGTCAAGACATAGTGATCCTTACCATCGCCCAAATATGCCAAACCCAGCAACTGAGTGCCGGCGAGATTTAGGAGGGAATCAGTGCACTTCTCTTCCGACCAGAGCGCCTCTGCCTCCTCACTGAACCGAGGCATATATTGCTTAACCGTGGGGTCGGAAGCACTGTACATTTGCTGTGATGTCCTTGTCAGCGAGGTAAGTGGTTTGCCCTGTGTGTTAAGGCCACCTACACAACCCCAGTACATGATGGCATTGATAAGCAATCGACTGCAGTGTCCCAGGCGGCAGTTGACCAGATCATCCACAAACAGGTCAGGGTCGAAGGTCCCCAACAGAGGATGGTCCGTCTCCAGGTACAACGATATGATTTTGGCGGCGATGTCGTTCGGGAACCGGACGGAGGTCCAGAAACTCATGTCGAGGTCCTCTAATCGCTCGTCACAAGAGCGTAAGGTTGATATCGGATGTCTCGTGGGGTGCTGCGCGGGGAATGGGTTGGGTTCAGAATTGGACGACGAGCTGATATCTTCGCTGTCGGTCGTCGATATGCGGCCGGTACCAAGGACTGCCCTACTGAACGTGAGCGAGAAGAGAAGACGGCGTGCGACAACGCACAGGCATGGTGTTGAGTTCGAGAATTTCTGTCAGCGCGATGTGACTGACTTTAAGATGCTAGCCTCGAAGGGCTGGAGCGGCGGGAAGGACACTGGGTTCCTTGCCATGAGCTCGTACTCCAGCCTTAGGTGTCTTGTGGATATTGGAGTCCATTCTTGTCCTGAAGTAAGACGTCCTGGTCCCCTTCTCGCTTGGACTATTGACAGGGCGGTTTCAAGATCGTTGTGGCATCGAAGGATTTGTAGGATATCGAGGGCCTGGCTCTCGGGTCCAGACTTTAGGAGGTCGAATAGTTCGAGGATTTGATCCGTTTCTTCGCTCGTCTGACCTTGGCTGCGGCTATCTACGTAGGTACACGAGTCCTTTTCGCCTCGTCGTCGACAAGCCTCGCAACGAGGCCGCTGACCGCCGCACTAGGTACCCAAAGTTAAGGGCTACCTAAGCTGCATCAGAATGATGTTTGCATGACGTACAAACCATGGGTCAGATTATTGTTGGGGTGGGTATCTTGAGCGTACGATGGGGTGAATTCAATACGATTATGGAGTAGAAACTGATGATCTTATTGATTGAGGTCTTGATCATCCCTTGTCTTGCTTGCTGCTCTTCGTGCGGGGGCGTCAGTCCATTTCCCATACCTACGCCGCCACAAGCCACAAATATCGTTGTAGTAAGTGTGGCTGCCTCTCTAACCGCACATAGGTGTCAATCTAACAGATTCTCTGATGGGTCTGATTGGATGTATGTATATTCTTAGTTGAGCAAGGTTCCCACTCTGAGTTCCTGTACATCCTTATACTGGAGGAGCTAGAAGGATATCGCTATAACAATCACACGCCCAACTATCCAAAATGCACACCGTGACACCAAAACCCAATTTGAGGTGTTTTTGGGTAGGGGCACACCCACCGTACGCCTCGTTTAAAACATTATCAGTTCGTAGGATCGCTTAGTCACCAAAATTCATCAAACAGTCATTGTTAGCTAGTCACGTGCAGCCTGCATTTTGGTCACGTGCCCACGCCTAATTCTCTTCACAACAGGCTACGAGCCTCTCTTTCTTTTCTTCTTCCTCCTTCAACGTTAATTTGAAGATAAGAATACCCTCCTTTGGCACCAAAATAACGCCGCTATAATGCGCCCTGCGTGGGCGTTCAATTTGCTCTGATGTCGCTTGGTTGCGCGCTACATTTAGATAGTTATGCATTTTGCCCATATTCGCTGACCCACGCGCGCCTACGATTTTCCGCAGTACGTGCTGACGCAGGCTAACCGTTACCGAGGCAAGAACCCCATCCAACCTTCCGACCGATACAGCCCCGTACGCGCCCCGTCACCCAGGCCGAGTAGTCGTCAACGAATGCCATCGAGCCGCCCGTTGAGCTGATTCTACTCTGTACCAGATCCGCGTTGAAAAACAGGAACAGCACCGGCGACAGCGGCGACCCCTGCGGAAGGCCCGCTTGGGGTAGCGGCTGTCGCTCCGACGTGTAGTCGTTCACTACGATGCTCGCTGTGCGATTTGAGCAGAAAGCATCGATCCATTTGACCAGCCACCGTGGTATGCCTCTGGCCTCCAGTCTCTGCAGAAGTCGATCCTTGAATACGCCGTTGTATGCGCCTTTGACATCGAAGCTGATCAGACTAACCACCTTGCGGTTTCGCCACGCCCTGTAGATCTGTTCCTGCAGGAGCAGCAGTGCCTGTTCCGTCGACCTCCGTTTTCTTGCTCCAAAGTGGTTTGTGGGTAGGAGTCCGAACGTCTCGACGGCGTACGAAATCCTGTCCGCCACGACGGCCTCGAGAATCTTACCCAGCGTCGAGAGTAGTGAGATGGGTCGCCATGCCTTGGCGATCGCGTAGTCGCCCTTGTCTGGTTTCTTGAGCGGGATAATCTTGGCGCTTCTCCACTGGTCCGGCAGTACTCCATCTATCAATGACGTTCGGAATAAGTGTAGTACCCGGTCTTGGACCACTGGCCAAAGTTGTTTCCATACCATCGCTGGTAAGCCGTCTTCCCCGGGTGCTTTCCATGCTCTGGCCTCCATGACTTTCTGCTCCACCTCGTCCAGGGTTATGTTCGGCATGTCCCCTCCATCCGGCGGGGACGGGTCCCTTCATCTTCGATGACGGCCGGCAGTGGTGGGAAGAATGCGCTGAGTAGCTCCTCTGCCTGCTCTGCCTTGTCCCTTGTCTTTGTTCCATCCGGTTTCTTGAGCGGTGGGATCTTGTCGCTCATCGTATCGCCTCCCGGCTTAAGATATCTTGCCGACTGCCAAATATTAGCTCCGTCCGCGAGAAAGTCATCCCAGTGTGCCTTCTTCTGTTTCCTGATCGCGTCATGGTATTCTTTGCCTGCTTCTTTGGCTCTCTTTTCCAGATCTGGTGACCGTTGACCTCTTCGACGTCGTGATCTCGCCTGGTTCCTCCAGTACGTGTACGCCCGTCGAAGCCGGGTTAGGTCTGTTGTCCACCACCGCCTCGCGTACGGGGATGGCTTTGCTAGTGGCACGAGCTTGTCGGTTGCTTCGAGCACAACTCCCATGAGCATGTCCGTTTGGGTCTGCACGTCTTCATCCCATGGCAGCCATCGAAGCCTTTCCTCCACTCTTTCTCTGATCGCTGTCCACGGTGCATTCTTGAACAGTCGTCGTTCGCTGGCCCTCCTTTCTGGCACGCTGAGGTCGAACTCGGTTCGGATTGCTCTGTGGTCTGAGCCATGTTCCGTTGGGTGGATCCCGCATGCTACCATCTCCTCAGCCAACTCGGCCGACGCCAGTATCAAGTCTATCGTACTTGAGTGCTCCGAGTTCTCCCACGTCTTCGTTCCCCGGGGGAGAAGGCTGAGCAAGCTGTGCTCCTCCATGAGACTGATAATCGGCTCTGCCTCGCCTTGTCTCCTGCCTGTCACGTCTTCTCCTCCCCATAGGTGGTCGTGGCGATTGAAGTCGCCCGCTAGTATCACATCCGTTCTTCTCCCTGTTGCGTTGCGGAATGTCGTCACTTGGGTATGCAGCGTCTCCATTGTGGCAAGCAGCATCTCCTCGTTTTCCCCTCCACATACACCGAGATCACCAGCACATCCCTATCGGGGAATCGCAGCACCGCCCCCGTTAGGTCTGCTGATGGTATTGGGATCTGTTCCGCCTCTATGTCTCGTCGAATCCATAGCATGCTACGGATTGGCCACTGCGCATCATGCGTCTGCGTCGGTATCATCTTGGTCCAGTTGCTATGGCTATTCGGTGTCGTCACCACCGCACCTTCAATGGTTCGTGCGTATGGTTCGGCAACAGCCAGCACTGCGTACTGCTGAAGGTCCTGGTCGTTCATCATGCTTAGTTGGACCACATCTCTCTTTCGTACGTTGAGTTGGAATATTTGCAGTTTAGTATGCACCGCCCTGTCCATTCCGTGCCCGGCAGTTTCGGCTGAACGCTTCGTGCGGCCCTCCGCAGGTAGCACATGATGGCTCTGTTACTTGGCATTGCCTGTGCTGGTGTCCTTGCTGCGCACACCTTCCGCATACCTGTTCTTTCTTGCATGCGAATGCTTTGTGGCCAATGTTCCAGCACTTGTAGCACTGAACTGGTCCTTGACGCCGCTCAAAGATGTTGGTGTTGGCCGACTCCCCGGCCAGGTGAAAGTATCCCTCCTCGAGGAGTCGCTTCGCATCGTTTCCTTTCGTCACGTAGATCACCATTGACCCGTACGTCTTTCCGTTCTCCCTATCGCTGAGCCAGTGGATCTTGGTGATCGTCACCTCGTTCTCCCTGCCCAGTGCCTCGACCGCTCCTGGCAGTATATTGCCGTCCGAGTCCAGTACTGCCGTACGGTTCGCACCGTCTACCTTGACCGGGTAGAGTTGGTCCCTGAGTACTCTCGCACCCTTGACCGCCGTCCTCTCGGCTGTCTCCTTGACGAGCTGCATCTCCGCCTCATCTCTACAGATCACCTTGATGCGGTCTGTGTTCCTCGCGTCCTTCACCACGGCTGCGCACCTCCAGTCCTGTCGGTCCTCCTTCTTTCGCATCTCCTCCTCGATGGCCTGACGGATTCCTCCCACTTGTGCCTTGCCCTTCTCCTCCTCGTTGACGCGCGATGTGTCGATAGTACAGAAAAGGGTATCGGTGAACGCGGACGGTGTTGTTCGCATAGACGATAGGCTTCGGACGTTGCCTGGTTGGCTTGTCGGGGGAGTACGCGCTACGTCTACATACGATGGCTGAGGGCTCGTCTGGGCACTATTGGCCGCAATGCTTTGGGCCACCATGTCGAACTGTTCTCGCAGTTGTTTCAACTCTTCCGTGGTTTGTTCTTGCGCCTGTCTAAGTTGCTCGTTTGTTTCTCGCATCGCCTTTAGTTCCTCGGCGGCCTGTTCATGCATACGTCTAGTTTCTTCGGCCTTCTTCCGGTCCTTGGCAGCCTCAGCCCTGACCGTCTGTATCTCCTGTTGGAGTCGTTGAATCATTTCCAGCTGGTCGCTCACCATCTTCGTCGCCGATCCCTGGTTCTCCAGCAACGCATCCCAGAGCCTCTGCAGCATCTTCTTCTGTTCGGTCATTATATGGGTCGACGTTTCCTGGAGCATTGTCCGGAGCATCATCTGGATTAGCGATTCGTTGCCGCTCACCGCGCTCTCCATGGCCTGTGATCCCTCGACCGCATTGCCACGATCGTTGTCACCTGCTGCCATTTGCCCTGCGCCAACATTCTTTGACGTTCCGGCCTTGCTTGCGGCTGCCTGCACACTTTTCTGGGCCTTCGCGGTCGGTTTCACTGGTCTCGACGAGCGACGCGTCGCGGCCACCGAATCCCCACCCTCGACAAGGATCTCCTCGACGGTCGCGTCCATCTCACGATCCCCCGCTCACGGCAGCGCCGGCCTCTTCTTTCGCCTGTAAAGAGTGTAAAGAGTGTAAAGAGTGTCAACGCGCTGAAGGTGGAGCGCGGGGCCAGCGTGGGCTGACTGCTGACATAATTTGGGCACCCGCTGGCGGGTGCGGGCAACAATCAAATTCGCGATGGACACAGGAAGACTAGGGGCAAGGGAGGAGAAGTGAACATACTAACAGCCGGAACCAGGAAACATTGGCACAATACTAACACAATACAGCCTCATTTTGACAGACCACGCTTCAGCTGCTGAGGATAGGATGCTGAACACTTGAAGAAATCGGCCTTCAAGCAGGCCTGTCAGACGGAGTCAAGCGAGGCCAGACGAAAGCGATTCAAGGAGAGAGGGTGGGGCTCTATTTTGTGGTCAGGATCAACACGGCGGAAGTGTAAATAGCATAGCGTCTTCCATGGCCCTATGAGATCCGTTCTCCCGGGCGTAATAAATCTACTACTACTACTCCCCGCTGGCGTTCATCTCTATTAAAGAGTGCTGGTGCCACCTCGGCCAGAACTCAACCACTTCCAACAACACGTTTCTCCCACCAAGATGAGCACCAGCATTATCTGCACATGGACAACCTTCAAGGTCCCGGCCTCAGAATTGCTTGATGTGTCTATTTTCGATCCTTTTTTGACGACAAAAGAGATTGATGGTCCTATTTCCGACCCTCTTTCGATGGGCAAAAAGTTCGACGAGTCCATTTTCGACCCGCTGTCGACGGGGAAGGCGACCTACCATTCTGTTCTTTACGGGCGCATCCAAGAGTCTCCGGACGAATATGTGCTTGCTATTGGCTGGGAATCGCTGCAACACTACAGTATCAAGCATTCGCAGAGACAGAGGAACACAAAGGACTGATGGCCCGCTTGAAGCCTGGGGCCAAGACGCACGTCATTGATTTTGGTCAATTTGCGTTTTGGAGGCACCTCAACTGCAGCACTGAGATTCTGACCGTCTATTTTCCCTCGTCAATATCGCCTCAAGATCAAGAAGCCGTGGGCAAGATTTACCCCCTCATCGAGACACTGCAGCCGATTGACCGGGCAGGTATTGAAGCAATGGCCTACACGGAACGCCCGATCTGCGGTTGGATGAAAGACGCCTTTCAAGTTAATGGCAAGAATACACTGGCTTGCGTGTGGCTTACCTTTTGGAAAAACAAGGAGAATGAGAATCGATTCAAACGTACCGAGAGGAGATCTTCATATATTGTAAATGGGCCGTTTGATATCACGCCGGTTCCTGGGCCGTTGGCCTTGGAGTTCTTTGAGCAGGATCTCAAGGGTTTGGGGGCTAGAGAGTGGGTAGGATTTCACGTTGATTTCAAGCGCATTCAGAAAACAAGGCCATATATACGTTAACGAACCCAAATCTATTTCTATACAGCAAGGAATCCTTAGCATTTCGTTCCCTTTCAGGGATGCTTTCTTTGAGAACTGCCTACTCTGTCACCCACCCCACGCAATAAGCCAACTTAATCCTTCAACTTTGATTGTCCGCTGTTAAAGGTGAACGCGGGATACTGTGTCTCCAACCATGTTGCCAAGGCAAAATGGGTATATGACTCGGGATTTCGGAGAGCTTCCGTGACGATTATCCTGCCGCCAGTATTAAGCGTGTCTTTGTTGCCCGTAATTTGAGAGAACCTGTCTAAGATGCATTGTTAGCTCTCGGCTGCGCGATGTGAGGGCTCGGATTTCTTCTGTAACTTACATGCATAATCCTCTGAGCTAGGCCCTATAGTGATATGGAGAGCTTCGTGGTAAAGGGTTAGGGACATGGTGCGACGAGGCTGGACTAACGCCCCTTCGGAATTTACGGGATCGTTATCTTCCAAGACATTCTTCATGTCTCCCCCGCTGTTTCCCAGACAGAGTGTCACTAGCCTTGGAGAGACTTGTTGCTGAACTGAGCCCATGGTTGTCTTAGATTTGCACGACAACCCGCCATCCGGTGTCGCAAAGACGTATTGCTTGTGGTCTTCTACCCACCAAGGATCTAGAGAAGGGCGCATGTTAGTTTCCAGTTCCGTAAAGGACTTGGTATGTCATGTAATCGGGGCAACTTACACATGGGAGGTACGTCGGTGTTTGTGTCGGTCAGGTCCAGGTTTTTCTTCAAGAAGTATTTAAAGTAGTAACCAACAAAAGTTTCCCACAACGCAGTTTTGCCTTGGATTGCTTGTTGGGCCGGTTGGTCGATCCGAGTTCTGTCAGTCGCTGACTCCCATTGCTTCACTGTTGGAACAAGTTAGTGGAATGTCTCATAGAAAAGCCATGGTAATGCGGTCAAAACAAACTTTTTTGCCATCCATCATCGCAATAGAGTGATGGCTTCCCATCTGACGGGGTTGTTGTGCCATCAAGGAAACCTTTGACGGCTCTTAGATTGTCTAGACGCAAATGTTAGGAAACCTACATCGTATGTCAAACTTCGAATCCAGGAAAACATACCAAGAGCCGTCTGCGTGTCTGACTCATCCATGCCCAAGATTTTGAAGTAGGTCCACATGTATTCCATAGAAGGCTGATCGTATTCTAGGGCCTGCTCTGCCACGGCAATTGGTGCTGAGGCTACCTCTCGTGCGTCCTTGAGCCAAGAGTTCAGAAGGTCGATTTTTCCAGCGCAGGAGCCCTTGCTGGAATCAGTCTTGACGTTGAAGATGTCGGTGATTTGGACATCATCGTCAGCAGCTTGGACAAGCCGCCCGAGTGACCCAAACACAAGGGCAAACTGTATCACTCGAGAAAGAGATAACGAGGAAGATAGTGTTGAAAACATGGCAAAAGGAAGCAAGGAATTAAAGAGCCATGAGAGACAGAACGAGAAGGCAGCGGCAGCAGCAGATATCCCTACTTTGTAAGAGATCTTATGATTGGCATGCACTTGGCACTTCTTTTCCGCGCCGTATCTGTCAATCGACTGAAAGGCCTGACAATCAGGCGAAGCCATGGTTGGAAATAATTGAAGGATGGGGATATTAAGATGAAACATTGAGTCTTTGGGCAACCAACAGTCAGTGCCACTCTCGAAATGGAGCCAAGGCATTTGCGCCTTCAGCTGCGTCTTCCATAATGCCTGTCGTAGGAGGAAGTGGAGTTGGTAGCTCAGCCTCAAAGGATTGACCTGTGGCATCCAGCATGCATCTGGCGAATGAAAATTCTGCATGACACCTGAGTCTGTATAAAATGTGTTGGTTCTGAGCCAAGAATGCTTCTCGTATATCCCTCGCAACTAACTAGGTTCTAGGTTTAAGCTGTTTAGTCCATCAAGGACAATTAACATCGCCTTGCTGTGCCTGCAATACTACGCTACTAGCAAGCCTGTCTCTACTATAGATAATCCCAATACGAGGAAGTGAGATGTTGGGTGCATGAAGGATCAGCCTGAACCGTGTCATGCAGTTTGTTGGCTGCGTAAAAGTCTGACCCTGATGATGTGTATGATAATGATGCTAGAATTAGCACTGCCTTTCCGCGCCTCATATCACCTGTCTCAGATAAATGAAACATTTCACGGCCAGGAATCTCACATGAGTAGAAGCTTGGGGGCCAAGGCCGTTTGGCGTGTTCGCTGTGCGAGGCATTTTTGTCAAATAACCCTTCGTATTTCTGCTCATGCAAAGAACAGAACCAACATGACCAAATACACTAGGTGCAAGCTCATCCCAAGTATTTCATGCAGATGATTTTGCTCCTAGGAATGTTTCATATATGGAGGATTTATCACTTAGGTTCGGGCCGCAGTCGTACGGCCTGTTGGTTGAATGCGGGATTATCTTCGTATTTCGGAACCGGGTTCTACTTTCGGCAATCTTCTAACTATCATCCCAAGTCAGTCCATGGCCGGGACCAGAAGTCTGTTGTCAACTGATCGATCAGCCGTCATCCCCCATTGGTATGCACAGCACTGACTGTTTCAGATACTACCGGTCTTCGGCCTGCGTAAAGATCCTGCCGACTAAGCATGTCCAAGCCTCTGTTGGTCGTGTCGAATGGCGAATTTCTGGAGATGGTGGTGCCAGCAGACTTGTGAATAATCGGATATGGTGATTGTGTGGGTTCTAGCTAGAGGTGAGAGTTTGATTAATTCCAGGTTTGTCTTCGGCCAACCAAACTCCCCTGCTGCCCTGCCTCGTAGCTCCAAGGCCGATATCATTCAAGCTTCCTCAAATAGTCTCTTGCGCTTATATCTAGTGCACCTGCAACAATTCCTAGCTCAAGTCTGTACAAGCAAGTCCTTTGAAAGACGAGCGAGTTGCTTGGTAAACAAGCTAGACGGCCAAGATGAGGCTTTCTTCCACTACATCATTGCTTCTGTTCCTAGGCATCCCCTTGACGGAAGCCCTCAGACCCCATTACGGCCATGAATGTGGCCCCGGGTCCTGTCTTTGCGGACATGTATGTCGTGTCTTGCAAGAAGGCGACACATGCTGTCCGAGGCAACATGGACATGCCGAGCACGCATGTAGCACGGGTACGTATTTCATTCCTTAAATCTCCCAAGCCTCGATGACTCAATTCTGACCTCTGATATAGGCAAGGAGTGCTGTGGCTTTGGTTGTTGCCGAGAAGGCTGGAAGTGCGGCAAGAATGAGCTGTGCTATCCGCCAAAACACATTACCGCAAAGCCTTCTGATTGCTTTACAACCATCGTCACCATAGTCCAGCCAGTCCCCGTGTCTCCTACTAGCGACCATGTTATTTCTTCTCTATCAATCTATACTTCGACGGCGTATGTTGCTTCACCTAGTACAGGCAAGCAACCAACGGAAACAAGCGCCCAAACTTCAACCAAAGACGACACTTCTCC
Source organism: Thelonectria olida (assembly GCA_020736575.1). Lineage (NCBI taxonomy): Eukaryota > Fungi > Ascomycota > Sordariomycetes > Hypocreales > Nectriaceae > Thelonectria > Thelonectria olida. Next base: position 52,574 of record JAGPYM010000051.1, read on the forward strand.
ACCAGGAGGAAGTGGAGAGCCTACCGGATCTCATACCACGATCCTGGATGGGGGAAGCTCGGTGAGTGTATTTTTCTTCTTAACGGAATCCATACTGACAAGTCTTTGAAGGCCACGACCAACCCAACTGTGGCTAGTTCTATCTCAACCAAGTCAGATGCCAACACTGTACCTGGCGGTGAAGAGACTAGCACGGAGACCGGTGTCATTCCTGGTTCAGAAACTGGTACTTCCCTAGGATCAGAGACCAGTACCGTTCCAGGTTCAACACTCGATACTCCAATCAGTACTCCCTCAGGTTCAGCAACCGGGACTCTTCAGGCTTCTGAGACGGCTGCTCCTCCAGGCTCAGTAACTGGCACTACCCTGGGCTCAGAAATCAGCATCCCTTCAGAACCTGCATCTAGCATCTTAAGCTCCGTCAGTGGAGGCGACACGGAGGTCCTTACTGCCCCCTCCGGCTCAGTTCCTACTACGCCTTCGGGCGCCAATACGGGCAGCACCCCGGCCGTTCCAACTGTTATCACGCTGTCAGATGGCCAAGTCTCAACTGTTCCTTCAAACCCCACAGAAACGAATGTCATCCCCCCCACCGTTATCACGAATCCTGATGGCCAGGTATCAACTGTTTTCCCCAGCAGCGAAGGAGAGACAACCCCATCAGTCCCAACTGTTGTCACGCAGTCGGATGGCCAACTTTCAACTGTTCTTTCAAACCCTACAGAGACGAATGTAATTCCCCTACCGTTGTCACAAATTCTGATGGTCAGGTGTCTACCGTCATCCCCAGCAGCATTGAAGAGCCAACCCAATCTGTCCCAATTGTTATCACGCAGTCAGATGGCCTACTCTCAACTGTTCTTTCAAATCCTACCGAGACAAACGTCATCCCCCCCACCGTTGTCACAAATTCTGATGGTCAACTCTCAACAGTCTTATCTACTGGGGATTCAAACTCAGGAACTGCCATCTCCTCAGTCATTAGCGGCCCCCAGAGTGAGACGTTGACCAGCGCCGCGACTGGTGTTATATCTACCATTATAACCTCGGATGGCCAGGTATCGACAGTCTTTGCACCTAGCAGTGCACAGGCAGGCACTACAGTTGTCACCCAGTCGGATGGTCAGTTGTCCACGATTGTCGGCACTACCGGAGCCACTGTGGTCACAAACTCGGACGGCCAGACCTCAACAGTCGTCCCCACGGAGGGAGTTGGGTCAACGGGGGCTACTTCAATTGGCGCATCGACGGCATCAGCATCAGCGAGTGGCAGCAACCCAGTAAGCGACGGTAGCTCCGTGGTTTCCTCTGGAACCACGGCACTAGAAACTACGGAGCCAGAAACTACGGAACCAGAAACAACTGCGCTAGAAAAAACGGTACCGGAAACTACAGCACCGGAAACCACAGAGCTAGAAACCACATAGTCAGAGACTACGGCACCAGAGACTACGGCACCAGAGACTACGGTACCGGAAACAACTGCCCTGGAAACAACTGCGCTAGAAACAAACCCTACGGCCACAGATGGCAGCACTATATCATCTCCTTCATCCGGTTCGGATCAATCTAGTGTAGAAAGCGTCGTGAGCTCGGAAGAAAACACTGCCACCTCCGAAGCCTCTACAGAGCAAGCCACATCTGTCGAACAGCCAACTTCCACTTCGGAGGGTGCTACAACGGATCCCGCTACTACAAACCCCGGTCAAGTCACCACTCAACCACCCTCATCAACCAATGAGGACACGCCTACGACAACCACCAACGATGATCTGATCATTGTCCCGATAACAACATCCGTGAGTGAGCCTCAGGCAACGGATGATGGGTTTATGATACCTTGCAACATGTGGTTCTTCAATTTCTGCGCCGGGGGAGTCGGAGGATGGTTGATCACAAACATGCCAGGAATACATCCACCGTACGTAAAATCGTGACTTCTCGCTGTTTGCCAAGATAATTCTAACAACTCAATAGGGGACCACCAAAAATCTCAGTGCAGTTTCCCATCACTATCGATATCCACGGAACTCTTCCGGACTGGCCAGAATTCACGTACGCCCCTATTGAATCGACCAAAACTGATTGAGCTTTTATAGCTAACACATGTGCCACAGTGTTGGACCAGACAATACCCCGACATTTAGCGCCGAGCCCACTCAGTGCGAAACCGAGTCCGCAGAGCTATGCGTGCTCAGTACCTCTTTTGCTGTTTCTGTTAGTGGTACAGTCACTGCCACAACTAATACTGCCGTTTCCTCGGCTTGCGGCACAGTATACGGATGTGATGTTGAAGACACAACCGAGTCCGCCAGTGAGACAATGGTCACCAGCTATACGGGCACCTATGTGGTTGGGACATACCCAATACCCCTGGAAACATGGCCCGCCACCTGGGACTCGGAAAGCGACGTGCGGGAGGCCGCGGACTGGGCTCAGTCTCAGCTCGACTCCCTGTTCCCGAGCGATGCATCAACAACCACTGCAGAATCTTCGACAACTGATGCATCGACAACCACTGCAGAATCTTCGACAACTGATGCATCGACAACCACTGCAGAATCTTCGACAACTGACACACCAGCTACCACTGACGAATCTTCGACAACTGATGCACCAACCACTTCCACGGCAGAAGAAGAACCAACCGAAACTGTGATACCGCTTGCGGAGGGGAAGAGGCAGTGTTTTGATGCGTCCTCGGATCATGGCGCGATCGACCCAGGCACGCAGGATGACTTATCCGATGATTTCAGCGGCGAGGAGCCAGACGACGGCTGGGTCTTCACCAAAGATTCGCCCACCTGGAACTGGTCCCAGACTAGGAGCAAAGTTCTCTATGACTTTACAGTTGAATGGGCAGAAGGATGTGTAACAGAAGTGGAAGAGCAGGACATGAGATGGCCTCTGGGTCAGGGCGGCGATGGGAGTGACCTGACAGCTTATCTGATCATGAGGCAGAACTTTGAAAATTGTAAGTCTATAACCCGAAGTTAACTGATTTCTTCAGAGAATGCTAACGTTAATATGCAGGCAATAATGGGGGTGTAGGTGGAAAGATCCAGATGGGCTGTTTGATTTACACATTTTCAGGCGGCTAGTGCTTAGGGTACTTAACTACTAGATATACATCTAGATACCCTATTAAATAGATTACTCAGGTAGTCTGCTTGATACCACTTTCCTTGATACGGGCACCGAAATGAATACAATTTTCCCAATGTCAACAAAGAAACCGCTGTTGTAATGGCCATATATGTAGAAAGATAAATTAATAACCTTGTTAAGTACGCTATAAAATACTTTTAACTGCTTCAGAGATTGCTCCTATTATACCTCCATCTTGCATGGTCGTTTATCCTCCAGGCCCATGAGACGTTATAACTTATCGGTGCTGTTGCCTCTGGTGAATCTGAAGCAGGTTCAGACGTGAATGCTAATGGAAGAAAGCCAAGCATACCAACTCGACCCTAGTTGACTAGTTCTGATTTCTAGTATTGAGGTTCTTAACACTGAGTAAATGTATCGTGAGCATAAGTGGACGCACATGAGAGCTGTCTTCGCGCTTCGCGCTTCAACTCAGAATGGAACGTTACTCAGGGAAGGGCAACAAATACAATTCAGCTTCTGTTTAGATGCTCACCTATCTCAACAATTTCAAATTTAAAAGTAAATGCAATGGGACCATGTCAGTATAACTTTGATTCTTTTCATATAGCGTCCACTTGGTCATCAACAATGTCTCGCATCCATCTATGCCTAGCCCACAGTCTATCCATGCCGTACCGTCTATATCTAGTTTACCATCCGAAGCAAACGGCGCTATACCCTCCGTTCAACCAATTGTTCAAGTCTTCAGACCTTCGCCTTTACGAGGAACGAAGGCTGCGCGAGGACGGTAGTCTTCCGAGTTCGTCGAACCTCGTCAGCATTGCGGCCAAAGTACCGTTGGGATTTGAAACTATGCGCCGAGCGTTAGAAATAGTACCACAACATTGGGAATGCTCACTCTTACCTCCAGAACAGATTGGCCTTGACCGTATTCTTGATCCCCTCGATGTATGCTTTGACATGGGGGTCGACGTTTTCACCGAAGCTACGGACTCGAGCTTCTACGAGATCCCATCGACGACAGCGCCCTTTGAAAAGTTCGCCTACAGTGTAAGAGTGATTCTTTTCTCAGCGGCTGCGCGAAGGCGGGAATGCGGTGCCATACAATCCGCGACCTGCTTCTGTAAGTCTGATGAGAGACGCACCAGAGTCTGCAAGTGGCCTAATCTGATCTTCTGAGCAACCTCCAGGAGGCAAAATTCTAGTAGGGACGGAATGCCTAGAAAGTCGGCGGCAATAGTGATCTCGAGGATCTCATTTTCATGTACGCCACTGATGAACTTTCGATTGAACAATTTGCCCTCTGCACGTGGGTCAAGTGTGCTCGTCCACTGCAACGAATCATTGCGATGATGAAATTCGCACCAAGTGATTATTCTGTTGAGCGTCTTAGTGCTGGATCCTGATTCGAGGATCTTGTTGGGGGTCTCGTCGTGATCATTCATTACGCCCTGGATGCGTTCGGAGCTTTGTATCACGTCCGCGCCAACAGGAATGAGCGTGCCGTCATTACTCCGTAGCGTAATACCTGAGTTTTCTGCAGATAAGGTGGACATAACTTTTACTGTCGTGATTATTGTAGATTCTTGGGATGAGGAAGACCATCGAGCAAAGCGACAACTAATATTTATACATATATAAATACCGTACAGCAGGCTCCCCACAAGCTGTATACTTGTATATACTAAGATCTACTTGAGCGCTCGTCCGGTAACGGTCAGAACGTGCGTTTGCAGGCGCAATTTGTGGGCCATTTTTGCCCTTTTGGAATTTCATGTGGACTTTTGTATCCTAGAGCCTCCTCTTCAAGCTTAAAAGAGGGGGACCAAGTGCGAAGAGGGCATTACTGTGCATATGCTTCTACATAGCTGTACACACAGTAAGAGCCACACTAAATAAGTTACCGGGATGGTAATCCATTTATGATCGCATAGTGTTATTTAGACTGAGTGAACATAGCCGATCAAAGACATCTAATGCTGTATAATAATACGGTATATATGTACATTCAGTACATACCACAATGCAGTACACACTGTAAGTCATGAGTTGTAGTTTGCCATGTCCAAAATTGGACGGGGCACACATATCCTGCCTGCGCGCGCAAGAGACATATTACCCACCTTCATTGATTATCGTCACCTAGATTCCGCGCTGTGCTAATGTACTAGGTGTAGAGAGTCCATTAATGGATACCTCGAGTAGTTTTTAGGATTACCACACTATATAGAGAGCCGGTCTGACGGGTATCAATAGGCATAGCTGCAAACACATTGTCAAGCAACTTCGGCGTCATATGTATGCACAGCACACTCCACTCTACTACTCTAGACAAGCTCTTAAAGTACTTATGTCGCGAGCATGAAGGTTGCAGTAATAGGAAGGGGGCCCTTCAGGTATAGTCACTCTGAAATACTTGATTGAGGCCGTCTCGAGTTTATTTTGCCAGCCTGTCGACGCGCGGCTGTTTGAGTACCAGCCACAAGTTGGGGGAACCTTTGCCGCGCGGTCCTATGAAGATGCCGAGGTGAGTCTTTAAGACCACCAGGATCATCGAGACATCGCTAATCCTATGGGTTACCAGCTTGTGTCTTCAAAGCAGCTCACCACATTCTCCGATTTCAGGCATCACAGCAACGTTGACTTCCTCAGTACGGAGCAATATGTTGAGTATCTGCACGACTATTGCACGCGTTTGAACTTATGGCCTTGCATAAGTCTCAACACACGAGTCCTATCTGTCACCCGAGGAGCTGGCGGAGGGCACATAGTGAGCTATCAAGCGAATGACTCACAAACAAGATATGAGTGGAAATGTGATGCCATTGCTGTGTGCTCAGGGCTGCACGTGGCTCCAAACACCCCTGATATCAGGGGCATTCAAAGCGTTCCGCAGATTCTTCATTCTTCCGAGCTCAAATCAAGAAACCAGTTTGGAGTTGACAAGACTGTGATGGTAGTTGGAAGCGAGGGGACTGGCTCAGATACTGTGTATCTCGCGGTGACATCCACTACGAAACGAGTGTTATTGTGTCACAATGACGGCGTCCATTTTGCCCCAAAGGTGGGCTTCACTCTTCGCCTAACATTACTTTCCTCTGTTGCTTAAAAGAAAATTGTTGACGAGACTTGTCAGAGAAACCCCAGACCTACGTTGTTTCCGGCCCTTGGCAGGAAACTAAATCCCGAAGAACCAGGTGTGCCGATCGATGTTAGCCGAGCCAACTTATTCGATACGACCTATGTTCATCCTCTCTCCGCAACTCGAGATACTGTGGAACTACTACATATCATTGGTACATCAAAACGATTCTTTGGTTGTCGTCTGGCACCACAGCAGGCATGGACCAATAGACTAGCGAGATCAGCCCGGATCGCCATCATCCATCCAAGAGTATGGCGCCTCCACGATTACCCCCACTGTCCAGTCAGAAGCTAAGATCACAGTTTTCTTCAACAAGTCAATGAAGGTCTGTCCCTATATAAGCCTACCGCATCGCCCGAAACTACCGGGGCGCAGTCTGTGGCTGTACGCACTGAGATCTGCCAGCACTGGTTACGAGCAGGATTTCCCGTTTTTCCGTTCCCCGCAAAATCAAACTAGCAAGCAGTACCCGATAGCAGACCATACTGACGTTCGCGGTATCTGGAAGCACGATGAACCCACCGTGGGTTTTATCGGATTTGTGAGGCCTTCACTTGGGGCCATACCGCCTCAGGCAGAGATGCAGGCTCAGCTTAGGATCCTAAACATTTTAACCCCACAAAGGATACTGCGCGCTCTGAGAGCAGTCGATGAATATCACTATCGCTTGACAAGCTCCCCAGACTCTCGGGTAAGATACAGCGTCGACCATGAAAGTTACGCATATCAGCTCGCTCTCGATATGGACTCGGCGCCAGGGCTTCGGAGCATCCTAACGCTCTCATGTAGAGAGAACATTTCCAAATCACTACGTCTTCTAATCTCTGGGGCTTTGGTGCACACTTCAACACAAAATTCCGACCCCACGGCCCTTGGAGATGGGATGGCGCGGTCGACTTGTTTGTTTCGGAGGAATTCTGGCAAACATTCACAAGACGACCATTATTTTTCGGTGAGAAGCCTAGCTCAGCGCATATGAGATCCGTTTCTTATGAAAACAATAGGACACTTCGCTGTATCGCTCCTTCCTATGATGATATCCGGGCTGTTGAGCCTAGTTACTTTTCTTTGGGCCACTATCCTGGGCTACGAATGATATAACTAACTGCAGTAAATTCTTGGCATAGTCATTGGGGAATCCTTTGCAATGTCAATGTACCTGAAGCCGGACTCGCTGCAGTAAACTAGCCGATCCGGAACACACACCGAGCAGTGCTCAAAAGCATTTACCAGATGCTAATACTCCCAATTTTGTGCATAAAGAGTTGATGATATGTCTTCTTTATTATTATTATTATAATATATTTTTCGTCCGAGGGCCGTGAGGCCCGTAAAGTCCCCTATTGGGGCACAGGACGTGCTGAGCTAGAGTCTCTAATGCTAAAATCTACGCAATGTTTTCGTAAAATACAGAACAGACCACTATCCAGCCTATCATCGGCTCAAAGGCGCATTCTGTCGAGCCGGTTACCCGTCAGCGGGATCACCAGGCGCGGCTATCACAGCAGTAGCCGCTACGTGGGCCAGTCTTTGATGATATGTCTTCTATTGTATCTCCCGGGTAATTTAGGGTAGCCATGTGGATTGGCTGATCTCATGAATGATATCCACTGCCAGGGGGCCGTGGCCCCTATCGCAGCCAAATCACCCACGCAAGCTTAGGTAGCTGTTAGGTAGACCAGATCCTGGGCACAGCGGCGAAAGAGTTCGTCCTTGGCAACGTCTTGTGCTATTCATCTATCTGCATCTGCTCGACCTGACACGTTTCCTCTGCCACTGCCGAACTGACGTTTTCTGCCCTAATAGTCGTCTTCCTTCCCCCGACACTGTACCCTTCGAAAAGATTGCTATTTCGAGTGAGTGCTATAGGGCAATGGCCTATTCTGAATCTGCCTTGGATAGATTCTATCGCGTGATCACGTAGTAGCTGGTCCCTAAAGTCGCCTTCCACTAGCCTATATTCCGGCTTCAAGAGCCAACCGCTGCGACTGCTCCATGTCATCTTTTTGGTCTCATTCTTGCACTCTGGTGCGAGCGGCCGAAGCTTTATAGTTGCCATGCTGAATACCATATCTTGATTGGTTTTGCGTCTTTTTGGTTGTAGTGGTTTCGCATTGGGTGAGCGTTGTTTCCTCTTAGTCCCAAGGCCAGGCTCAGTCTTGATGTCAAGGTCATCGTCACTTGTGAGGTCGATTATGTTGCAAAGACGACTCTCGACTGCCGCCTTCCCGGGATCATTCTCTGGATCCGTCGCGAAACGACTATGGCGGGCTTCAGAAGCCGTCTCCGTGCATTGCGAAGCCTGCGAAGCGTTTTCTTCGTCTCTCCCAACCGAGTCGTCTTCATCACCAAGAGCACTACGCACCGAAGCGCACGCACCGGGGGCCAGCTCGTTCCCTCGTCTGGCCTCGGAGACGTTGCCCGCTTCTTTTGCAAGGCTCTGAGTGCTTTCCCGTTCCCTGCGCTGGCTTCTTCCCTGACCTGCGATACCGGCATCCTCAGGTCCCTGATCAGCAGAAGTCGTTTGGCCGTGCGTTGATGGGCTTCGGGAGTGCTGGAAACGATCCCATTCAGCCGTCTGATCTCTTGGTGGAGTACTGCCGGTAGCGGCGTACGAGATATCGCCGCCGCTTGGGCTGGTTGGAAGCCCAGCATCTTCATTGTTTGCAGCATCGATGGCTTCAGCGTCAGCTTTGGGCGCATATAAACCTGGATCTGGGCCTGGACCTGCTTGGTCCCCCAAGTCGCTGTCGATGGAGGCGTCGCCAGCAGCAGGGGAGGAAGCTGGAAGCGGTTGAGCTCTGACGAAGAGATCCTCAGAAGTGGTTCCCTTGCTGCTCACAACGTTCTGGTCGTCCTCCTCGCCTTCGTTGACGGCCGTGTAGAAATCCCCACAAGCATTGCGCACTTCGGTAGCACTTTCCGCTGGAACATCGCGAGTTTGATGAGCGCCTCGCCCGCTGCGCGGCGTATCGACGTCGGGGTTGTAGTCAGAGGCATTGGCAGAAGGGGGATCCGCAGGAGGGGTCGGCGGTAGGTGCGATCTCGACCACAGCTTTTGGTCTCTGGAGCTGCAAAAACAAGTCCGAGATTCCTCGGCGAGTATTGCAGCTCTGATGCCGATATCGAATCCAAGACGCACAGTTGCAGCAAAGTCTGCACTCGAATTGGGAGGATGCAACGAGCCGTGTCCGTTCACGGGCATTGGGTGAGGGACGGGCCGGCTGTCGTGCTGGCTGTGCCCACTGGCGTCACCAGCGATTTCCCACCCCGCCATTACCCATCCATAGATGTCTTCGAGCGGAGGAGGGCGGCTCAGGTCGATAGTCGATGCGGCAGTTGGCATGGTTGAAACGCCACGTACGGTGACCAGGTTTGGTTCGTTGTGAACGAACAAATTCCCTGGGGCTCCATCGGAAGCGGGACAAGTCATTCCGGAGTGCTGCGGTTTGGTCGAGGCAGTAGCAATATCGCAGCCGGCTCTGGCAGCCGGCTCGCCGTCGCTCAGGGCAAGCGTACCAGCCATACTTCCATCGACGGCGCACAAACCTGGGTCAAAGACAGACGAGGTCGTCACAGCGATAGCGCCGTAGCCGACAGACGGAGTTTCTCGTGTTGAGACCGTATGACTAAGATGGTCCGATCTGCTGGTGGCTGGGATGTGGATACTATGTAAGGAGCTGTGCTCCTCTCAGACATATGTAACTCAGATCTTTCAACATAACTGATAAACCATTTTTGTTTCATCATCTCGGCCATCGCCAGTCAAGATAGCTGCCTCAGCAAAGGTCTCCTGGCCATGGGTGTAGGCTGGCTTCAGGGCTGCAGATTTCATCGTCTCCGTCGTAACATCGGCTTCAGCCCTAGGAACCGGTCCGTCGCCTGCTGTTGCGGGATTGACAGTAGAGTCGTAGGCGGTGGCGAAAGATGCGTCGTCGAGGAGAGAAGTGGTTGTCCCAAGCTCAGAAAAACCACCAAAGTCAATCTCAGGAAGCCAGAAGGGTCTCAAGAGGCAGGTACTGGGTAACGAAACTGCTTTTGCGTCGAGATACCCGAGATCTCCGTTGTCCGTTGATAAGGCGTCGCCATCGAGATGACTCTGTGCGAGGCGGCAAGGAACACGAGGTTCGAAGAATGGACTAAACGTTGTCATTGTGCGGAATCTATCATGAAGAGCAGCTGGACTGGCAGGTTCTGAGGATGCACGTGGCGTGAAGAGGAAGAAGGTGAAGAGGAAGAAGAAAGTGAAGAGGAAGAAGTTTCTTCTTCACGGCAATGGGGCAGCATGCCCTTTAAGTACTCTTGCGGCCCTTGTCCGGACCACGTTTTGTGATCTCGACGTCTCCTCGGGTTGACCTTCAGCCGAGCCGGTCCCTAGATAAGCACAGCAGCGCCATGCTGGAACAAGAGATGATCCGTTTCACGGTCGTACCATAAGCGTGTGGACTTGGGTCGTCGCCACGTATTGCATGTGGAAGAGGGGAACCGGACAGCGAGCGTGATGCCGGTTGGCATACGAGACTTGCTACCCGTGACCCGATCACGACTATACTCGGGTCTCGGTCGGACTTTCGAATGCACAACGTTGGCTGAGTTGGCAATCATCGAGCAGATGGACTCCGTTGCGGTCGAGGCTCCCAGTGGTTCTTGAGCATGGCGAATGCAAGACCCTGGTTCATCGAGAAGATTGTCAAACGACCGCAGCATCGTCCTCGACCCGGGGTGCCTACGCGAGAGAGTAGGGAGGGCTTTCCGACGATGGCTCGACGATCACAGCATTGTGTTCAGAACGAAGCCTCTGCCGATCCTCAAATCCGACAACCGAGAGGGCTTTCTACTGAAACCCAAGGGCGGCGTTCAGTACGGGCTCGAACCCGGGTAGCGCTGTCGATGTTGAACCACCGCATAGAAATCGCCACGGGGAGGCGAACGTCGAGAGTGGGTTGTGGAGGGTAAATGAGTCAGAGGATCAGTAGAGAAGGAGTCGGTCACAAACGGGAGGCCTCTACTCATAAACACCAGGAAAGCAGTACCCGTTGCAATGATGCCTGGCAGCTAAGACGATGCGGGATAGTGAAAGAAAGAGTACGAGTAGCGCCAGATCCATCACTCCCCGACCACCGCACTTTCATAAGCCGATCTGTAGTACCAAGTCACGTCATCGCGGCCCGTATGCGCTTCAAACCGCTCGACTCTGGGGGAGACACAGTTTGTAACGCCCTCGAACATCTCTCGATTCAGATACGAGATGCTACGGCTTTCAACGCACACGATATCTGGTTCTCCTTGCGCCGCTGTTCCGCGGAAGGCTGGCGCACGTACTACCTCTTCCCGAATGAGTACTCGAGATCTATCAACAGGGATGCAAAAGAGAGCGACCTGCTACTTTTTCTATCGCTTCCGAGCACGTATCGATCGTTGGTGCATCTTGACTGGTCACAACTTCACAGACAATGCCTCGAGATAACTCGTCAGAAGGCTGGCACGTGCATGCATATATACACATCTCGACACGACTGCCTCAACGGACGCATTAGAAGTGCCGCGTGTAGCAAAGGCATCATTGTCTCTGGACCGCTTTGAATCTGGCGACCTCCTCGCAAAGAGCTCAATCTGTAGACCCTGAGCTGACTACCGAGGTCCGAGGCAAGCTTGCCGCTTTTCTGGACGCCCTCATAAAAGCTAACTAGGAGTATGTCCGCTCACGTCGAGAAATGGGTCCTACTAATGGTAGCAGACGATGTTCCGGAAGTTTACCGCAACATTCGAGATAGAGGCTGCATAACCGACACACGATGTCAGAGCGCGACGAAGACAATTGTAGTGGTGGAATGCGTTGCCGTGATCGCTCGGTTGGCTTTCTCCCCTTTCCTCCTTTCCTCCGGAGGAGGCTCTCTGTGTACGTGTGCGCGGGAAGGACTTACAGATAAGTGACTCTACTGCCTTGTGAGCACTGCACACTGCTTCTACGTTGACGCTACTCACAAAGGCAATTGGGCTTGGTTCGCGAACTATTCATGCTAGCCAGCTGCAGGATGGAGGAGCGGAGTGCCCGGAGGAAACCCAAGCTGGTTCTCTGTCCCAAGCAAGAAATCGTCCCGGAGGAAGGATCTCAGGGATTGTTGGTGACGCAGCGCGGTCGGACATCTGACAGGTTAGAAGTGAAAGGATGAGACGACAACGTCAGACGTCTACGCTTAGGGAAGCTAGCATCCGAGCGAGAACACGCGCGCGGAAGTAATACTGGACGACGAGGTTGTACAGTAGACTGCGATGTTCTCGAAGAGACGTCCACGGCAGCAGCGCAGTCTACTCCCGAGGGTTCATTTCTGGAGCTGGGTCCATTTTGGCTCACGACACGTGTTTCACTGAATGGAATACCGTACTTGCCGAGGAAATAGAAAGCTCGCCCAGGAGGAAGGTTCATTCTGTACGTACGAGACAGTTGCAGACATTGGTTCTTAGTCTGGGATTCTTCTACCCTAATATGCTCTACAAACAGTACTATACAGTATGTATCATATGTATATTGCTGTATATATTGTACTGTCGTTACAGTACTGTCAAACTTCCTTGCATTCTCTACCGAGCTGCTTCCTCCACCCCTCAAGTCAACACGGAGTCTATGGATACCAACCGAAAGAGGTATACCAAATTCGACATCAACCTAGGTGATGTCACCAAAGCATCGGCAAATGCGGCAAATGCGGCCTCTACAGATACCGATCGGAAGAGGTATACTAAATTCGACATCAACCTGAGCAACACAACCAAGGCATCGACATGTGCAGCTGCTGCCAACAGTCACCCCCAAACAGCACTGCCTGCTAAAAAGATCAGGAAGATTCAGCAGGATGAGCACGTCGCCTCGACCGTTCAAAGCGTTCAGCAAGACGAGCCCTTTCACGTTGGCAGATAAACCGGTTCGTTCGGAGTCTCCGTGGTTATCTTTCCAGCGGTCGCCCGTTGACGCTCTCGACGTCGGCGGGAAGATCACCGTTGCCCGCTCCAAGGCACAACCCGCGACTATCGTGGGTATACGGAAATACCCGACTGGCAAGGCAAAAGACCTCTTGCCCGTGTTCCGCAGACTGCAGCACGAGAACATTGTGCGCGTTCTGGATGCTTTCATCACGAAAGAATCCCTCTACTTGGTCTTCGAGGACATGAGGCTATCTCTTGAGCACTTCGTGCTGTCTCCCGCCTATCCGACTTCTCTACAGCTAGGGACGATACTGGGACAGGTGAGCAAGAACGATCAATGCTGCGGACCTTGGGCTCAACAGGCGTCAGGTTCTGGATGGCTTGAAGTCAATTCAGAAAATTGGGTACGGACACGGGTCGTTGAGCTGCCAGAACATTCTGGTGAGCGACGAAGGCCGTGTGAAAGTCGGTATGCTGTCGTTATGATTTGCCCCCGTCGAACGGGGCCCGTCCCTTTCGGGTCATCGGCCACTGACGGGTACAGGCGGACAAGAGCTGTTCCAATCTCCCCGAAGATCAAGGCCAGGGACATCCTTTGCTTCGGGAAGGTCACCATGAAGCTGATGCAGAAGCTCGACCGAGACGACGGTGTGGTTGGGATAGATGACCCGGGCCGTTGGCAAGACAATCCCGACACGATCCAGTTCGCCTCGAGTATAACTTCGAGCAAGTCGCTGGGAGAGCTTCGCAAGGTCAGTCCGAAAGCTGCCGTTTGTCTTTGATCCCCGATTCGCTGAAAATGCCAAGAACAGCTTCATCGAGAGCATCTGGGAGAGGCATCGCCGCTGGGGCATGAGATTTTGTGGGATCTGGTAGTGGTAGCCCAGTTCACGGCCGGGAGGTACTACTGCTACAAAGAGGCCGAGTAAGTGGGTGAGGATTCCGGCATGGGGATCCCTCTGTTGTTTCTTGTTCCTTAGACTAGGGTAAATTTGGTCTTGAAACGCTCAACTCAGCTTTGCTGATTTTGTCTACGTGACAGTCGCGTCGACAGAACGATGGCCGCGCAACGAGATCCCCCTAATAGAGAAGTCGCGTATACAGGAACCCGAAGAAGTGGCATCAGTACCGTACTGTACAGTACTGTACTGTGCCATAACACTCCGTATGGACCAACAATACAGTATGTAGGAACGCTCATACTGCAGTCGAGATTTCCACGTCTCTTTCGGCCGAGCGCCCACTTACGAACCATGCCCGCTATCATTACAGGACGGGGTTTCGCTGATGACACTCCATTACTGATGAAAACTGACCCGGGGCGGGGGGGAGGGGGTGGTTGGTCCCGTAGGATCCACTTCTGGGCAGGCTTGGAGGGGACAAAACTGACTTTCTTCTACCTATTGACCCAAGGACCAAAAGTGGAAGCACACATCATATGGTCCAGAAATGACCATGATAAAACTTGCATGTTCTGCAGCCAGAGCACCAGGCTGAAACTTCTTTTCCTTAAAATCTCCGATCCTCATACATAGCTGTCTCTCCCTACTGCCTCCGAGTGACGATGCATTTGTTCCTTCTCCCCTTTGCTTCGCCCCCCGTCCGAAGAAGCCGCCATGATTAGACAGCAGGCTGAGAAGAGACCGCATCCTACGATCCAAGAGGCGATTCGGAAGAGAGAGCTGGCTCGGAAGAGAGAGGCGACCCAGAAGAAGAGGGAGGCGATCCAGGCCGAACTGGCTTCCCAACCGAGCTTCCAGCGTGCTGGCCTTGACTTTCAGCATGCTCAGCATGCACAGTATGCACAGCAGTCACAGCAGATGCCGCTGTCGATGGCAAACTCCGTGCCCCAGGTTCCGCAAATCTCTCCCGACGAGTACGACCTGGCTGGAATCAGCATAAACGAGCTGATGTAATTCCAGCACCATATCCTCCGTCGCCTTTCTGACTTGATTTAGGCCTACCGACGAAGACGACGAAGCAGAGAACGAGGAGACAAAGCAGAACATCGAGACGATAATGCTGTTGCTTGAATCCATGGGCAAGAAGCTAGACATGTGCTGTCGGCCGAGCCACGAGGGAACACTGATGACAGGTAGAACATCTGGCAGGGTGCTTCAAATTTCGGCCAAGGAGGTAACCAAGTTCGTCACATCTACCCTGAAGAGAGCGGGAACAACTGCTGACTGCGACAACAGCTCACAAATCGGAGACCAAAGGTGAGTCGTCACACCGGTGATGACGCCTACGCTACTTTTCTGACAGCATTACTTGCATAGACTCTCCAATCTTGAGAAGACGTAAGCCTATACTGGCTAGCAATAAAAGCAGGAGCTCACATTCCACCAGATGCACCGCGAAGTTCAGCGAGGTGGGAGCAGCCGTGAAGGAAATAGGAACAAGTGTGAAAGAGATTAGTGGCACGTTTGGTTCAACCGGGGACCAACTCTTGTTCGACCCGACGACACTGTCGAGTTCATGAGTCGACTTTCGCAGTGGAATGGAAAGCGAGCCTTGGGGGGGCGGCTAAGACCAGCGAGGTCGACCCAGCAATGTACATATACTTGATGCGTACGATGAGCACCGCGATCAGTTTGATCTGCAATGTGAATACTACTAGTAGACACGTCCACACAGTCACTGCTTCTTTGTGAGCATGCATATGCCGTAAAGTGCAGCTTGCATGAGGAACGATCAGCTTGCTATCGTCGCGAGCTTGTCAGTAGCGGATCAAGGGTAGCGGAGGCCAACTGATAAGCCATTACTGGCTGTGGTTCAGCTAGTTGTCCGATGGTACTGCACATGCGACATAGCACGAAGTACGAAGTACGAAGGAGCAAACATTCATATTTAACGTTGCGAACTTCTACGGCAGACACGTCGGTCTAGGACTGGCCGAGTTTGATGATTTCTTCCGTCACGTATGAGTCGGGAACCCGCACCTTGTGTACTGTACCGTACTGTATTGGACATCGAAACGCTTGCTAATACGGAGATGTATGTACTGCACTATGTAGTTATTTCGTCCAAAATACCAAGATTCGCATCCATTTCCCGCCAACCACTTTCAGGGGCGAGCATCAGCTTGTTAGTTTCACCCGCGGTGCTCATCCTGCGCAGAATACAGGGAAGGCCGATCCATGTTGATCGCTACCCTGTAGGCGTGCGCACGATGGCTACCGGGGCTACTTACACCGGACACCACGAGAAGGTCAGCTGATTCAGTCCTACTGCTATTTGAAGCAGCATCACAGAGTGGTGGCACAAAGTGGCATCTGAACGGCATTGACCATCGTCCAGGCATTGCATAGCAGCATCACAGAGTGGCATCTGAACGGCATTGAACATCGTCCAGGCATTGCACAGCAGCATCACAGAGTGGCATCTGAACGGCATTGAACATCGTCCAGGCATTGCATAGCAGCATCACAGAGTGGCATCACAAAGTGGCATCTGAACGGCATTGACCATCGTCCAGGCATTGCAGAGCAGCATCACAGAGTGGCATCACAAAGTGGCATCTGAACGGCATTGAACATCGTCCAGGCATTGCAGAGCAGCATCACAGAGTGGCATCACAAAGTGGCATCTGAACGGCATTGACCATCGTCCAGGCATTGCATAGCAGCATCACAGAGTGGCATCTGAGCGGCATTATCCATCGTCCAGGCATTGCAGAGCAGCATCACAGAGTGGCATCTGAACGGCATTATCCATCGTCCAGGCATTGCAGAGCAGCATCACAGAGTGGCATCTGAACGGCATTGGCCATCGTCCAGGCATTGCAGAGCAGCATCACAGAGTGGCATCGCATAGCGGCATCAAAAAGTGGCATCTGAACGGCATTGAACATCGTCCAGGCATTGCACAGCAGCATCACAGAGTGGCATCTGAACGGCATTGAACATCGTCCAGGCATTGCACAGCAGCATCACAGAGTGGCATCTGAACGGCATTGACCATCGTCCAGGCATTGCATAGCAGCATCACAGAGTGGCATCTGAACGGTATTGGCATCGTCCAGGCATTGCAGAGCAGCATTGCAGAGCAGCATCACAGAGTGGTGGCACAAAGTGGCATCTGAAGGGTATTGGCATCGTCCAGGCATTGCATAGCAGCATCACAAAGTGGCATCTGAACGGTATTGGCATCGTCCAGGCATTGCAGAGCAGCATTGCAGAGCAGCATCACAGAGTGGTGGCACAAAGTGGCATCTGAAGGGTATTGACATCATCCAGGCATCGCAGAAACGCGGAAACGCTGGCAGGAGACATATAGCTCCACGTCACAGCTATGAGGTTGGAAGTCCCTGACCTGGAAGAAGAGAGAAAGCCGGTCAGACAGCTGCTGCGCGCGAGGGTTTTATATCCGCAAAAAGCTATGACGTTTTTCTCCCACGTTGGCCGTCTCCCTCCCATCAGGTGGGGCTGGATCGCTGAGGAAATGATTGAATAATCGTACGTAAAACCTCCCATCTAGCCCCCACTCTGGATCTCCGATGACTTACCGTGGCGGGCCGCTCGACGGCAACTTATGGACACTCGCCTATCGGAGGGGTGCCGATCCAGTTGTGGACGAACTGGCGCCTGCAGGGTCCCCTTTTGACCTCACAACCACATGTAGCTGTACAGTGGGGTGCCGGTCCAGCTTCAGTAATCTATCACTGTAATTTTGCCAAAAATGGCCAAAAATGGCCAAAACTAGTGCGAATATGCCCCTGTCGTATTCCAACAATAACAGCATATCAGTGCCTTGGCATTCGGGCATCAACAACCCGGGCTACGAGCAACTTCTGGCTGACTACGGAGTATCTCTTTGAAAATCATCCATAATTGTCCCAGTCCATTTCTGACCGAAGTCTGTGCGTTAGCCACATTCATCCATTTTTGGCAAAATCGTTCGCACTAAAACACTGACGCTGAACCCGAACTGGACTCTATGTATAAACCTGCAGTTGTCCCAAATATGGGTCATTCTACGACTGAAACAGGTTGACGGCCACGTCGAGCCGTCGTCTGGACAAGATCTCCCAATGGGTGCGGTACAGCAGAACGAAGAGGCGAGGCGGAAGACGAAAGTGCGCAAGAGCGGCCCAAGTCTTCTGAGCAAGACACAGCAGCTGGGCAAGCTGGGAAACGTCTTTGCGCTGTGCGTGTACTGGGACCCGACCAAATGCCGCTATGCGTACGCCATGCATATTCCGAAGAACGGGCGCGTCCCGAAAATGGACAGCATCGTGAGATGGATCACCCGCAGGCAACGCATGCATAGTTGAGCCACGCTGACTGCCCATGCAGGCCAACCGACTCATCTCCGCTCGACCTTCGCAGCGAGAGAGACGAATGACACGGAGCGTCCGCAAAGATGCGGCGCCCAAGCAACCTGCAACAGATGAGATCGCAGTCGAGGTGGATGGCGATCAGGTGGTTGGATTCATCTCCCAGGACGATGATGAGATAAGCATGGCGGCTCTGGAACCACGCGCGACCCACACTTCCCCCGAAAGCCAGCCGGACCGCGGTCTTCATGAGAAGTATGTGTTCTCGCCCTACGTGCTCGTTTTGCATCACACAGAAATCAAAATACACGTTGAAGTGCAAGCATAGTCCCTGCCCTACATGCGTTCTGAAACATGGAAAGGAGAATGTCCCATGGCATTATACACTTGTAGACTGCCTCGTCTGTTGTAGCCCGACTGAATCGATATTTGTCCTGCAACCTCCTACGGCCGGCATGAGACTTCTGACACTCGGCGGATCAAATGCCGCGAACTCATTACAGTTTCTGCGAAGCTTGCAACGGTCTATCGGACTCAATTCGATGCCACTCCGTGATCATTTTGATGGCGTGTCCGGCTCAGGAATCGGTTTGTCCCTCCCGAGCGCGGCCTAATTCTTCGCTTCTCACCCATTCTAGGCATATACTTTGTCGTCACTGCCTTCACCGGTGGATGGAGCCTCTCAGATTGTGGTTATCACCTTGCATTACGAGCGTACGTAGTTGGGGAAACATTGTGAAGGATTTATTTATCCTTTCGCCTCAATCAGGCTACAAGTAACAAAATTATGGTTTCTATCTCAACAGGAAAGAAAACGTTCCGGAGTATCTCGAATCTGTGCGTCAGTCTGCTTTTTCCACTGCTTGGACGCTAATAGGGTTCAGTCACTGCAGCGATGCCGGCAGTACGATGGCGGATCGTACAGTCGTCAGCTTCTGAGCGCCATATCATGCGAGCTCCATGCCAACTTATTCTACTTAGAGTTGGACTCTGCACCTCGGTTCTACAGGAGCATGGCAAGCGGGGTCGACCAACTGAAGGCGGGAGGTGAGCGATGTATGACGAAATCAAAAGCTTAAAAAGTTGTCAAGCAGACCTAGAACAACTTTTTCAACCGTCGAAATTGCATATACTTTAGAGGGTGTTTCTTTGAATCGTATCTTGTAACAACTCGATTGTTGCTAGCGCTCCCGCCACACTGGCAGGCTGGTTGCCCTTCTCGCCAATCCAGGGTTCTGCATCATTGCAAGACCGGAATGTCATTCCGACCAAGTGCTATCGCGCTTTGGTCGAAGCTTGATCAAGTTTGTGGCAGCTCGTGAGCTGTTGTGCGAGCGTCGGTGTGGAGATAATTTTGTTATATATGCGCCTCACTGTTTAAACCCTCCCAGCTCAGTTGATTGCCTTGGCGTATTCCCACCCATGCGGCTGATATTTACCAGTCACAATTTTATCCGGTCCAATGAGTGCGTTGGTGACGAAACTCGTCATCATCGGGTGCCCAAGTTACAAGCCGCCAATGCCAGCCTAGACACCCCTTGGGCAGAAAGTTAGGCTCTATATCAGGCCAACGTTTCTTTCCATCACAGTTGCTAAGAAGACAAATCATTTCAATGGTGGTCTCTTCTCTACTTGTCACTACCAATTCTGTGTCCAACTCGCATCATCATAACGGTCAAGCGAATTACCCCAACTCAACCGCAACATGGCCACCAGGGAGCTCTTAGTGGTGATCCTGAATCACACCAACGAGGAGCTCGACCTGGAACCTGAGTCCCCCAGTCTGGAGCATGGCCAATGGATGGACACACCAGAATCACGACCACCGACGGAGATCCTAGCTGGGGAGAGCGGCATGCTGCGGTGCAACTCGAGCCACATTGGCGCCGGGGTTGGAGGATCTGTCACTTACCGAGTCATTGGCTACAAAACGAACCACAAGGTGACATTCCTATGGAGCATACCTTATGTCGGGCAGAACAAGTTCGACTGCCTTTGTACGGCAGAGGGTTTCAGGGTCAGAGTGTTGGGTGGGAAGGGAAACCAGCCTGTCGTTGTCTTCGTATTCGGTAAGTTGACCAGGTTGGTAAGAACCTGATGTCTGAAAGGCTCACATCTCCATAAGAACCAGCGCAGAGTCCGAGCCTGGATCATAGTGTAGCTGCGGCTCTCACCAAGGGTCCTGTGGCGTGCGCTCAGGCTCCTGTAGGTAGCTTGACCCACTATTAGATTAATATCAGATTAACTCTCGTGTCTGCAAGCCGAGAATTCTCATCGTGTTTAGTGAACCTGCCTACCACTCGTGCAGTAAGTAGTGAAGCTGAAACCAGTCGCGAAATCATGATTGGATCGAACCACCCGCCAGTGACCCTACTGGAGCATTAAGCGAACTCAACTCCAGGTGACGACTCAAAAAGCTTGCTCTGACTCCTGTTGGTCCGCTGGCCAGTCCGTAGGTTCTCTCGTCCTCGTGTGGTGCAGTGTGGATGACCCCGCAGCCGTGACAACTGTGTGCTGTCGACGACACCAGGTACATACGAGCCGGAGCAGATCATCACCAGTGGCGTAGGGCACTCGGAGCCGTTTATGAGAGCGACAGGAGTTACTATGTTTGTCATTTTAATGGTGCTGTACATGTGAGTTTGAGTAACTGGAGGTGGGAGAATATGATGAACACTGTCGCGATGGCTCTTGTGGACTGTTCGATCTCTGATGCGCAAGACGAAATCTGATACATTAGGTACATGTCCGAGTCACCTTCCGTTTCATTCCTGATTCAGTCTGCTTGACCCTTCGTTCCTTGGGAATTCTCCAATCACAAACTGGTTGACAGATCTCGTCAAACACAAAATAGACTTGCGTGTTGCCAGTTGTGGCTTTTTTCCTCAGCGAATTCCTCAGTATGCCCTGGCTCAGGCTAGACTGTAGTAGTAGGCACTGTAGACTGGGTGTTTGTCGCGCTATTCTGCCCTTGATATCCCTGTCCGTAGCCATGCGCCTGAGGATGAGCTCTTAAGTGCAAGAGTAATAGTTTAGAATCTGAATCATGCAATATCTTATGCCTAAGGGGGACTTACTTGGTCAGTTTTTCCGCATGATGCTTGATGTCGCGCTTTGTCTCATCGAGTTTGATGTAAGTATGCAAGACATATATCCCCTAGAGGTAGTTGCGTCAATTTCTTCCGTTTTCTTAAATTCCAAGGGCAGGTACACGGAAATGACTCACAAGAATGCCACTCGTAAGGTGGAGGAACCACGCGATGAATGAAAAGGCCAGGACCGTCCTCCACTGCGCGCATCCCGCCCCGTTGATGTTGACCGTCCCAACAGGGCCGACTCGCCAGAAACGACCCCAGTAATAGCCCCAATAGTCGTAATACCAGCGTGCAGAGCAGGTGTGACCACCCGTTTTCTGTTGGAAGTGAATTTTGTGGTTAGCATCAGTCGGTGGTCTTCGCCAAGGAACAACATAGAAATTTTTTGGGGGGTGTGGTTGGAGAGGAGCCATACATTCTGAAGCAGGCAGTATGCCACGAGCCACATCACAAACAGTACAAAGTCAAACGGGAAGCTCAAAAAGAGAGACTTGAACGGCGGGCAGAAAAAGAAGGAGTAGATAATACCGATACCAGCGACGACCATGGCATAGATGATTCGTCCATCGGCATCCTCCTGCGCGATGCTGATGAGGTAACAGAAGCGACAAAGAATTCCAAGGACGATTATAGCAGAGGCAAATTCCGCAAGGCGGAGGATAACAGATACAACTTTATGCGCAGTGCCGGTATGTGTATGTGCCATTTCGGAGTGGAGCAGGAGTGATTGATTAGAAATAAGTGGTTAACAGGTTAATTCAGGGTTCGAAACCGTTATGTAGTAAGTGTAGCACAGTGTTTTTGCCGGCCGAATTGAAATGAAATATGAGGCAAGCCCTGGTGTATATATACCTGGGACGACTGGCTGATTTCTGCATCCAACATACCTCATTAAGCACGAGTGTCGCCAGTCTGCCTTAAGTTTAGCCCCTATGCTTATGAAGAAATTTAATGGCATCTAACCCGTGGAATTGGCCGCCACAAACCGCCACAGAGCTGTAAGAAACCTTAATTGGTGTGCCGGGCGAATCCACTGACGTAGCTTCGTGCAACACCATGCGTCGAGTTTACTATGAGCAGGGTTGGAAATCGATCGATTGAAAATCCGAAAGGGCAAAGCCGTTGTTCTCAAATGTCCAGTCTATAGCACCCTGCATGAATACGTCAGGCCTTGGCAAGATGCTCGCTCCACCATCGAAGTTTCAGTGCTGATCGGACATGCAGCTAAGTCACGCTAATCCTTTTAGTTTGCTGTGATGGTCACCACTCGGTCAATAAGCAGAACTAAACGACTCTGCTCTTTATTACCGAACTAAGGCGTGAACAATCGAAGGTTAAAGTCGAGCTAGCTGACTCGATCGCCTTCACGTCGCCGATTCCGACGGTTTATATGGGAGCATCCATATCTCCCAGGTCAATGAAAATCATAAATTTGTGCCACAACTATACCACTTATCCCATATAGTCAGCTGATAATACGACTCAAAATCCCAACCCAGACCATCGGAATCAAGGCCATTCAGGAGGCGGCCAATGAGGAGGTATTTCGACCGCTACGAGACATGGCAATTGCGGATCCTAACCAGCCAGCGACGGCGGCAGATATGCTGGACAAGCTCTTTGCAATTAGAGACTGGAGTTCAACTCTTCTTCTACAGGGCTACACCTTTGTGATCTTACTTTTTCTATATCTTTTTAACTGTTCGCTGCATGCGAAGTTCAACAAGTCAGAAACAGCAGTGACGAAACAGGTTGTGTCGCCACCTCTCCGGCGAGCAGAGCTGGGTGGTGCCTTGGAACAACCCACTTCCATGTCAAGCAACCAGGTATGAGTTATTGAGAGCATGCATTCATGAAGGAGAAGCTCTAGGTGGGGCGGGATGGGAGGGATGTTAAATGAATGATCATGGCACGATGTGATAAACGTCGGCGTCAACTTATCTACAAACAGAAAATTATAATTCCCTTCTGATATGATCGGTATGTCCAAGATACAGGGAAACTCCATTGAGTTTGTCAGGCGCCATCATCACTTCCCTGCTTGAGCTGCATTAATTCCCTAACTCCGTGATCTAAGTTCCCAAGCAACAAACGCCATTGAACACGCCCTAATCACCCCAACTATCATGCGCCTCATATACTCCGACATGAATCATTCTCAGCTACACAAAAGGTTGGTTCAGTCTTTCTTCCAGAACTTCCATTTCTGCTTCGTCAGACATGAAGACGGGCATAGGTAGCGGTTCAACATCTCCCTCCCCTCGTCCGGAAGGTCACCGATAGACTCGTTGAGGGTATCAATGATAAATCGGTTGGCTGCTCTCAATCAGCGCCAAACCCCCTACCATAGTGGAGAAAACGGAACGCTGTAGTAGAGAAAACGTACGCATGAGGTTAAGCCCATCATCACCAGCATTCAACGCCATATCCATCCTCGCAGAAGTATAGCACCCATACCGCTGCTGCACCTCAAGCATGCGAATCCATAATCCCCGTGTCTCATCGGCCGTCATGCCCTTGCAGCTGCGTTCGGAGCTGGTGCTTTCCTGGCGCGAGCGTTCCATGAGTCGGTCTTCTTTGGTACAGTTATGTTTGGCGTGACGCATCGTGTTGTCGCTTGGGGAATTCCAGTCCGATGCGGGAGAGAAAGGGACTGGGCGGTTTTCGCGATACAATGCGTGGAGGATTATGTGAAGTGGTTTGTGTTTATGGTGCTTTTTGCTAGTCATTCCACCCCCCTACCGGAGGTACGAAGGTCCAAGGATGGTCGATCTTGGACCACGGAATTTTAAAGCAAAGCATTGCCATCAGTGTGACGCAAGATACCCTTACCCATTGGGGTTAAGTTCGAGGCCTGGCAGAGACGCCACCCAGATGGTGATACGCAGTCGGAAAGCCAGACCAGGGAAGCTTCACGTCGCGTGATGGTGGGCTGATGAAAGAGCGGCTGGGGGACCGCTACCATACCTTGCGAATATTAATCATGATTTCACTGACGCGAGTTCTCCTATGAGCTTTACGCCTTGCGACCAGTCGCTGCTCCATTCTACAGTACTGTAGTGGAGGAACCGGGTAGAGCCGTCATTTGGCTCCTTGTGTACTGATACACGGAGTAGGAATAGGCTCTTAGGGTCGTTGGTCGTTGAGTGAACTGGGGGGCAGCTGCTAATGGAACTATTGCGAGGCATGGCTGTGAAGAAGATGTTGGGCTGGCTGAGGGGTAGCCAGGGCTTCATGTGATAATTGAGCATTGATGATCCCTAAAATCGGTCTCGACCGTTTTTCACAAGGGTGAAAGGTCATGGGTCTATACCCGATTGGTTGAACCGCAGTGTTGGGTGGAGGGGAAACCTACTACCTTCTTTTTAGGCTCTGTAGGGAGAGAAGAGCATTATATTATCGAGGAAGCGAGGTTGAGTTCACGCATACTATCCTGTGTACGGAGGAGGTGATGTGGAGATGTCGCAACAACGAGCCCTTTATTCGTGAATTCAGAATTGAGCTACAGTCGATGGACGCACGAATAGATGTTTCGATAGAGGGCTCTGATTCTAAGACGCACAATATCGGCCGTTGCCCGTATACAGTCAGGCAGCTTATTCAAGATCAGGGACTAGATTGCATGTTTAGAACACGAGGCCGAGCGAGCTGTGGTGTGGGGTATAGGGGTTGTCCTATTGAAGAAAGTAGAGTAAAGATGGAGCTGGACAAGCTCTTGGAGTGTCTTGTTTGAAATAGACATGTAGTTTTGAGTTAATTGTTTAGACGTTTTTACTATTTGTTCTCTATACATTGGTTTTACTATACAATTAATTTACACGGAGTCTCCAGATGTCAATTCACCACTCAAAACACGTCTTTAATAGAAACGCAAATCCCTTCTTCCTTCTTTCCGACATCATTTCCACTGCCAGAGCGGGCTGACAGGGACCCTTTCTTGGAGGTGGTCGACAAGTTTGAGGGAGTACTTGGCCGAGAAGGTAGCCACGTCTCAGATCCTGAGCTGACGTGAAGGTGGGGAGGAAGCTGGAGCCGACGGTGGGGAAGAAGCTGGGGAAGAATGCAGGGCAGACGATGCAGCGGAAGATGCAGCCGAGAAGGTTGGGATGGTCTTTGGCCGCATGTCGTTGTGTAGCAGGTCCTCTGGAGTCTGTAACGCCTCTCTTGGAAAGTGTGACGTGAACTTTTGTAACAGGCCAGGGTGAGACTCAAAACCGTCGTATCCATCAGCATCCCTGATGAAGATAACGATCTCGGCGCCATACACTTGGCGGTAAGTGTCACACTTCTTGATGATTCCACCGCGGCAGTTTCTTCTACCGCGCTTTGTGTCCTTGTTTTTTGCCTCTCGTTGTCGTTGTCGAGTCATTTTGCGTTGCGAGCGAAAGAAGAGCAGAATTATGAGTCGGCGTCTTAATTGGAGGGAACTTTTAGAGATGGAAGTGGGCGGCCTTGTGTAGGAATGAGAAGGTTCCAGAGAAGCGCATCGAGGGGCTTAAGTAAACGCAGATGTGAAGCGCCGGGGTGGGTACGGCGGTTACCCGTCTGTTTGTCGGCTCGAGGGGGGATAAATTTAGGATAATCGGAGCGCCGGGCCCCACAAAGTCGGAGCGCTTAGAGCTCCGGCAGCCCCACAAAGCCGGAGCGCTTGGAGCTCCGACAGCCACCGAATGGGGCTTGATGCCGGTGTCGTGTGGACGGGATGCTGCCCCGACCGCATTTCTAGAGTCAAGAAGTGTTGAAATGTTTTAATTAAGCAACTCCTTAAGTTAATCGCTGGGTTATATGTATTGCAATGTATTGCAATGGTTCAAACTCTCTTCCCTGTAAACTATCTACGCAGGCAACATGGAGAGCACCTTGTGGTATCTAATAGCCCTATCTGGCTTCTTTCTTGTATCATTCTGTCTGTGGACGCTCAAGTTCTTTGTTCCAAATGTTACACGACTTTACATACGTTACTTGAAGTATCCTCTCATCATACGGCGTCGGAGGTACTGGGACAGCGTCACGTATGCTGAGTTCTGGCTTCTGATGGCATTGCTCGTCACAAACATCTTGCTTATAGTCACGCCTTCTGGAAAGGTTGACTGGAAGCAAGTTGTAAGAAGGTCGGCATTTGCATCAGGCGTGAACATGGTTCCTCTGTGTCTCGGCGGCCGTATGGGCCATATTGTCCAAACCTTTAATATACACCGAAGCTCTTACAAATTCTTCCACCACTGGCTTGGTAGAATTGCCATCCTAGAAGCCATGGTGCATGCCATTATATCAATCAGGACTCAATCACAACATAATTCCCTGACTACCTCCGGATGGATTGTGAGTAGTTAGTGATCCTAAAAATGACATCGCTAACTGTTGCAGATTTTCGGAGCCTTACTAGCTGTTTTAGTCTTTTCTATGTCTTTTATACGAGCGATTCTCGGTCGGTGGTTTCTCCTCACCCATCGACTGTTTGCAATGCTAGCTGTCAGCGCACTCATATGGCACACTCTACGCTCTTCCTATCTTCGGGCCCAGCTGTTGGCTGGATGTTGCGCTTCTGTCTGGCTTGTGACTACCTTATACAGGCTCTACAGACTCTTTTACCACCGTCTTTGGGCTAAAGTGGTTGAAATGGACGGAGATTCCGGCATGCTGAAGATTGAAGTTGCACTGAGATTCCCTATCAAAGTTCCCCCAGGCACATATTTTAACATATTCTTTCCTGGCACCGTCAGCTCCTATCATCTTCTTCATAGCTACCCGGCCGTTGCTTTCTGGCATCCTCCAGACACAACCGATCCCTCTGGCATGGTCTCGAATATAAGTTTTCTTCTCACGCGTAGAGGAAGTCACGCTCGTTCCCTACTCAACATCGAGCGTGGGCAAAAGATTCTCCTAGATGGGCCATTTGGTCAGGATCTAGGCTTAGAGTCGTATGAGAACGTCATTTTCTTAGCCAAAGGAGTCGGGATCGCTGGAGTTCTCCCTCTAGTGCTCCAACTTACCGAAAGATGGGGCCACGACAATGGAGTAAGAACAAAACTCCAACAGCTATCCAAGAAAATCCAAATTCTCTCTATGAAGGAGAGGGATGCAACTGGTACCGAGCGCGATGAGATCATCCAGAAGAAGGGCGCCCTGATGGTAGAGAAAGAATCGCTATCTCGAGAATCACTCTTCCGAGACGCAACGAAGAAAATTGTCTTGTTCTGGTCGCTCGAGCATAACTCACAGATGGAGGCTGTAGGGAGGTATTTGAAGAGATTGCAAGAGTTAGACCCCGATAACGTAAGTGAAAGATATATTTATTTATTTATTTATGTCTGCATTCTGACTAGATACTAGAAGCTATTGGTGGTGTGGTGCGGATATCCATGCCAGAGAAGCGGGAGCCTCCCTTTTGACCTTAAATCCAACTTTTGGGCGTGCATGGAGCCGTCGCCTGGACGACCAGAGTTCGACACGTTTATTATCTCTAAAATTGCTGAAGAAAGGCAGAGGCTGCAGGGCCGAATGATGGTAACAAGTAGGTCTATCCATCTCCGATACAGGCGTATTGTAACTAATCCGTACAGCTTGTGGAAGCGCCAGATTTACAACCCGAATTCGTAAGGTAGTGCTGGACATTATTGATGAGATGGCAGTTGAATTTACAGAGACTGAATTTCGACCTCTGGGCACGAACATTCCAACTCGGGATGGAGTTCAAGAGTTCAGAGCATACTTGGGCATTGTAGAGGGAGCTCTACCCACTCTACCCGGTAGGGTAGAGGAGGTATCTACTCTACTCTACCGATGTAGAGTAGAGTAAAAAGGGGTACACCTACCCACTCTACCCATTACTGATTGGTTAATTAAATCTTATCATTTGATAAGATAGTAACATTGTGGATGCTGAAGTCCTTGAGGAGTCGCCAAATTTTATTGATTCTGCTTAATGTATATTGTGGTGATGTTGTTAGTGAAGATGCTGCCTGCTACTGCCTGCACTAGCTCGGCTGCTGCCTACCTGCAGCCTACTTGTTACTCCGTTAAATACCTGACTCCTTTACATATGCATGAAGCTAGAATCCTTTGTAAGGAATCAACTTAGTCCTTGTCTCCTGCCCTGCCTCTTACTACCTCATCCACATCGACACCAAAATACTGTTACATACTCCATCTTTACCACATAGATCTCTAACTATGTCCTACTCACAGGATTCATCATCCATCGCCGCCCCTACAACGCCTTCCACGCTGAACCTCTCCTTCCCGGCGCCCAGTGGTGCTTCCAGCGCCTCCCCGAGCATTCCCTCGATTCCCACCGAGAAGCTTTCAATATGGACCTTCTTTCGACATGCCAGAGGTTTGGAGCCCGAATTCAGGTCAAAGGCAAGATCTGATCGAAGTGGAAAGTCCACGAACAAACGCCTGCATTACTGCATCGCCTGTTGGGATAATAACAGGAAGAGCTGGAGTACAATATACACATCAGGAGCCCGGGATCATCTTCGCCTCAATCACCCATCTCTGTGGAAGAGATGGCTGGATATGGAAGGTAGGCAAACCTCCTCCAAGCCTAAATCAATGTCTGGCCAGCAGTCCATGCATTCGTTTTTGCTACCAAAGGGAGAGTCTTCGAGAGAACTGCTTCTCCGAGAGGCTTATGATCGGCCGCGGCATCTCCAGGCGTTGCTAGCACTCTGTGCTAGAAGGAGGCTTCCTCTCAATGCCATTGAGTGGCCAGAACTCCATGATCTCCTCCTCTCTGCCAATCCAGAGATTTCAGATCTTGCACAGTTTAGCAGGAGAACATTCACTCGCGCCCTGGTTCTCAACTATGAGAGATATCGTCAAATACTCCAGAACAACATCCAGGAAGCTATTGGTGATGTCCATATATCAACAGATATGTGGACATCTCCAGCTCGAAAGGCGTATCTCTGCATCTGTATTAGGTGGATCTCCCAGGATTACCAATTCAAACACGGAATACTAGCACTTCCACAGGTGCTCTTTAGTCACTCTGGAGAGATCCAGGCAGCTATCGTCCTCCGCACTCTTAAATCCTTCGGGATAACAACGAAACTCGGCTATCACACTGGGGATAACGCCACTTCAAATGACACCCTACTCAAAGAGCTTTCTCGATCTCTAAAACTCGAATTTGGGGTTTGTACACACTAGGCTTTAGATGGTTGTTCACTTATGTCGATTAGATTGACTATGATCCGATTACCCACCGCATCCGCTGCCTTGATCATATCCTTAACCTTGCCCTTCAGGCCTTTCTGCTTGCAACCTCAAAAGAAGCTCTCAAAGCTGCTCTTGCGGCTATTGAAGAG
This sequence comes from Thelonectria olida, assembly GCA_020736575.1. NCBI lineage: Eukaryota > Fungi > Ascomycota > Sordariomycetes > Hypocreales > Nectriaceae > Thelonectria > Thelonectria olida. The sequence goes on from JAGPYM010000051.1 coordinate 82,442, forward strand.
GCCGAAGATACCGATCCTTACGAGCTATTCTCCGCCTATCTTGGTGTGCCGGTTGTTGAAGACAACCCGGCCTCAATAAGAGCTCATCAACAAGCCCAGAGAAGAGGGAGTAGAGCTAAAGCAAAGCATAAAGATTTTGAAGGCTGGGGTGCCACCAGTGCGCTCCAGAAGCTTCATAACCTGGCTGTATGGCTCCGAAACAGCTCTATTCACCATGATCGATGGATAGAGGCCGTCAACATTACGTTGGGGATTGACAACGACACTCGATGGTCCTCGTGGTATCATCTCATCAAACGCACGACACACAAGGAGCGAGAGATCAAGGACTTCGTTGATAAACACCCTGAATGCGATAACTTTCGGCTCAACGGTGTTGAGTGGGATACGCTTAAGCGTACAGAGAGCTTTCTCTCTGTATTTGCTAGTGGTACACTATGGGTGGAAGGCAATGAGGCTTCGTTATCCCAGAGCCTTACGCTGATGGATGCTATCCTCACCTTCTTTGAGGATAAAAAGGTTTATCCTATTTCATCAAATCAATACTTAAAGCTGATGTTTTATAGGTGCTGTATACTTCAGGTCCGGAAAGGGATCTCCGCATGGTCCATTCTATTGAGATGGGCTGGTTTATCCTTGATAAATACTACGCCCTCGTTGAGTCAACGCCAGTATACGCCGCCGCGATGCTTCTCGATCCCTCGATGCTTCTCGATCCCTCGATGCTTCTCGATCCCTCGAAGCGGAAGCATTATCTTCTTCAGAACTGGCCAGAAGAGTGGCATCAGAAGACTATTGATGCTGCTTATTCGATCTGGCAGAACGAATACGCGCATCTCCCTCATGAACCCGTCTCTTCTGCTGCTGTTGCTGCTGCTGACATTGATACGCCTCATCCATCCTCGAAGAAGAGGGCAGAAAATGAATTAGACCGGCTGAAACGTCGTCTAAGAGTTCAACCTACTTCTCAAGAAGATGAAGATACGTTTATGGCATTTGTTGGGGACAAAACAATTGATCTTGATGTTCTAAAGATAACTCCGCTTCAGTGGTGGTTGGTTCCGGAGCAGCGCCGGCGCTATCCTCGTCTCCACCGTATGGCCATCAATATCCTCTCAATCGCACCCTCATCCGCGGAACCAGAACAACAATTCTCGGGCGCACGCCGTACACAGAGCTGGGATAGGCTTAGATTATCGCCAGAGAACCTTCAGAGGCTGGAGTGCATGGGCAACTGGTTTGCGAGGAAGCTCATCTCTTCGGATGAGCTGCTGGCGATGATCGTGGAGGCTGTGGAGATGGATGATGAGATGAATATTGATTTTGATGAGGAGGATTGGGATGTATAATATAAAGAAGCATACCTTGAAGAATTGAGCATATGTATAGCATCAACCTTCCCTACACACCACTCTACCCACCACTCTACCCACTCTACCCGGTAGGGTCGAGGAGGCCATCCCTCTACCTGGGTAGGGTAGAGAAGTGAGTAGGGCTCCCTCTACTCTACAATGCCCATGTATGGTTGTGGATGTGGTGGTTGTCGGAGATTTCAACCGGCACGACCAGCTATGGGGAGGAGACGATGTCTCTTTAGTGAGGCAGGGCGAAGCGGACCAGATCATTGACCTTATGTATGATCTTGGTCTCACCAGCTTGCTTCCCAGAGGAATAAAGACGTGGAGTGGTGGAGACTTTGAAACAACGGTCGACTTGGTCTTGGCTTCGGAGGAGTTGACGGCCTTGACCGTCAAATGCGCGATACACGGGACGGAACACGGCTCTGATCATCGCGCGATTGACACGGTTTTCGATATCTCAGTTCCCGTGCCAAAACAACAGGATCGACTTCTCCTGAAGAATGCACCTTGGAAAGAAATCAACGCAAGAATTGCAGGCGCACTAGAGTCAACGCCATTGGAAGGAACAGTGCAGCAGAAGACTGACATATTAATGTCGGTGGTTACGGAGGCGGTGCACTCCCTGACACCAAAAGCCAAGCCGTCGCCGTACGCCAAACGATGGTGGACGACGGATCTGACACAGCTTCGCCAAATATACACGTACTGGAGGAACCGTGCTCGAACCGAGAGACGGGCAGGGAGAATCAGGACGGAACTGGAGGAGATGGCAAAAGGGGCTGCGAAGCAGTATCACAGTGCCATCAGACAGCAAAAGAAGAAGCACTGGAACGAGTTTCTTGCGGATAACGACAACATCTGGGAGGCAGCTAAGTACCTGAAGTCGGGAGATGATGCGGCGTTTGGCAAAGTACCGCAGCTGGTCAGGGCTGATGGGACAGCTACGACGAACCACAGGGAACAAGCAGAAGAGCTGCTGTCCACGTTCTTTCCTCCCTTGCCGAACGACATCGAGGACGAAGGCACTAGGCCTCAGAGAGCCCCAGTAGTGATACCCGACATCACACTGGAGGAGGTGGAACGACAACTATTCGCAGCAAAGTCATGGAAGGCGCCTGGGGAAGATGGATTACCAGTGGCGGTGTGGAAGCAGGTGTGGCCAGTAGTCAAGCATTGGGTGATGTCCATTTTCTGTGCGTCCTTGGAGGAGGGAACGCTGCCTGACCAGTGGAGGCATGCAAAGATCATACCGCTTAAAAAGCCTGATAAAGAGGACTACACGATGGCCAGGGCCTGGCGGCCGATCTCACTGCTCGCCACCCTTGGCAAAGTATTGGAATCGGTTGTGGCTGAAAGGATCTCACATGCTGTGGAAACATATGGGTTGCTCCCGACGAACCACTTTGGAGCCCGCAAACGGCGGTCGGCGGAACAAGCGCTTCTGCTATTGCAGGAACAGATCTATATCGCTTGGCGACGTCGACTGGTGGTGAGTCTCGCCAGTTTCGATGTCAAGGGGGCATACAATGGAGTTTGCAAGGAAAGGCTGCTCCAGAGAATGAAAGCACGTGGCATCCCGGAGAAGCTACTTCGATGGGTAGAGGCATTCTGCTCAAACCGCACAGCAACGATTCTAATCAACGGCGAGTCATCAGAGGTTCGAGAATTACCGCAAGCTGGTCTCCCACAAGGCTCTCCACTGTCTCCAATCCTGTTTCTCTTCTTCAATGCGGATTTGGTCCAGCGGCGGATCGACAGCAATAGAGGGGCGATCGCATTCGTGGACGATTTTACAGCTTGGGTTGCAGGTCCAACAGCACATAGCAACCGCAAGGAAGTTGAATCAATTATTAAGGACGCATTGGACTGGGAGAAGAGGAGTGGCGCGACGTTTGAGGCGAGCAAGACGGCGATCATACACTTCACCCGGAAGGACTACAAGTCCGACTCCGAACCGTTCACAATCAAAGGACAGACAGTCCAACCGAAACACCATGTCAAAATTCTAGGAGTCATTATGGATGCCGAGCTCAAGTACACGGAACACATCGCAAGGGCAGCTTCTAAGGGGTTAGTAGCAGCAATGGAGCTGAAGAGGTTGAGGGGCCTGTCGCCAGCAACAGCAAGGCAACTGTTTACAGCCACTGTAGCCCCGGTGGTAGACTATGCTTCCAATGTGTGGATGCACAGGTTCATCTACAGACTCATGGCACCGATCAACAGGGTTCAGAGAGCAGGGGCACAGGCAATCGTGGGGACATTTAATACTGTGGCAACGAGCGTGGCAGAAGCAGAAGCTCACATCGCCCCAGCAGGGCAACGGTTTTGGAGGAGAGCGATCAAGATGTGGACAGATATTCACACATTGCCTGACACCAACCCCCTTCGCAGGTTGACGTCTCGTATACGAGCATTCAGGACGTCATATCGGTCACCACTGTACCTGGTGGCGACATCACTTAGGGATATACCAATGGAGCAGCTGGAGACCATTCAACCACTCACTCTAGCGCCATGGGAGGAACGAGTGGAAGCTGTCACTGATGAAGCAGCAGCGAAAGAGGCGGAAGCAGGCTGGGCCATACGCATCGCGGTGAGCAGCTCTGCTCGGAACGATGTAGTAGGTGTTGGTGGAGCAGTCCAGATATCAGCAGCTGTACGAGGCGGGCCAGAGCTACTGACTTTCTCGTTTACTCTTGGCGTGAAAACAGAGCAGAACCCGTACAGCGGAGAGCTTGCAGCAATGGCGTATGCCCTAAGGCGAACCGTGCCAAAGCTTCGACACCGCAGCATCGCACTGATGACGAGTAACAAAGCTGCCGCGCTTGCAGTCAAGCAACCTCGCCAGCAGTCGGGTCAAGAATATATACGCTGCATCTACGATTCTGTTAAAGAGCTCCGAACGGATGGAAACGTTTTGAGGATCCTGTGGCTTTCCTCTAGCGACGAAAACAGGCTCTTGAAGCATGCCAAGGACGAGGCTCGGAAGGCAACACAGCAGGGAGCTACCCCGGAAAAGCAGTTCCCCAGCATGCAATCCACAACACTCAGCACTGCACGGTCTAAATTGAATACTAATTGGTTACTGCCAGAGAAAGTTGGAAAACACTCTAAAAGAGTTGATACAGCACTACCGGGTAAGCACATAAAGCAACTCTATGACCAGCTATCGTGGAAGGAAGCCAGTGTGCTTGCCCAGCTGAGAACAGGTATAGCGAGATTGAATGCATACCTCGTTCACATCAAAGCGGCACCGTCGGGCACATGCGACTGCGGGCAAGCAAGAGAGACAGTTGAGCACTTCCTCTTCCGATGCCAAAAGTGGACAGCACACCGCAAGGAGATGCTTCAGTGCACTGACACCCGGAGAGGCAACATCTCCTTTTATCTTGGAGGGAAGTCACCTTCTGACGACCAAAAATGGACGCCAAACTTGGAAGCTGTGCGAGCAACTATCCGGTTTGCATTGGCCACAGGCCGCCTTGATGCAAGTTAACGAAGGGAGACAGACTCGGACCTATTACCCCACTAACCCACTCTTCCCAACCTAACTCACCTTCACCCCGTTCCAGAAAAAGCGAACATCGCTTCAGCCGCCGTAGATAGGACACTGAACACTTGGAGAATAGGCTTCAAGCTAGTTCGCTAATAATAATACTAACCCACGGGAATCCGTAAAAGAGAGAGAGAGCAAATGAGAATGCATGAGCAGGACAAGGACATGGTATGGGCTTGAGGAGACTAGGACACAATTTTGGGCCATACATGTGTACATTAGTAATCAGTGCCCTTTCGGTTCAAGCCGCCGGGCGTAATAAATTGTATTGTATTGTAAGAACATAGCGTGACGTAGAAACTTATCGGCGCGGATAATCAATCAGTGTTTTATTCAGTGGACAGTTTTCGCAATCGCAACTATACGTACATAGGATTGCGATACATATGAACCGAGCGAAAAGGTTAGGGATAAATTAGGTATCTGGCGCTTACATGTACGTACACTGTATGATCAAATAATATTAATGTCGCCAGGCAAGTCCAGCTGGGTACAGTAGGCCCGGTTGGGTGCTCGGCTGCGAGGAGCAACGTTGTCTCGGCGGGGCTGCTCGATTATGAAAATATCTGCGAGGCGCTCTCACCAATCCAGATTCATTGCGCGGCCAGTCGGCCACTTTTGGATGCGTAGCCACTGGGGCAACCGAGCCGGATGTGCGAGCTGCCCGGCAACGTTGAGGGCCAGTTTTGGACTTTGGCGCCTAAATGGACTGACCTTTGATAGCCAGCTTTGGGAAGCTGTCCAAATGTGACCCCTTCTCATATGAATGCGCCTCTTGTGGAAGCGAGCGTGCAGTACATTACCCACTTGCTCTTGCACGCCCGTTTTGGAGGAAGAGCACAGCGGCCAGATGTCAAGCCTCCCCTCCCGAGCGATGTCCTAGGTAGCTGGATACCGCACCGTACCGAACTGCGAGACACCGTGGTATAGCGCACACACCGAGCTCGCGTGACGCACAATGGCCGACGAGCCACAAAGCAACATCGGGGAGGGAAAGGCCGCGCAACTCATCCTGGACGAGGCCGAAGCCGGCAGCCTGGTTCTATCTCATTTCGTCAATTCCAGTGAAATCATCCCCCGAATCACGAAAGAAACTCTTGCGGCTGTTCTAAACGGGCCGGCCAACCCCCTCTCGGGCCAGATACGTATCATCGACTGCCGGTTTCAGCACGAGTACGATGGCGGTCACATCAATCGAGCCCTCAACTACGACGACCACGCTCAGCTTATCGACTGGCTATTCAGGAGTCCAGGGAATGGCGCTGTCCTCATCTTTCATTGCGAATACTCTGCCCAGCGCGCCCCGATAATGGCGAGCCGTGTTCGAGAGCACGACAGACGCCTCAATGCCGACCGCTACCCTCACCTGACATATGAGAGCATCTACGTTCTTGACGGTGGATATCTGGACTTCGTTGCCAGCTATCCCGCGTGCTGTTCCCCTCAAGGCTATGTCCAGATGTATGACGAGAGGTACTGGACAGCCTGCTTAGGGCAGAGACTGGCTCGGCTGAAAGAGCCCCTGACCAGCTGACCACTTTGGTGCCTGTGCTGGAGCCGTTTGATCTCTTACAGAATGAAGGACTTCACGGCGCAGCTCCGGAGTCACCAATGGAGAAGTCGTTCGAGATCTTGGAGGCTGAGACTGAATCCAACAGGAACTAGGATCAGGTTTAGAGACTCGAGAGACTATGCATGCCCTTGCTGTCAGGCGGCAGAACTGACCAGCTGGGCGGTCTCAGTCCAAGTTGATGCCTGCAACCTGGTCAGTCACGCCTTTCTCTCATTATCATGCACCGCAGCTCTCCCGTCCCCCTGCATCGGCTTCCCCGAAGTCTGCCTCGCCTATACGTGACGTATGAGCTCAGGCTTCATGCATCCCTTCCATTCTGGAGGAAGCAGTGATGCATTCGGAGGGAGTCTATGCCAGTGAGAGGGCCCCGGTTGGTTTCAGCGGATAACAGAAGCCCCGGGAGGCATGACGAATCCAAAAGTATGCTGCTTGGACATGGATCCATTTGCAGAAGGGCGTCGTGTGGGGCTGGTGTTTGGCAGATGTGTCGCAATATTTTAGGGGAGTGGCAAGGTATGACGCTGGACGTTGACATCAACGTGCGCCAGCAGAACATCATTGTGATATCGCCGAGTACATGGCATTGACATATAACGCCGAGGAGTAAATATAAAACCCGCACTCAGAGGAGTTGAAAATCATCATTTTGATCCCGTGTCTTTCTTCACCGAACCCCCCGATCATGGCCATGTCCTCCCGCCTACTCAACGCTACCAGAGCAGCATGGAGGGCTTCGGCTTCCAGCCCCCGGGCTCTGACCCGTCCAATGTCGACATATCGACCTCTTCAGGCTCCCGCGCAGATTCTCCTTGAAGACAAGAAATCAGGATTTGGCTTTGCGCGGCACAATGCTCGACCTCCTAAGCCGAGGAATATTGGGGTGACAGAAATTCGAGGACCGTATTATTCCGTTATGGGGAAACGATATCTTGAAGATATCTTGGAAACGTATTCTATTCGGTCTATCTGAACCTGTGATGTGGATGATAAAGCTACATCAGGATGGGATACCATGTTGACGGGCTTAAATTCGCCGGCGGATCGTTCTCCTTCTTCCCCGAAGACAAGTTGAAGGAGATGATTGATCTCGCCCACCAGCACCACGTCTACGTCTCTACGGTACACACAACCCTACCTTACTCCTACATGGAACCAAGGTACTGACAATATCATACCAGGGCGGCTGGATAGAACACATACTCCTCCAATCCGACCCCCACGCCGCCATCGATCGCTACCTCCAAAAATGCGAAGACCTCAACTTTCGAAATCTCGGCGGGTTTTCTCTCCGTTCCCCCGTCCGACTTCCTCCGCCTCGTCCAAAAGGTCCACTCCTCCGGCCTCATCGCCAAGCCCGAATGCGGCGGCATCCAATTCGGCGCCGGCGGCGATACTGCCTCCTCGTCGCTCTCCGCGCTAGGCACGTCGGATCCCTCCAAGATGATTGACCTGTGCAAGCGGTCGCGGATGAGGGCGTAGAGATAATTATGATTTGAGAGTGAGGGGATTACGGAGAACGTGGAGGCATGGAGGACGGATGTGATTCAGCGGATTCTGAAGGAGTTGCCTGCTGAGAAGGTCATGTTTGAGGCGGCGGATCCGGAGGCGTTTAATTGGTATGTTAAGGAGTTTGGGACGGATGTGAATTTGTTTGTGGACCATTCGCAGATTGTGCAGTTGAGTTGTTTGAGGGAGGGGATTTGGGGACAGGCGGACACGTTTGGGTCTGTTGTGAATTATAAAAGAGTGTCCCTTAGTGCTCAGGATAGCTTCAGGAACTTCATAAAGGTACTTGATGGTGAGGCTAGCTGGCATCGTAACGCTCGGCGGGCAAAATACCTGTGGCAAGAGCATTACGAAATCTCCCCATCTTCATTTATTGCACGCAGTATGACATCTTGACATATAAGTGATACAGGTTTATACTCACTTGAAATCTCTTAACGTACATGATAAGCAGAGCTGATCAGACAAGCGAGCTGATCAAAAATCCCCTAACCTCCATTCTTTCTATTCAATCGAAGATAACTCAACCATAAAATCATGTCTCAATTTAATAATGAAGCAAATATCCTTTTAGCACTTCAGGCCTATAGAAATGACCCAAAATTAAGTCTACGATGCGCTGCAAAGATCTATCAGGTCTCTTATACTAACCTTCATGCTCGACATAATCGCATTCAATCTCGACGCGATACCATCTCCAACTCACGGAGACTGTCCGATCTAGAAGAACATATTATTGTTCCGTTCATTCTAGATCTAGATTCGCGAGGATTTCCCCGCGACTGCGTGGTGTTGAAGAAATAGCTAATCGACTGCTGGCCGACCGCGACGCGTCACCCCTCGGCAAGCGCTGGGCTTCCAACTTCGTCAGGCGACACCCAGAGCTCAAGACGCGTTTTTTTCGTAAATACGATTATCAGAGAGCCAAATGTGAAGATCCGACTATTATTCGCGATTGGTTCAGGCTCGTGGAGAATACAATCGCGAAATATGGCATCACCCTCGCTGATATATACAACTTTGATGAGACTGGCTTTACGATGAGCCTGATTGCAACCGGAATGGTTGTCACAGGAGCAGAAAGGCGTGGAAAGGTGAAATAAGTCCAGCCTGGAAACCGGGAATGGATTACAGTCATCCAGGCTATCAATGCCGAAGGCTGGGCGATCGCGCCATTCATCGTGGTTGCGGGCCAATATCACTTCTCCAGCTGGTACCAAGAAAGCAACCTCCCGGGCGATTGGGCTATTGCGACGACTCACAATGGCTGGACAGACAATGATACTGGTCTTGAGTGGCTCAAGCACTTCGACCGGCACACAAAGACGCGATCAAGTGGTCGCCATCGTCTTTTGATCCTTGACGGGCACGAAAGTCACCACTCGGCCGACTTTGAGACCTATTGCAAGGAAAATAATATCATCACGCTCTGTATGCCGCCTCATTCGTCTCATCTGCTCCGGCCTCTTGATGTCGGGTGCTTTGGGCCGCTCAAAAAGGCATACGGTCGAGAAATAGAGCATCTGATCAGGTGCTCTATAACCCACGTTTCAAAGACTGAGTTCTTTCCGGCCTTTCACACCGCCCACCAAGCCGCCATAACGGAAAGTAATATCAAGGGGGGTTTTAGAGGCGCTGGGCTTGTTCCTTTGGATCCGGAAACTGTGATATCGAAGCTTGATGTGCAGCTCCGGACCCCGACACCGATTGAGGAGGAGGCCAGCCTCCCCGATGCTTGGGTGCCAAAGACGCCAAAGACCGTCCTCGAGGCCACTTCTCAGTCCGAATACCTTGAAATACGAATCAAAAGGCACCAGGGCAGCTCCCCAGCAACTATTGTTTGGGCGCTCAAGTCATTTTCTAAGGGAACAAAGGCAATAATGCATCAGATAACATTATTGAAGTCTGAGAACCAGATCCTTCGACAGGCAAATGAGGCTCTTAGTAAGCGATGGAGAGCAAAAAGAACTCGGCTACGGAATAGAGGGAAGATGACTCTAGATGAGGGAAGGGATGCAATTGACCAGAAAGACATTGATGCGCAGGTGGTGGCCGAATTATCGAGAAGTGGTGGTCAAGGATGGTCGGCGCGACTGAAGGAAAGGCGCTGTGGAACGTGCGGCAAGGCCGGCCATAATACAAGGACATGTCAAATAGTTGTGATAGTATCTGGGGAAGAGTATAGTGGTTGATTTTAATGGATCCATGCTTTGTTGTGTTTTTATCCTACGTTTTATGTCGAGGGTTACAATTTTTGTCCGACTCGCTTGTGCGTCCGACTTGCTTGTGGAGTACGTTATTGATTTTTGGCTGGGGAGCGAAGAAGTAAAAGAATGAGAAGGTAGCTTTGCTGAGGAAACAATACTTTTGCGTCTAACTTAGTTGCTTCGCTTTATCATCTCAATACCCATATCCTCCGTTTTTTTCGCGCGGCGCCAACAGTGACCAGCTCTGAGTCCACACAGGGCCTGTTATCCAGCTTCGCTTAAGCCAGCTTCAAAAGTTAGAGGGCCTGGGCTTGCATTCTAATCTGCCGGAGCCCGCTATCCTCTACATAAGATGTGGATTCGCCCTCAAAGCGGATGGCGACTGTGCGTCACGACACCTTGCGAGAAGCACGAGGTGGCTAAACTTGCTCATCGGTGTCTCATCTCGCTCATCCGCTCATATAGTTTGGAAGAACCTGTGGGGGTTGTCCATCGGCTGCTCAACAATGTCTTTTCAGTGGGTTAAGAAGTATGTAGTATAAAGAAACGAGGAGGCAAGGGAGGAAAATAAATAAGGCAAGAGGACCAGAAAGAGAGAAAAGGGAAGGAGGAGATGAGTAAAGGAGCGAATCAGAGAAGCTATCGCCAGGCCTGGACCTGGGAGTAGTCGAAGGCAACATGGTCTGGTATGACACATGGGAAGCCTGGGACCCTTGCGCCGGGGGAAGGGTCGTAATCAGGTCCGTCGGAGAGCATGTAACTTTATAGGAAGGGCATAGTCACAAAAATCATAGTAAAACGAATGCATTTGATTTCGGTCTGGTCACCTAGAACCAAAAACGACATGAAGGAAGTGGCGTAGAGAGGATTGGATGTAAAAAGATGTATGCTATTAATGAAAGCGAATTCTTTTAGGCTTTCCGTGTTCAACTCGGCTTGAATTGTCAAGGTAGGATGTAGTTTTGTAAAACGTGGAATATTTTTGCGTTGGTTATTTCCTAAAAGATACAAGCGAAGGCAGTGATCAACTACCATCGGTTGATTACCGCTAACCCCTTGCCCCCTCGCATCAAGTCACCCAACAGGCCATTGATTCGTTCCGTAATCCAGTATTGCGGGTGGGTGGCTTCCGTGGATGGTGGCTCACGGGGCTCAGGACATGGGCTCTCCGTTGGGGGTGATACCGCATTCTGAATGTGAAAGATCTGCACATTTCACAACCCTCGTACGAATTCCCATTTTCCGTTTTCTGTTCCCTGGCAATATTTGCCCTCAAGTAAAAATTACAGTTGGTATCATGGCTAGTTTGGTTCAATTTGCTATTGCGTCGAAGTGCCGTTTGTTGAGCCCCCTCGCTTCCCCGATTATCTCAATTCCACGCGCCTTCCCCCATATTTTCATTCACCACCCTGCAGAATCTAGCCCTTCAGCTGAATAAGTTAAACTGAAGCGAGGCGGGCCCAATTTCCGGGATTCGGTCAGTCACCGCTACCCTGCTTCCCTGCGTGAGACGATGCTCAAGAGAGTCGGCGACTGGGTACAGGGGCGTCACTGACGGCGGGAATCGCCGCCGTCGACGCCACCGCTGTAGCTGCAGCAGCTACAGTGGAGACGATTTCATTATCGTTGGCGTCGATGCTGCTGTTTCGTGACATGACCGGTGTGAAGAGCGTCGTCGTGGTTCTCGGCGCACAGAGGGAGCAGATCTCCATTTGCGGCTTGGGAGACAGACAATAGAAGGGGCTCAAACACCTACGTGCGCAGCGCTTGAAGTCAACAACTGTCTCGCCTTGGCTGCGCTTGCAGACCTGGCACACGCGCTGGGCGACGACGGTGTGGCACATGGTTAGATGATTTTTGTCCGTGCTTTCTGACTGCTTCGTGCGATGGCCCCTCTAGGTGTAAGCAGAAATGCGGCTCCGGTGTTGATGATTCGGGATGCCAAGTTGGCCTGACCGAGTTGCCAGAAGGATTAGAGAGGGAAGAAGGGTTTGAGAGGGAAGAAGGGAAATGGTATTTATTTGGTTTTGTTACGGGGATGGTAGTACTCGATGATGTTGATAGGGCTGGATGGTTTGCTGTGAATCGGTGTTCAGTTTCGACTACGGTTACACTCAAGCCCTCGATGTTCGGAGATTTCACAATGCTCACGTTTGACGGGGATGAATGAATATTTGTGGAACCGGCACTCATGTTCATGTATTCAGGACAGTGACCGACGGACGATAAACGGTAGCTATTATAAGTAGTTAATTTGAGCAGCAGTAGAGTTTAGGGTTCTGTTGTCATCTGCCGCATCGGCATTGGATAGAAGACAGCAAGCTGCAAAAGTGGAGAAATAAAACCAGACTAGTGAGACTGAGGAGCAAACATCCATGACGACAATCAGACCAAAAGGTTAGGTACGGTAGCTTTCCGTGAGGCGCTGCGCTGCGATACCCAAGGACATCATTTGATCGGGTTAGACATGTCAAGAACAAATGGTCAGTTGCAGCCTAAAGCAGTCATGTGAAAGCCTTGTTCAGGCAACAAGATGCCGTTTCCCGCTATGTGAATGGGAGCGAGCGAGTACAGAGTTGGAGAGACTGTGGCACAAGCAAAGCTTTGGACCTCGTTCGCAGCCAACGGGAAGTCAAAGCCAAGGCAAACCTTCAAAAGCTCCTCTATTTGCTACCCCTCAGTTGAGACCGCCAAGAGTTTAGTTTGCCTGGTGGCGAACTGACATGCGAATTGCCGCAAGATGGTTTCTGGGTCTGATGATGCTCGAAACACTCATTCCTGGCGACTTGCGTCTTAGACTTTCCAGACTCACGTCTGTTCGCCTCGTCGATTGCCTCTCCCTTCAAAATCAAACCGGCTCATACATGCTCTGAATACTTGCCGGCGTCAGATCTTGGACCAATCTAGGCCAAGGTTCCTGACGGGCTTCCATACCATAGTAAGTATTGTGCTCTCCTTCAACCATCGGCGCTAACGCTTTCCCCGTTCCTTGCCATCGGCCATAGACTAAACGTCGCTGTGGTACCATGAGGCGTAAATTCCTTCGACAAAACTTGCGTCCGTAATACACATGGCCCAGCCAGTGTTCCGTTTCGCTTCATGTCATCCTTAACGATGCTTTATCGTATGCTTTCCGCCTCGACAGGGAACGAAAAAAAGAGCTGTCGTCTAGTAAAGGCCCAAGCACAGCTTACTACTCGACCATGTTCAGAAAGAACACTAATCTGCCCATGCAACTCTGTTGTTAGCCATTGCCACAATTGAAGCCAGCGGAGTGGGTTTGACTAGGCACATAACTGGCACTCGAGAGCAGGGTTACGGAAAGCATCAAGATAGTCAGTTCCAGTTATTGGGGTGGAGTTGGAAGACTCTCGAAGAAGCTTGCCTGTTCCCCTCCCATCCGCCCGCTGAGGAGCGCCTGAGACTCCAGTTCACAGCCCGCTTCCGCCACTGCTTTGACTTATTTTGGGCCAATCCAGTCATGAACTTTCGATGACGGGTCTCCCAAGTTCCATTCAAGGATGGCACCCGGAATGATGATGACGCCTCCTTGACGTCATAATCCTTCGGGTAAAGGGCCCTGAACATCTAATTCCGCCGGGCATCGCTTCTCCTTTACGCCATCGTCACGACGACCTTCCCCAAATCTGTCGGCCTTAGTTTCGTTGCTTCGCCCTTGTCTAGCGGTCACAAATGTCGCTCGCTCAGCATGTTACCCAAATTGAAGGCTTTGACTACGAAGGCCCTGCGAATACAAGGAGTAATGGGAACCTCAACCGCAACGATAGCGCAGCCAACGAGCCATGTTTGGGAGTGGAAGATGCCCACAGATCGGAGTGGCGACGCATGAGGTTTGCACCCGTTGAGATTACGCAGGAAGAAACTCGCATCGCGGCATACAAAGTCTCAAAATCCAAGCGATACGGTACGGTTAAACTTTTATCGTGAGAATGGCTATCGAGATCTGACCAAGAATCTTCCAGCTCAAGCGGCGACGGCCGTACTAACCTGCTGGCTTGCATCTGGCATCGCATTTGGCTTCGCGGCTCTCAAACCCGTCTTGACAGCTGAAGGTGTATATCATGAACTCTGCCGGAATGACGAGATGACGGGATTTGACGATGAGCCGAGCCTTGAGGTTCCCTGCGCCGAGCAAGATATGCGCCTGAACCTCTTCTTCATCTGTGGCTCAATTGCCACTAACATATCATCTCTTTTCGCCGGAACTGCCCTCGATCGGTTCGGGAGATGCGCATGCTGGAGAGCATCGTGTGTCTTTCTAGTCCTCGGCTCCCTACTGATGGGTTTTTCCTTCGCCATCCTGGAATTCGATGGTTACCTTCTGTGCAATGTTTTTCTAGCTCTTGGGGGGCCTTCCTTATTTGTCCCTAGCTTTCAACTTGCCAATGCGTTCCCCAAGCATTCGGGGTTGGTGGTTGCCCTCATCACTGGAGCTTTTGATGCATCCGCCGCCGTTTTCCTCTTCTATCGCATGGCATACGATGCGTCTGGTGGCAAGTTCTCACTAGAGAAATTCTTCTTTAGCTACCTTATGGTTCCGGTGCTAATTCTTTTGGCCGAATTCTTGTTGATGCCATCTCGTGCATACCACACCATGGTGGGGTTTACGAGGAAGATTGAAAAGGCCCAAGATCGTACTCGTGATGTCCACGACTCGGATGAAGTTATCTCGGACGCGGGAGAGTTGACGCGAGTGCGGAGTGCTCGTGCTAATAAACGCAAAGCTAAGCCTGAGAAGATCGAAGAACTTGTCGGTGATAACGAGCACCGAGAACAGCGCATCAAGATTGTGGAGGAGTGCCAGGAGGCGAGCGGTGTCTGGGGTGTTCTCCACGGTGTCCCAGCCCATCAACAGATGCTCTCGCCCTGGTTCATTCTCATCCTATTATTGACCGTGCTTCAGATGCTTCGGATGAACTACTTCATTGCCACCATTAGAGCACAGTACAGGTATATGTTGGAGTCAGAAGTTGCGGCTGAGGGGATCAACGAGTTCTTTGGTGTAGCCCTGCCCTTGGGAGGTGTCTCTTCCACCCCTTTCATCGGACTGCTACTCAATAACCTGAGTGTGCCCAACACATTTGGAGTCTTGACGCTGTTCATCATCGTTATTGGAACTCTCAATTGCTTGCCTTTACTTTGGGCAGGATATGCTACCGTCGTGGCATTCGTCATCTTCCGTCCCCTCTACTACTCTGCAATCTTGTAAGTGCACCCAGCGCGATGCCGATTCCCTTACTGACGCGCTTTCTAGCGATTACGCCACGAAGGTTTTTTTGGCTTTGCTAACTTCGGTCGCATATACGGGACCATCGTCTGTCTCTCTGGAATGGTCAATTTCGTCCAGTCAGGCCTTGATGCCCTTGCCCATGGGCCTCTAGATGCAGTGTTGCGAATGATATAAACAATACGTATATTGGCAATATGGACCACTCGCAATATTATTGTATTGCCAAGTGGCGCGTATTGTATTACGCAATATGGCATTGATCGATATTGTATTGTATTGCCAAGAACCCAGTGTGACAATATATCCCATTTATTACACGTGACCATCATTCCACTGCCGCATCTAAAATATCGCCATCTTGCAAGTCTCGTATCCCAAACCATGACTTTAAGCACTCCAATGCTTCAATTACATCACTCCCAAGTCAATTTCGACGGTCCGTAATCGTTATCTTTGCCCCAGAGAAGCGTCGTTCGGGCTCCGCAGACATTGCAGGAATTGACAGTATATCCACGGCCATCTTGCTCAGGCCAGCGCTGCACACAATTCAATTCAATCCAAGTCGACCCTTCAACTTGGATTGCCTTGAGCAGTAAAGCCCAGAATTGGCTTGAATTGAATTGGCTTGAATGAATTGCAAGCTGAACAGGGGTCCACTGTACCCTCCATCTCTGAGGTTATCCAAGGGGCGAAACCAGCGCAATACCCTACCGCGCACTGGACCATTCCGCCCAGCTCCGGCCTGCCTTCACCTTTTTCATCAGCCCCCCGATCTTTCTCTGAGGCTGAAAAGCACCACTCTCCACAGCCTTTGAACCATGTCTCACTCCCTCCCCGGCAAGGTGCCTTGCCTACCTTCTCTAACTCTCCCCGGCTGCCTTACAACAGCCGACCCTCTTTGCCCTCAGTCTCTGACCGCCAGCCGACTCCCATCTCCAAGCCCAACATGCTCACCCAACACCTCCATCTGGAGCAGCAAAACGCTCAATCTCATCATATGAACGGTGTCTATTCTCAGACACCGCCCGTGTCATATCAATCTAGTCAACTTCCTCCTCCCGGCAAAATGCTATTACCTTCGTATCCGATCTCTCCTCAACATGCTATTTCACCCCACGCTCCAGGACTCTATGACCCCAGGGTTCCTCCCTGCGTGGAAGAGGATTACTCGGCTCGTGGTAGATGTGACTACAACACTCTCAACAGACGCTTTGGGAGCTGGAACTACGAAGACTCCTTAGGGCGAGTGAGTACTCGAGATTTGCGCTACTAGTACCATGTCTAATTATTTTCAGGTGGGCACCTCTGCCCGTATCATCTTCAACTTTGCAGAGGCTTACAGCCTGATTGCCCAAGAGCAGCACGGCGTCCACACTATTCCTGAGAGACTACCTACCGAGCGCGAGGTTACCGATATGCTTAGTAACGTCGAACTCATCAAGTGTTCAGTTGCACAAGTCCGAGACTTGGTCCAGACCTCGATTCAGAATGAGCGAGCTCGGGAAGGAGCGACGAAGGGTTACGATGACGAACACGATGTGCCTATGTACGGAGATGCAATGAAGCCCCAACACGGCATCACCGAAGTCAAGAAGCGGCGTGGTGTAAGTATGGGTCCGTTTCAGAGAAAAGCTAAGGCTAACATTGAGTCCAGCGTGCAGGTCCTCCTGGCAGATGCCACAGCTGCAGCCGAACTAACACCCCAGAGTGGAGACGCGGACCTGATGGTGCTCGAACGCTCTGCAATGCCTGTGGTCTTCACTACGCCAAGCTGGAGAGAAAGCGACAACTAGAAGCGAGATCTATCCGTCCGAAACCCGATGACGGTATCCGACTCTGAGGCTCACCGCCTCTGCGCCCCTTCAAGCTGCACACGACGCTTTAGGAATCCTAAAAAGCATGTGTGAAGCTACGCAACTTTCGACCCTCGCCACGCGAATAATATTCCCCTTTACATTCATGACGATTTCGAACCTGATTACAGAACTCTAGAACTCCCGATATATGATACCCCGAGTGCTTGCCCTACCCACCAAAATCAGCTTCAAGACGGAGGACTACCGTTACTTCAATCGAGTGATTGGGACCCGACGTTCCAAGATGACGAGCTCAACCCAACTTGTATTCATTATTACATCGAGTGGAAGCTTGAACTCAAGAAGGGAAGACTGTCGAAGCTCAGAACGCAGAAGTCGACCATACTATGACCCCGTGATATTGAACTGCCCTTGGCAACAAAGCAGAGCAGCTGCCGTGCTTCTCAGAACTCCGGGCCAGCCTCGCCAGCCTCCCAGCCAGTCAGTGTCCCGACTGTGGACCTGCTATAAGAGTCTTTGGGGCCGAGTCCACGAACGAGGTGCCAGGTTTTGTGAGGATCACGACCATTTCTCAAGCAATAATGGATGGAATCTAAGATGTCTGTGTGTTGTAGATGTCGTCAGTCATGACTAACTCCAAGAGGACAAACAACTCACCAACTCGTCACCTCTGTCTTCCATGCCCTTCGTCCCTAGGAAGCCTCCACCCACACGATGATCACCATCATCAGAGTCACAATCACCGCCCGGGCCCCTCCCTCTCTCTCTACCACTTCCTAGACGCCCGGGTTAGCTTCCGCGCCAGATCGGCTCTCTCCTCCCTCGCATTGCGACAAACACCACACTCGCTTTGAACCACCTCGCCTGTCACCTTCGACACGAACTTGCCGCACATGGCCCAGCACGGCGTCATCTCCACGGGCTGCTCGCCCACGCGCCGCCCGCATGCCTGACAGATGAGCGTGCCCAGGTTGGTGAAGCACATGCTGGTCCTTTGGTGTATTTATGTGCTTGTTCTCGGCGGGCAAAAAAGGGTGTTTTCAATTCTTCTCACCAGTCTTATAGTTCAGGTAAGACAAGGTCAGCTAGTGGGGCGTTTAGAGACGTGGACTTCATGAGGGTGGCGGGGTATCGGGACATCAACGTCAAGTGCGAAAGAGGATGGAAGGGATGGAATTGCCGCGGCCAGTTTGAACGAAGGGAGGCCGTTAACAATGCAGAGCGTAAGGTTCGTCGTGGCGAAGCGGCTTGAAGGGCCAGGCTTGGAGTAATTATATGTTTCGGCACGCGAATCAGGGACGCGGTCGCCCTTGGGCTGCTGGGCACACGGTGATGGCGCTGGTGGCCTTCTATCCTGTCTGACGGTGGTGGCTCACTTCGCGGCGGCCGGCATTCTAGCGCCGATTCACAGTACGATCGACGGTAACGGGGATCTTGCCTGACTCATATTGATGAGAATAAGGTCTCTGAGAACCTTGCCTCGGCATTCGGGTAGTCTTCCGCCACTTGTATGGCCCCTGGAGTCATTAGCGACGAAGGCTAAAGTGTCCATTTATTGGTGACCTCACGAGTCAAGAGGGACAGAGTGTGTATGGTTTGGCCGCAACGGGCCACCTGTCGCTGCGGTCTTATACGTAAACGCGTTAGACCGTAGCGTCAGAGAGGGCCCAAATGACCCGGGCCAAACTAGGATGGTGGAGGGGACGGTGGTGGAACCAGCAGAGACAGCGGAGCCGGCGAGCCTTTCTGGAACTGGTGGTTGAGCTGTATAGGACTGACGTGTTCGTCGTGAAATACACCCTGAAAGCCCCCGAGGTCCATCTCCCAAGCACCTGAATCTGGTCGTCGAGGATCCCACTATCGTGCGCATGTTGCGCCGCACCCTTCCGAAAACTGTGGCCTGAGTAGTCATCCGTCTGTAACCAAAGTGCTCTCAGCTTAGTAGAAAAGGTAGAGAGGAAGTTGCTGCGACTAAATGGTCGTCTGTGGAAGGAGAACAACGGGGCGTCGGGTCCTCTGGGGTCGAGAAGTAGCAGCTTCTGAAGCGCGTCTACCGGGCATGCTCCGTCTCCTGTTTTCGCAAGAATGATCTGTACTCCTTCGTGGCGGCGGTCCGTCTTACTCCGCTTGAGTGTGAGTTGCGCATGGTCTAACGAGAACGAGAATCTGATGTCTGAGCGCGTTAGCTTTGTTGCTAAGAAGATAGAAGGTGTGCCGATGCGGAGGAACGCAGCAAACGCCACCCGGCAGGCGGTTGCGAAGTTTAAGTCGTCCTTGAGGTCTGTAGTCATCTCCGAGGACTGTAACGGAAGTGTAGCTATGCCTGCTGATAGTTTCGTAATGGCCTCGCGCGAAATGGGCTTTCTGACCCGTACTTTGGTCGTTGGGGTAAGTCTTCTCGCGCCGTCGATGAGACGCCGAAAGTGTTTGTTATCAAAGAGTTTATCATTAAGGAAGTTATCAACATGGTAGGCTCGGAGCGCGTTACTCAGCATTCTAATATCGTTAACTTGCCCCATAAATGCTCCGCCAGATTCATAATATTATCTCCTTTCCTAATATTCCCTGGCAAAAGCGTGCTAAGTCATAGTACTGGCTTCGCTAATCTCGGACGAGAGCGCATAGGTCGAATTTCCATCTCAAAAGACAACATCACATATTCAATGCCTCGCGACAAAAATCTTCATGGTACCCCTCAGTCCGACCAAGGCAGCGTGACAGCGGCATCAATTGGAAGACTTAGGTTAGTGAACGTTGCTCTTGCTATTGAAAGACGTCGGCTGCAGGAAGAGCGCGCAAGGCTCAAGACTCTTCTGTCGGGGCACCTATCTCGGAGGGATTGTCGTATAGACCAGCGTCAGTGATCTGGCGTCAACATACGTGCCTGGAGCAACCCGATGTATATTAGAGAGCAACTTTCTCTAGAGAACAACGAAAACGAGGCGTATTTTCCACACACAATATATCATATTCGACCGGAGACTAGGTCGTTCCAAGACTATTAGATTAGATCAGAATGCTATAGTTGGTTAAGCGCTGACGGTATGGGGTCGGCTGGCGTGACGGCAGCCGTGGGATACTTGGGGCAAGAATCAGGAGGGGCTGGTGCATTTGCGACCAAGTGCTGGAAAATAAAGTAATGACAGGTGCAGATGGGACTTGTAATAGCATGTATGTACTCACTAGTAGTAGATATGATATTGATTTTGTACTCGTATCTGGTGCGGTATTGTCTATCTTCGGCAGGATGGTGGTAGTGAGGCATATTGTTCATCAGCTTGAGCTGGTCTTAGGGTTCGATGACCCTCACCAATAATGTTGGGGAGCGAGACCTGCGACCCCAACGCGCGTTCTACGTTGAGGGCAATCAGAGGGAGGAATCATTGCTTTGGAGTTGATGTGACTGAGCAAATGCCACGACGGGCCACTGCCAGGCGACGCTCGATGTAGGTAGGGTCCCCTATACTATCCGATTCGACGAGACAGGCGCTCGTCTTCTTACGGATATTGGCACTTTCGACCTGATCGTGCCCTCGCCCTCCCCCTTGCCCTCGCCACCCGCTGCACTTCCTGCACCAGGTCCTCCGCATCACCCGGGTCAAGGCTATGGCATCAGTGTCGATGGCGTATGGATCACATATCAAGGTCGGAACCAGCTCTGGCTCCCGTCAGAGTATCGTGTAGACGCCAGCGATCGCAGCATCGACTGTCGCTCTCGGCTGAAGAAACGCGGCGCCAGCTCGCGTTGGCTGGCTTCACGGATATTGATGAGATAGTCATTAAGGTATGTTACTGTCCTTGGTCCGAGGATCGCCATGAGAGAGAGGAAGGAAAGGAAAGAAAAGAGGGTAAAACTTGACATCATCGAAGTTGATAAGTAAAGTAGTGATATACTGAAGCTGCTGTGCCACTTGCAGAGGCAATGGCGAGGATCAAGTCGATCGAAACAAAGGACACAGGAGCTAAGCAGCTCCAGACTACTACTGTACAAAGATGAAGGTGAGAGGTGTGTCCCCCCCTTTGAGATCCTCATCCTTTCCATCGATCCCCTGACACTGATCCCGTGCAAGGATGAGACTTCCAAGTACTGCGAAACTGACTCGTACGAGGGCGCATAGTGTCCCCCAACACCCCGTCTAAAAAGAAAATTTTTTAATCTTAGTCCATAAGCCTACGTGGACCCCTCAATCTTTCTAGCTCGTTCATAAACAGAGGTGGTAAAGATCTCAAACCTGAATCATCGCTGCGACCTCTCAGAATATAGCCGCTGATTTGGAGGTATGTGGTCCGGAAAGTCGTCCATATATCCCGAAGCCCATATAAGTTAATATATTTAGGCCAATATGGCTCATTGTGAACCACTGCGTCAACTAACTGCGTCATTACGTCCTGAGGTGCTGATGTGAAGGTTCTACATTCGCCAAAATCCATTAACCATAGCTTAATGTTGCCTTTATTACCGCGGCCGAGGATAAACTCTACTCCTGCAGCGTCAACACCGCAACGCCAGTGGAATATGGCAAGAGCAGCACCCATGGTAGATGATAGAGCCCGGATGTTGACCTGCTCAGAGTTCAAGAGGTCCACATAGGCGATACGGTCGCGCAAATCCGCAGTCCGTTTGTGAGTGAGAGGAGGCTTTGTATCGCCCATGTATACTTTTGCCAGAAAGTGCTCTTCGTCAAGATTATGAACGTCTCGATGCCGCAGGTTAGGTAAATGCCGTCTGATCAGCTGTCGGGCGTGGGCCTCGCTAAAAGGGCGAATGTATTCCATCGTGAATCCGGCGGCCTTCTTCGAGATGCCATTAATAGATTTGAACATTCTATCGTAGTGGGAGTCGGATATTTTTGGGTAGAAGTGATAGCATTCTGGGACGCAAGGAAGATCAAGCTTGACTCCGCCGTTGGCGAGTCCTTCGTGGAGTCCCCTGAAAGCAAGTGCAATCTCAACATGGAGTTCATATTCCCGGCGCAACATGGTGGAATTTTTTGACACCTTAACAGCGCGGAGTGGAGTGGTAGGAGCAGTAAGATAAACCGATGCAGCCGATTTTTGGGCGAGGAGACGAGCTTGGGGTTCGGATGGGGTAGGGGGGATGCGCCGTATCGCTCCCCAGAGTCGACCAAGGCAAATCCAGAGGATATGCAAAATTCCCATCGGACGTTGGATCACGCTTGAGGTCTTGTTCATTGTTGGGAGTGAGGACCACATATCAGACCTGGTGAGGGTAGTGTGCCTCTTAAAAGATTGATATGTGGTAGTTACGCAACTATTAAATACGAACAAAGGATGAGGCGACAATTATTAAGAATGCAACGCTAGGTTTAACGTAATAGAACGCAATCATGACATCAGCTTTGTGCATACCTAGTCGATGCCTTATTGCGTGGCCCGTCATGTCGATGTCACTCTTTTGCCGACATGGGACGTCTACGGTCGCTGGCTGTGCAGCAGGTATTATTGACACTGAGCACGACGCTTTCCACCTCGCTGCGGCAATTTTGGAGGTCGCTGACTGGGGCTTTGCTCCAAAGCTCGGATTTTTCGTATTGGACAATGCAGGAAATAATGATACAATGATGAGATCAGATCTCTTTCTCTTGGTAAGTATGATTCACTGTCTCTTCTGACTGGTCCTAACACCCACAGGCCTTCTGCGCCGATTTGACATCGGGCAAATATCGCCATTACGGACCGTCGCAACCGACTTGGGAGTGATGTGATTGAAGCACTGGAATGGTACGACCAGGACGAGAAAAAGGGTTCAAAAGTTCCGGTCGATTCCGCGTCGAGTCTTTGATCGATCTCACTCCATTCTCTAAGCTTCGAGAAGGCCTCAATTTCTAGACTAACTACAACCAGCGTACCAAGGTCAATCCAAGCCGTCATTGTGCGGTGTAATGTTGAGAGAGATTTGCGCCGGCCATCTTTGAAGTCTTCAATCTCACCAGCGAGATAAAACCTTGGTAGTGGTGCTCTACTTGGACTCGTACGTGGTCCCAGTTTTGGTACTCCCGTGTTTGACGTTGACCTCAAAACTGGGCCGCTTTCCCATTTTTAGTACTTTGTCCTTGCCCTCACCTGTGACGTTTCTAATCATACGCGCCGACAAAGCTCCACGGGATCTGGTCATTTCGTCTGAGGTAATGCCATCTGTTTAGGAGAGGTCGAATAAACAGAAGAGCTGACGGGACCTTGTCGAAGGCCAAGGCGAAGAGAACACGAAGGACAGGGGGACCAACGGCAGCGGACATGAGGGAGCGAAGCAAGCCTAGGGCAGAGCATGGGTGTCGTGAATTGATATGATACTCCGCCCTTCTGTATCGAAGCTCTCCTCGTCGCCCTTTGGCTCCCGCGGCTAGCAGCTTCTCGATAACCTCCCGATGGCCTCCCCTAGCCGCCCATTGGAGCGCAGTAGCCCGTCCATAACGAGCATGGAACTGTGCTTGTGTAAGTTGAGGAGCTGAAGCAAGGTACAATTTTAGAAACCTAGTACTAATTATACGTTCAAATGTGAACTACACAATGCTGATCTAATTAGAGGAGAGTGATCTCTTTGCTTTGAACTTTTTTCTGATTAGGTTGTATTGGTTGTTTATAGAGATGTCCCTGTGAAGAAGGCGCGGCAAGCAGAGCCACACGAGAGCTTGCTTTGTAGATTGGCTTCCCATAGTCACGAAGAATGACCCGCCGATGTACTCGGTTTGGCAGCACTTCGACGCTTGCCTTTGTTGGAGATACTGAACAAGATCGCTTGCTCGGCGGCAGAGCGGCGTCAGTTCCGCTGGACGGCCGCTTCACGCCAGCGCTGCTGCTTCGCCCTTTGCGCGAAACACTAGATGCGCTCGCACTTGACGGCAACATCGGGCGTCCCGGTCGATAATTTGTAGCTTTTGTGATGCCCGTTTGCGGCGGCCCGCGACAATGGTGTCCGGCCATTCCCATCTTTCGACTCGAGAAATGGAGAAAAACGTCGGTGACTTGGCTCTCTATTCACGGTGGGGAGAGTAATGCTAGTCCCACTTCGCCTCGAGGAGGTGCTGTGGCTGATATGGTAATGAGTGTGGCAGCGCCACATTGCACAGGTTGACGCGTTGAACGAATCGCGTCAGTCCAACACAAACTTTTCAACCGGCGCAATACTGTACACCATTCCGGGATCTCATAGGTCTCTTTTGTTGTCCTATGGTTATGTCGAGCGCAAAGTCTAGGCTTGCTAATCTTAATGTCGCATTTTTAGACCCCTTTCAACCTCACCGTTGACAACTATGACGCCAGCCCGACATAGCAGCATCGGCCGTGATATCATCCGCGGTATTGATATTGATCAAGACTACAAGCGAAGCCTCGATACCGATGCCATCGCCCGGTCCTCCGAGCCCAAAACCACCGAGACTATCACTTCTCCGAAAGAAGCCTTGGTCGATACCCAAACACCCCAAAAGCAAACCGAGCTGGATTCCATCGCCGAGCCCAACGAAGCCGAACCAGCCGAACTTAGTGCCACGCGCGATATTGTTATAGATCTCGACGAAGCCGAGATTGACTCATTGGAGACTCATCGCGTCGATCAAGCCAATGCCACAGTTGATATCTTAGTTAAATGGGGAAACGGCGAGCAGTCTTGGGAGCCTGAATGGAGCCTCCAACAACAAGTCCCTGTGCTTATCTACAAGTACTGGGACACTGTCGGTGGACGTGATGCTGCCACTGGCCTGGATGTGTATCACGTCTTCCGCGTTCTCGAGCAGACTGCGCTGCCTCGGACGAAGGAGGACTTCAGATACCGGGTTCAGTGGGTGGGCTATCGTCGCAACGAGTCAACTTGGGAGTATAAGAGCAAACTCGCGCAGATTGCGCCCGAAGAGCTTATCAAGTTCGAAGCCAAGAACCAGTCTGTTCCAGAGGCTCCGGCCCGGAAGCCCAAGCGCGGGATTGCTCGTAGTTCTAGGCGTCCTAGAAAGAAAGCCAGTCTTACATGAGCGATCGCTTGAAATACGAAACGATTCAGTTATCGTACATCCAGCCTTGGCGACTACCACTCCCATTTCGTTGCGTGAATACTTAAAGGAGGTGAAGACCTCGAGTCTGGTGGCTTGTACCATTTTACCGATGTCTCGTTTTGCCGTCATAGTGAAACCATAGCTAGTGGGATCGCTTTTAATGGAACACCCCAGAGTCCACTCACCACGTTCGAAGGAGCGAACCGCCAGCGCCCGCCACAAGTCCTTTGGTCACGCCCGCCAGAAAAAAGGAACAATGGAGGGCTTCTGAAATCCGGGGGCAGAACCAGAGCGTTACCTCTGCTGACTAACACCAACTAACAGCGGCGCTCGTTGGTAATGTCTTTTCGGGAGAAAACATAGTCAAAGTTGCCGGCAACCAATCACCAAGCCGAGGTTTACCGAGTCCAGGCATGGATGCTTGTTCGAGGAACACGACTCCAGACTAGAGATCTGGGAAAGTGAGAGAGCACACTCATGACTCACACAAGTACACGCTCACAAGAAACATGCACAAGCGCATGCTAATAATGTATCGCAGCCCAAGTCTCACACAGGTCAGAACTCTTTCCTTGCTTCTTCATTCGTGCGCGGACATTTCGCTTAGAAACCATCCTTCCCCTCCTCTCCACTCCCTGCAGGCCTTGTTGAGACTCCCCCACTCTCAGCTCACAGCTTGCTCTCTCGCTTGACCTTGATAGGGAGGCCCAAACAGAAAAGGAAAAGCGCCAACGAGCCACAAGCAGGCAAACAGTGGAAAAATTAAATTAAACTTTCGGTCCAGATCGCGACTCTCGCTCTCACTCTCAAGTCCTGATCCAAGCCTCTGTGGTCCATGTCCACTCCCAAGCCCAGGTCTTACATGTTTTGCCTCACGTTAGTTCTTACCGAACCTTTGTTGGTGGCCATCCTTTCATCCCAGATATGTGCACACAGTCAAAGAAAAGAATATCGTCATCAGTAATCAATATCGCTTGGCAACGCACCTCCAAAAGGCCAATCATTGGAGCTTTCTTCGCTTTCCGATGAGCCCTTGTCGGGCTTGTCGGAGTTTGACAGGCTTCTTTTCCGATGCTAGTCGTTACATCCCGTATGGCTTGATTTAGCGCCATCATCCCGTTGTCTTTGGCTCCATCAGGGATCTCTTTGGCAGTCAGGAGGCAGATACTATGCAGATGTATCGTGTCCCACATGACCCCTGCAGGTCAGTGGTGACATCAGAGATACATGTCAAGTCGGAATAGCCTCAATCAACAGCCTAGGCGGCCTGGGATGATTGGATAACCAACTGGGGCTGCGATCGTTGCATATAGCGATTTGTACCAAGGGCGATCGCGGGTACTTCTGCAACAAGAAAAATTATGCGTTAAATGATGCGGTTTTTATGTATCTCGTACCTACCATCTGAGCGCTGACGATTGGTCGTAATCCCTGTCGGTGCAAAGCCATCTGCCTCCTGACTGCTAAAGAGATATAGGCGCACACTAAGGTAGCCCCTGAAGCCACACTCTGCCAGTCACCATACTGTACCTCCAATTGGCTAGGCCAAACGAGAGATTGCAGATGGACTTGCACCTCCCAAGTTCCGACGGCCTCCGAACTCAGAGTCTGAGCGCCCAAGCCCTTACACCCTCTTAACACTAGCCCGTCTGTTAGTCCCGGCGAGTGTCTGTTTGTTGGCCTCTAGAGGTGGCCACCTATTATGCACAAGGCGCGAAAGGGCAATGTTGCCTACCATCCCTTCGAGTGCTGCTGTTCAATGGACAATCATCCCAGGTAAACTAAGGAATGGGCCAGCCTGTTCTGGTTACAAGCTCCGCAAGAAGTAATGCCCATCTATCTACGGAGTACCTCAGCCGAGTTCCCAACAAGATACGTCTCCCTGCTCCGTACCTACCTACCTGCCTACTTACCCACGTAGCTACTGCGTATGCACCCGGTAGTCTACGGTGCCACTTAAGAACCACCCGTGTCCCATCATGCTCCACGCAGCCAAGTAAGGATCCTCGTTTCTCTCCCATACAGCGCCAGCAACCCGTCGTTGCTCCTCCGTGGGTTTCTGAATCCCGACATGCCTTCCCATGACTTGTTTCGCGAGTACCAGGGTCAAATCGTGCCCCAGAGCTACAATGCCAGCCTTGTTGCTCTCAGTTACGTCGTCAGCCTGGTCGGCGCTGGCTCGACCCTCGAGCTCATCAACAGGAGAACAGCTTTCCGGGGTCTCTTCAACCAGTATGCCACACCCTCATCCCATGCTCGCAGGACAATTATACTGACTCAAGATCAGCCTCTTGCTCGTGAGCTCTGCTGTCACCATGGGCGGAGTAGCCATCTGGTGCATGGTAAGTTGCAGTTATCATAAACCTTACATATAAATCCCATCCCATAATTCCTCGGACGCTCACCATCTGCTTCCCTCCATCAGCACTTCGTCGGAAACAGAGCCATCGACCTTGCCAACGGTGAGCCCGAGATGCAGATCGCCTACTCTAGCGGATTCACAGCCGTATCCTTCTTCGTCCCTATCCTCGTCTTGCTCGCAGCCTTTCTCGCTATCGGCACCAACAATGCCGTTTCCTGGTGGAGAATTATTGTTGGTGGTTTCCTCTGCGGCACGGCCGTCTGCGGCATGCACTACCTCGGAAATGCTTCCATCGAAAACTACACCTGCGTATATCGACCAGCCTATGTTGTCGGAGCTGCCTTCATCGCTGTCGTTGCCAGCAACGTTGCACTCGCCATGTTTTTCGTCTTCAGAGCCATGTGGGCCAATGCGTGGTGGAAGCGAGCTATCTCAGCCGTTTTCCTTGCAGGTGCCGTGTCAGGGATGCATTGGTGTGCTGCCATGGGAACTCGATATCGGCTTAAAAACATCAAGCCTGAAGGCAATGAGCACCCAAGGAGCGCAACTGTCATCGTTGTCATTTGTCTTGTCAGTATAATGTGGCCCGGTAGCAGCAAGGAAATGGCTGATCGGTATAGTCCCTTGGTGCTTGCTTCATCATTGCCGTCTCTGCCATTCTTCGGGCAAGGAATTTGATGAAGTCGGCACTCCGAGCCCAACAGGTCACACTAGGCGCAGCCGTCTTTGATAATGGTGGTAGAATCCTCGTCGATCCTGATGGATTTATTCCCAGCACCGTCGTTACCGACTCCCTCTTGGAAAAGGTAAGTGTTTGGTAGAGTTACACTTCTACGGCCAGAGCCCCTGACTGACTCTCCCAAGAATACCAAGGAAGGATTCGACATAGGTCACCCACTCTTCCAGTGGATGTTCCAAGCATCGAGAAACTGGAGCATAATCTCAACCCTAGTTGGCGGCATGAGGCGGCATGTGTCACAGCTGCCGCACTCGGGCACCCATAAACATAGACGGCGTGGTATTCAGCTCATTAGCGAGCACGGCGAGATGATTGAGCAGCACGACGTCATATTCAGGGAGTTGTTTTGTCTCGCCGCAGCAGCGCTGGCAGACCGACTCAGAGAGGATCTTACTTCGGTAGGCGTCTTGTGGGATGAGGTTCTTCCCACGGGAGCAAGCGGCATGTGGTCACAGACAGCAGCTCACAAAAGCCCTCAGGAAAGTCACGGATCGGGGAACGGAGACGTGCACGAAGACGAACAGGGCGGCTTGAATGTGGCAGAAAAGGGTCTCGAATCCTGGCAACCAGACTCTGGACGCGGATCCCTAATGTTGCTCATCCGCCGCGTTGAGTCTGATCGAGACGCCGAGCGCTTTGTGTCGGCTGGCTATCGTTTCGCTGAGCCTCATCAGGTGAGCGACATTATCAAGTCGAGTATGCAGATCCAGACTCCAGAGTTCGAGACGAAACTTCGATCCATGTCGACGTATACGACAGAGCAGAACCAGACGCCTCCAGGAGTTCACCTGGGTTTCTTTGCCATCCGAGCCCGTGTCAGCTCCGGGTTTGAGGTCCTGGTCCGAAAGGGTGCCCACCATCTACTCCCATCCATGGCTCTTCCGACCAAGGCCCTCGAGAAGTGGCACGCGCAGTTTCTCAGGAGGTTTGAGAACATGTCTGTTTCCAAGGTACTCCAGGGTTTGAAGGAGGAGGCCTCACTGCAACGAAGCGCCCAAGAGACAGAGTTCGCATGTCAGCTCTCGGACACAATCAAAGCGCTACGGGAGTGGACACAGGAGCCCCTATTTGCAGACGCCGTCCTCACGTCCACCATCGTTCGTGTGCCTTGCCGAGGTGACAAAGCGCAGGATGAGGCCACCATGATCGCGATGCGACTGGTGATTCCCATTCACTCGGTACTCTCGAGTCAAAACTGTGAGTTTGTGCCTCTCAGCTTCTTCAAGATGCGCCAAGTGTCGGCGCAGTTTCAACAAGAGTTCACCCGAGGCGTGCATCAAGAGTTTGGGCATGTTGTCAAACTCGGGGACCAGCGTGAGGGATCTCAAGACAGCGGGCACGGACGGTCAGCCAAGTTCTGGCCGTTTGGACGGAACGACAGTTCGGTGGCAACCAAGTTAAACAGGAGGACCATGGCGGTAGTGGGCAGACGACGATTCTCCCCACCCGATTCCACACGGTCTAGTTCGACGATTAACCTTCGTCCGTCTGGTAATGTCAACCGGACAAGGTCGATAGACTCGGCAGATAGTTCGGGCACATATCCGGCAGCACAGGAAGATGAAGCCCAGGCGACGCCATCATATGGGGGCATCATGGTGTTTCAAGAAATCACGATTGATGTTGAAGAAGCAAAGGCAAGGGGAGCGGCAGGCCCTGGATCTGACGGCACCGACACCGTCACGATCGAACCGACCAACTCGAAAACATCGCCAGCAGCAGGGATCGAGCTACAGTCGATGGGCCATATCGAAACCAACGTGCCGGCAGGCTCACAAGTACAGGTGTCCATCGACATTGCGGCGCGTAAGGGATCTGTAGGCCCTGCATCATCTTTTGTGGATATTCTATTTTCTGAGACTGTTGAGAGCCGGTAGGAAACGATGAGACGCGATTAATTGCTGCACTGTCACACTGAGAGTGTGATGTATGCGCGTGTTTATCTGGATAATATGTATATTGCTTGGACTTTTGGCTTTCACTGCCTTGTTTGGACTACGGCTTTGGCCCTCCACCTCCTGAAATTGACGCCGCGGCCATGTTGTCCTCGCAATCGCCCTCGACGCCCAACTTCCCTGCCTGGTCCATGGCCGCCAAGCCGCAACCCAGCGACCTGACCATGCAGTTCCTGCAGCAGCCCGGCGTCTTAAGCAACACGGATCTGGTGTACCAGGGCCTTGTCGAGTCCGAGTTTGACACCATCAATCCTCCCACCCTGTCGTGTCTCAACCCCGAGGTCATAATGGGCATGAGCGATCCGATGGTCGATTGCTTCGCTGCCGTAGTTAGAGCAGATCATCGGATCGCTCTTCGTGACTCACTCTCAACCGGATGCAAGAAACTAGTCTAGGGTGAACAGCCCATAGCCACAAGGGCATTCCTGTTCATCAAGTTGGGCTAATATAATTTTTTTATTTCAAAAAATAAAAAAGACAAGTAAATAGTCTACACCGTGAGAAAGGGCTAGTATTAGCCGCCTTTCACCTTATGTCGGAGCCACAAGTAGCTTGGGCCATTGCCGACGGCCCTACTGATGTCATTCGGGTTCTCTACACTCGTTTCTCCTTCCAAGGGATAGACTCTCTCCTTTGACAATAAGCAAGTGCACGGCTGACGCCAGAGTAACAAGACATACAAGCTGAGCTATTGGAGTGGGAAATGAAGGATCGGGAGTAGAGTCATAATCGTAGTGCCTGTTTTTCCGACGCAACACGATGTAAACATCTGCTTCATAACGACGACTCATCTGATCACATCTTTTCATTAAACGTTGGGTTGCTCGGACAAAATTTGCCAAAGTGTATTGCATGCGGGGTCGGTCAGATTAGCAGCAACCGGATCTCAGAGTTCCGGCAGTCGTGGTGGGCTCAGGATGATAAAACAAAAAGGATTGGTGGTATTGAAAGGTCTAAGTTATGTGTCCTGTGAGGAGCACAGCTGAGTCCAGCTATGTAGTATCGACATCTCAGTCACCAGCAGATCGGACCCTCTTAGTCATGCGGTCTCAACAGTAAGAAGGTGAGCTCTCTTACAAGAGGGTCAGAGATGATTTTGACATACTCCCTTCTCTTCTTGTAGGCATAAGTGCCTGCCTGGTCAACTTCTACCCAGAATTCCTCAAGGGCTAGATTCCAGCAGCGGACAATCGATGGCTCGTTCGTCGCATCGGGAACAGGCCCAGGGCAGCCAGCTCTAAACCCCCTGGGAGTACAATTCTTCTCAAGCCTCGAGGGGCTGGAGATAACCTCATCCACTGGCCGGCAGCTCCTCCGAGGGCATAACGTGGTTGGTGCTGTCCTACTGCAGTTCGTCAGGGCGAGGTTCTTTGACGACAGGGCGGGGGAGCATGGAGAAGTTAGAAGGGCCGGTCAGGTCGTTGCCGTCGTACACGGAAACATGACGAAGAGTCAATATGGCCATAAAAGGGGAGGATTCGGCGGAAGAATATGGGAGGCCTTTGATTTTTCGAGGTTGCTGGAATTATGGAACTAGGATGTTGACATCATCGCATTCTTGGTTGCGCAAAGTGAATAGTACGCGTTGAAAGAATCGAAATTCCCGAATCCTCCATGTATAACTGCCGCAACATCTCGCATTTCCCTTCAAAGGCAGATATCGACCAAATTCATTTTCACGACTCAAGACTAGTTTGGTGTACTTTCTACCTGACGAGAAGCGCCGCTAATAATTCGCTCGAGTAATTCGCCAGCTCGAAAGCCCCTTTATCAACAACACGGACAAGGCTGCCCGCGTCCTCTGTCACCTCTCCATCATAAAGACGCATTTCAGACACAACAAACGGGCATTAACTCGGTATCATTATCGGTATCATTACGTTATAGCTAATTTCTCCTAGTACTCGCTGAGTCCCCCTGTCTTTACATATATATAGACTCATTGCCCGTCACATTCTTCAGGTCAACTTGTCAAGCCGATGCCAATCGGGGAAAGGCTGGCTGCCGTCGGGCGGAACCCATTCTTGATGTACTTATGGATTAGTGTGCAGTTGCAGTCCGTGTGTAGGAACAGCTGACACTTGAGCTGGTAAACCTCGTCGGTGAGTTCCTCGACTTCTCCCGCCAGCTTCGTGTGCTGCTTCTCCATCTTGACCTTGTCAGATTTGAGTGCCTCGGTTTCGGCCCGCTTCCGGATGCGACAACGGTTGGCAGCTTGGCGGTTTCTCTCGAGTTTGTTGGCTGGGCGGCTTTTCCTCTTTATGTCTCGGCTATGGTTGGTTTTTTTTTCGTCGAATGGATTCAGATCGTCTTTGATTGTTGACTTTCGTCTAGAACCCTTTGTAGAAGGGGCTTGGTTCGAGGGCCGGGTTTGTCCGGTTGGTTCCCAGTTCTTGGGGGCTTCTATCGCTTTGTGATCGTCATGTTCGTCGTAGTCCGGTTCGCTAATGGAGCTTGGCGACACGTCGCTGGGCAATGTTGAAGAGCTTTTTCGGTCTAGGCTTTGCAAGTCGGTCGTGTAACTCGGAGAACACGAAGCTTGGTTAAACTGTTCGAGCTGTTTGGACTGATCGATTGTCGGCTTGATGCGAGAGGCGAAACCAGAGTCGTTGAGAACTGGCGAGTGCTGTGACAAGGTCTCGAGGCTGTGAGACTGGAAGTCTTGTTGATAATCGGTGGTGGGCAATTGACTCCAGTCCAGGCCTGTCCGCTGCCTATAGAGCAGATAGGGCACGTCTACATGATATGGGTTCCAAACTGCTCCCTCGGCTGCGACGGCCGTGTGGCCATCTACTTCATCGTCCAGACCGCTGAACGGGAATTGGTCTTGAAACATGTTGCAGGCCTATGCGTCTCGATTATCAGAGTAGAATATGGTAAAGATAAAGAGGATGACAATGTGGTACCAAAGTATGTCGTCAGCGGGGGAAAGACAGGTGAGGCATGCCTGTACGGGCTCGGCGCCCTACCAAGCCAAGAAGACATGGTCAATTTATGGACAGGATGTTGCATGGAGACAGTGCAATGGTAAGTGGCGCCACTAAGGTAGGTAAAGAGTGCACCGTCACAGAGGCGCTGAGCCAACACTCCGACGCCCTTGATTGGTTTGTCTTTCGGGGTTGCACGCACCACTCCGTGATTGTGATTGGCGGACCACCAGTGGGAGGGAGGAAACCGCATCACAGTCGCAATCTTGGTGGAATGGCCATGTGTGAGTGCGGGGGTCTGACGTAAAGACCGCCCCAAGTCCGCCCTGTTTGATTGACTTGAACTGTTGACCTGCAGCTAGCATGCATTCAGTTGGAACTGAAAGTTTGGAATCTCACCCGTGGGTGATCATTTCCTTGCACTCGGTCCCTTCCGCGCCCAACACTCGGCAAATGCTCTGCTCGCCTCTTCTTCCTGATTCTTCTCTCCCGGTTACTCGAGAGAAACTCTTACAGTGTTTCGAACGAGATACATGGCCGCCACCCTCATCAGACGTAGATGAGCCCCGACTCCGGGGGCTCCCCCTCAGCGCAGAAGTTATTCGCCTTGATCCGAGTTTTCAGAATTCATGCTACCCCGTCATTCCGCAGAGCAAGTCGTCCAATCCTTCACCTGGTCGTTATCGCCAACCTACTACCCCTATTTAGATCATATTGTCGAGTGTCAACTCTTCGATCTGTCCGCTATTCATCTTGATCAATACACCCATATCTTAAGGTTGCGTAAACAGGCTACCGTGTGTTGTCATGTGATCTATGGCCAGTGCCCTGCCGATCCGACGAAAGGGGCCCAATAGGCCGAATGAATGAATGAAATTTATTACGCCCGGGAGGACCAAGCCTCATAGGGCCATGACGCTAAACTATTTTCAGTTCCAACGATTGATCGAGATCACCCAGAAGCCCCACATTCTTCCTCGTCTACTGATTGGTCTCGCCTCGCTTGACTCTGATGTGACAGGCCTGCTTGAAGGCCAATTTCTCCAAGTGTTCAGCATCCTATCTTCAGCAGCTGAAGCATGGTCTGCCAACTTGAGGCTGTTTGGTGTTAGTATCGCTAGGTTTGGTCGCTAATTTGATTAGTTAGTATGTTATCCAGTCTGGTTTGCATCAAGTCTCCTCGTGTCCATGGCGAACTTAATCGCCGCCCGCACTGCCTGTAGGTCTGGTGCCCATTTTGGGCCATCCGATGCCGCCTTTCCTCCCAAAAAGAACGAGAGGTTCCCCATCTTTGCCTGTCCGACCCTTCGCATGCCTTCCCGCTGTGCATCCCACTTCGTACACCGGAACAGAAAATGTTCCATCGTCTCTGCTGCTCGTCCACAGTTGCACCTGTCCGATTCTGCTGCTCCAATCCTGTGCAGGTAGCTGTTGATCCTAGCCATTCCCGTGCGAAGCTGGGAGAGCATGTCTGCTTCGCGCCTCTTCAATCCATCATACAGGGCGCGCGTGTGTGTACCTGGTAACGCTCTGTCGATTCGCTTCGCGTACTTCCGACCACATCGGGCAGGATCTTCTGCCGCTGTTGCTGTGCGATCGCTAGTCTCATCCGTGTGGAACGCGCTTGGTATGTTGGTTTCTCGGGTCTCTGTCTTCCTCGTGCGGCTCTTCGCGCTTCCGTCTTTGCCTCGCTGCCCATCGGGAAGTCCTTGTCTCCGGCTGGTACCCACAGCATTTTGACGATGTTGCCACTCTTCTGGAGTCGTTCGGCATGCCTATGGATCTCCTGGACGGTACATTGTCCCGATTGCTGTTGCGGCCGCGCGATCACTTGCAGTGCTGATCGGCTGCTCGTCATAACAGTCAACTGTCGATGTTGAAGTCCATCCGGCATGCATCTCAGCGCCGTCGCTATAGCTTCCAGCTCTGCCGTGTACACGTTCTGGTCGTCTCTGGAACCGATCATAATCGAGTACCTGGCAACCACCTCGCCCGGTCTGTTGCTCAGAGTATCACGGACGATGCCGCCCATGCCTACCCTTCCTGCCTTCTCAGAGGCACTGGTTGCCACCAGGATGCCCTCCATCCTGTTGGCAGTTTCTGTCGCCATATCTCGGTCGAGGTCGTACCCGATGGGCAGGCGGCTGTGCCATGGTGTAGTGTATATGCCTGGATTGTTTCCATTCGTTCAGCTGCGTTCCCTCCTTGTGCCAGCGCGAGTTTCTTCATCGGAGACAGGTATCTCCGGGCGGCAGCAATGCCAACGAATTTGTAAGTGACGGGTGAATATTCTCTTGATTTCTTAGTTGGACATGCCGTTAACACCCCTCTAGATTCGCAAGCTGTATCGGTACGCAAGCTTCAACATCTGCTTAGATGTCCAAATTGACTGTCCCTAGAATGCTCGAGAACCCGGCACACCAAGATGCCGCCCGATGGGGGAAAGATGGTGCCACATTTGTCGTGGTTGAGGTACGATATTTCCCTTAACCCGCCTAATCTCAATCAAGGTCTAATGGAGAATGAAGAACGAGAAGTTCACCCGGTCAATCCTCCCAAGCACTTCGAGCACAACAACATGGCCAGTTTTGTTCGTCAGCTCAACAAATATGACTTCCATAAAGTGAGGCAGACGAATGACGGCGGTTCATCCTCAAACGGCGCAAACGTGAGTGGCACATCATATCTTGCAACGATAGGCTTCTAATCCTTGGGAATAGATCCTTGAATTTAAACACCCCAATTTCCGGGTCGGAAGCAAAGATGACCTGGACAACATCCGCCGGAAGGCCCCGCACCATGCAGAGCCCAGGCTACCGAGGACTTCACCACTCCGCATCACATCAGCGTCCTGACGGAGCAGCTCACAGCAGCCCAGCAGCAGGTGCAACAACTTCGGGAGTTGTTCACTGAGATTTCCCAGTCCAACCGGCTGCTCGTCAAAGAGGTCTTTTCGCTTCAGAAGACGTTGAACTCGCAGAAGCAATCCCAACACGAGATGCTCAACTTCCTCTCCAGCGACAGGAATCGCCATCAGCAACAGATGCAGCATCTCACTCCAACATCATTAGATGGAGAAGAAATTGCGCCTGAGCTCCGACGGGCCCGTGAGCATTTGTCTAATGTGATATTTGACTCGTTGGCGTACAGAGAACTTGAATGCCTCCAAGGCGTCTACGGACCTCCCGCTAACTCTGCCCTTGTTATGCAGCAGGCCCAGATCCAAATGATACATGATCCGACGACCGATATCAACCGATACCCCGTGTACGCCGTATGCCAGACTGTCGATATCGACCCCTTCAATTCCGGCCATATTAACAAGATCCCCTATGCCATTCCAAATGATGCGAGTGCTGGCACTAGACAGGAGCCTCCTGCCCCTCAGCCCATCAACCTCGCGCCTCAACGCCCCAAAACTCCGACCCCAGCAACGCTGCTCTCTTATAGGGAGCCAAAAAGCCAAAAATCTTCCTCCTCGAGGGCGATCCTACAGGCTCTAAGATGGGTATGAAGTTTCTTAAATCAATGAGATGCGAAGTTGAGCATGCGATAAGTGGCTTCTTATGCCGGTTATTGATTTACCGACGTGGCTGACCGGCTTGTAGAACAACGGTGCGGAAGCTTACCAAAGAATTACGAATGCCGGGTAAGGCCAATTTGACATGGTCTTCATGGATGTCATCATGACTGAGCTGGATGCTGTCTCTACCACCATGTACATTCGACAGGAGTGCCCCTCGATTCCTATTGTTGCCATGACTTTCAACATCCAGTCGGATGAAGTGCACTGCTACTCTGAGCATGATGAGTGAGTGATGTCTAAATTCAGGGTTGCAAATTAGTTATTAGTAGTTTAGTTAAGGGGCTAACTACTAACTAGGCTAGTTAGTAAAGCCTAGTGTCGGATCCAGAAGATTAGAAGGGCCGGACCGAAAGGTTGGTTCAAAAGTGATAGAATTCACACGTCAAATATGATGACAAGGGCCTCAAAGTGAGGCTATTCAATTGATCAATTGTGATGTGTTCCCTCTGTTGTCTTCATGTCTGTGTTGAGGCTGTAGATGCGGGGTAATTGTCTCCCTTCCCATCTAAAGTTCCTTAGTCATCTCGGCTGTACCTGCCTCCTTCATCTGACACCTAGTAACTACTAACAAGACTTAATTAACTAACGTGCATAATAAGCATGCGCCGCATCCAAGTATGCGCCGCACTCTTTTCCAACCTTTAATATAAAAACTTCAACAAAACTTAGCACAGCATTTAGTCAATTAAAACTAATCGCTATGCTCTTCTCTAGACATTGAAACGACTATTTGACATGTTCTTACATTATGACCCGTCTTGCCGCATGTTCCACAACACCTTTCCTTCGGTCGCGCCGATCCTCCTTGACCACGATATCTCGACGATTCGGCCACTACCTGCGCATCAACATCCTTCTGATCGATTGCATCCCTCCCTTCATCTAAAGTCATCTTTCTCCCATTACGCAGGCGTGTCTTTTTTGCTCTGCGCCGCTTACTAAGGGTCTCATTCGCCTGTCGAAGGATCTGGTTCTCAGACTTTAATAATGCTATCTGATGCATTATTGCCTTTGTTCCCTTGGAAAATGACTCGAGCGCCTCGAGAATAGATGCCGGAGAGCTGCTTTGATGTCTTCTAACTCGTCTTTTGAGGTATTCGGACTGCGAGCTGGCCTCGAGCACGGTCTTTGGGGTCTTTGAGACCCAAGGGTCAGGGACGCTGGCCTCCTCCTCAACCGGTGTTGGAGTCCGTAGCTGCACATCAAGCTTTGATATGACACTTTCTGCATCCAATGGAATAAGTCCAGCCCCTCGAAAACCCCCCTTGATGTTGCTTTCTGTTATAGCGGCTTGGTGGGCGGCATAAAAGGCCGGAAAGAACTCAGTCTTTGAAACATGGGTTATAGAGCATGTGATCAACTGCTCAATTTCTCGATCGTAGGCCTTTTTGAGCGGCCCAAAGCACTCGACATCAGGAGGCTGAAGTAGGTGAGACGAATGAGGTGGCATACAAAGAGTAATGATGTTGTTCTCTTCGCAATATTTCTCAAAGTCGGTCGAGTGTTGGCTTTCATGCCCATCGAGGATCAGAAGACGATAGCGACCGGTTGATCGGGCCTTTGTGTGTCGATCAAAGTGTTTTAGCCATTCGAGACCTGTATTGTTATCGGTCCAACCATTTTGGATCGTCACAACAGCCCAATCGCACGGGAGGCTGCTTTCTTTGTACCAGCTGACGAGGTGATATTGGCCCGCAACCACGATGAACGGCTGGATCGCCCAGCCTTCCGCATTGATCGCCTGGATGACTGTAACCCATTCCCGGTTTCCAGGCTGGACTGATTTTGGGTTTCCACGCCTTTCTGCACCTGTGACAACCATTCTGCACCTGTGATAACCATTCTGCTTCCAATAAGGCGCATTAAAAGCCAGTTTCATCAAAGTTATAGATATCAGCTAGATTCAGTGTTGCTAATAATATAAACAATACGATATTGGCAATATGGACCCCCTCGCAATATTATTGTATTGTCAAGAGGTGCGTATTGTATTACGCAATATGGGAATGATCGATATTGTATTGTATTGCCAAGCACCCAATATATTGGCAGTGTGACAATATATCCCATATATTACACGTGACCTTCATCATTCAACTGCCGCATCTAAAATATCGCCATCTTGCAAATCTCGTATCCCAAACCATGACTTCAAGCACTCCAATGCTTCAATTATATCACTCCGAAGTCGATTTCGACGGTCCGTAA
Organism: Thelonectria olida; assembly: GCA_020736575.1. Classification (NCBI taxonomy): domain Eukaryota; kingdom Fungi; phylum Ascomycota; class Sordariomycetes; order Hypocreales; family Nectriaceae; genus Thelonectria; species Thelonectria olida. The sequence continues at coordinate 121,496 of JAGPYM010000051.1, forward strand.
TCGTTATCTTTGCCCCAGAGAAGAGTCGTTCGGGCTCTGCAGACATTGCAGGGATTGACAGTATATCCACAGCCATCTTGCTCAGGCTGGGGTAGTTTTTCTGCTGCGTCTCCTCTAGCCACCATGCAAGGGCGCTTGTAAACCCATAAACTCGTTCAGACTTACAATAACGCTCGTACTCGTCCGTGATGAGCGATGGCTGCAGGTGCTTGTTCCTCCAATTCAAGAACTCGTTCGTAGTCGTCGACGGGACCTCGCAGAGAGGAAGAGGTGATTCCACGGGTTTATATTCGTCCCACAGCGTCTCAATCAGCTTCTTTGATGACTCAACCCACTCTTTTTTCCAGTTCTCCTGTTTGTAGTGCCATTTATGCGAAGGGTGGAGCACGATAGCCGCAACGTAGGCAGGCGATTCATCAGTAAGACGGTAGTATTTGTCCAACTTCGCCCAGCCCGAGTTGTACATTGGTGCCATCATCGGATCGTCGATATGTGCCTCCTTCCCTGCTTCAAATTGTGCCAAGACGAAGTCCATAGCCAAGAGGACATTGTCGAGAGTTGCAAACGATGACTCGAGAGCCTTGGTTGTCATTTTCAGCTTCTCTAAAAAGGACTTGATCTTCTCGAGGGTGATCCAGTCCTCTGAAGAGAGCTCGTCTCCAGCGCAATCTGCTTCCATCCATTTGTTGAAGTAGCCGTCAATTGCGTCTCTGAGATTCAAGGCTGCTCGCAGCATATTATACCACGAACTCCATCGTGTGTCGTTGTCCCGCGCAAGCTTACGGTTGTGGCTAATAGCAAGAAACTTTTGGCTGCGCTGAACACTTCGTTGGATGAAGACGACGAAGTTGTGAAGCTTGCCAAGAGGACCCTTTTGCCGCCACGCTTCAATATGTTTTAGGGTCACACTATGCAGACCAGTATCGTCGTGTTCGAGTTTCTCATTGTCGGTAACGAAGAGGAAGGCTTTGGCGGCGAGGTTGATAATATGGCCTTGACAGCGGAGTCGGTGAGCTTTGGGATCGTATTGGATGTCATATCGGCGTAGGAGGCCTGTGAATGTTATTAGGGCCAATCAGGAGAAACAGTGAGTTGTACTGACCAAGAGAAAGGGATCTCATCATGGTGTCGTTATTGCCTGCATTGTCCATCACGAAATATCCAAGCTTTGAAGCAAAACCCCATTCGTCAACCACTTCCAAAATTGCCGCAGCGAGGTGAGAACCGTCGTGGTCACTGTCGATGTCTTTCAACGCCAAAATATGGTGTTCCAGCTGACCGTCTTCCGTAACGTAGTGAGCGACTATGCCTAGTATGGCCAAAGAGTTGGAAGAAGTCCAAAGATCGCAGCTGATATGGATCCTTGACTTTGCCGATTGTATGCGCTGCTTGACCTTCTCCTTCTGAGCTTCATACTGCCGCATAATCCATTTCTTGATGGTCTCATGTGTGTCTGGAAGCCAAGTATCGATATCGGTATTGAGATAGGCCAGGAGTGCCCGAAATTCGGGGCACTCTATAAGCCGAAATGGGAGAGAACACGCAGTAATGAATCGTACATATAACGCTTCGAGCTGGTCTGGGTCGATCGAGCCTCCACATTGATCATTGAGTCTGCGGCGTTTACGGGGATTCTCTTCGGCCGTAACACGAGCTTGTTCGAGAATAGTCCGTATGTTTGTCACCTTTGCTGTTCGGGGCGCGCCTTTGGGGAGACCGTGACCGTCGGGAGGCGGGTCCGTTAGGTGCTTAGCCGGAGCCGCGGTTCCACCGGAACAGGAATACGTTTTGTCGCAATGCTTGCAACGCCATTCCTCTTTTCCGGTACGTTGGTTGTAGTATCTCGTCTCGATCTCCTCGTCTGGCATATGAGAGAAGACCCATGATGTTCTTGGCTTAGCACACGAAGCTGTGGAAGCCGTGCGAGGTCGCGATGATTGGCATTGAGAGGTTTGGCTCTCACACAATTGCTGGCTGGAGAGTTCCGAAATGTCGTCTGATACTGACGAAACTTTTCGTCGCGACGTTTGAACAAACAGAAGGCGTTGTTGAGGCATCGAGGTTTCTCTACTCCTTTGTGCACTGACAACAGCGGGGTTGCGGGGGGGTTGGTGTTGGGCGACTGCTACCCTATAATACTCAGTTGACACCTCCATTACGCTTTTTTTCGCGCGTCATCGCGTGTCAGTCGGTCAATTTGTCAACAAACAAATGAACTTTTCCTCTAAAGAGACAAGCCAATACAAACAATATATTGCCAATATGGATATCCCGATATTGTATTGTGACAATATGGCAAGCTGCATATTGTATTGGCACAATATCGGATAGGGCATATCATATCGTATGTATTGCAATATATTGTTTTATTGCCATATTATTAGCAACACTGGCTAGATTGATAGCATATTTCGCGATTGTGTTCTCCACTAGCCGGGACCAATCGCGAATAATAGTTGGATCTTCGTATTTGGCCCTCTGATAGTCGTATTTACGAAAAAAACCGCGTCTTGAGCTCTTGGTGTCGCCTGACGAAGTTAGAAGCCCAGCGCTTGCCGACGGGTGACGTGTCGCGGTCAGCGAGCAGTCGGTTGGCCATTTCTTCAACACCACGCAGTCGCGGGGAAAATCCTCGCGAATCTAGGTCGAGAATGAACTGAACAATGATGTGTTCCTCTAGATCAGATAAGCGACGCGATTTCGGGATCCAATCGCGTCGAGATTGAATGCCATTCTGCCGGCGACGAAGCCTTTGCTCCTTGACCTCATAGATGCTAGCAGCGCGTCGGACACTTAATTTTGGGTCATTTTGAACGGCTTGGAGGGCAAGAATGGTCTTTGCCTCGGTATTTGACTGTGACATGTTGGGTGGTTGAGAAATGTGTGTTTGAATGAAAAGATGAGAGTTTCTGGGAAAAATGCGCCGCATACTTGGTGCGCCGCATGCTTATCATGTACGTTAGTTATTTATAGAAATATAGTTAGTATTAGTATTAGTTAGTATAAATACTGGAACCAGACTGCGCTGGAGACGAGCTCTCTTCAGGGGACTGGACCATCTTGGAGAAGATCAAGTCCTTCTCAGAGAAGCTGAAGATGACGACCAAGGCTCTCGAGTCATCGTTTGCAACACTCGACAACGTCCTCTTGCTATAGACTTCGTTTTGGCACAATTAGAAGCAGGCAAGGAGAGTTAGGAGACACATATTGACTATCCGATGATGGCGCTAATGTATAACTCGGGCTGGGCAAAATTGGACAAGTACTACCGGCTCACTGACGAATCGCCTGCCTACGTTGCAGCTATCGTGCTTCAACCTTTGCATAAATGGCACTACTTACAGGATAACTGGAAAAAGGTGTGGATTGAGTCGTCAAAAATTGACTTGAGGCGCTGTGGAACGAGTATTGTCACAGGTGTCATCATAAGACCGACTAGCCAGAGGTCCGAACTACGGTCAGAAAGCCGTCTTAGTAGTGCAACACCCCTCAGACAACCCTTTGGCTAAGCACCACTGAACGGATGGAAATAGGGCTCTAAGCAACGCGTTAGATTGAAGAAATCAAGAGCTTTCCTATGGCTTTCAATCCAACCTGCTACTGAATGTGACAAATATAAACCTCGGGAATCACCCCTTCCTCCCTGCGGGGTCCCATCGACGACCACGAACGAGTTCTTGAACTGGCGGAACAAGCATCTGCAGCCGTCACTCATCACGAATACGAGCGTTATTGCAAGTCTGAACGGGTTTATGGTTTTACAAGCGCCCTTGCATGGTGGCTAGAGGAGACGCAGCAGAAATCTACCCGAGCATAAGCAAGATGGCCGTGGATATACTGTTAATTCCTGCAATGTCTGCGGAGCCCGAACGACTCTTCTCTGGGGCAAAGATAACGATTACGGACCGTCGAAATCGACTTCGGAGTGATGTAATTGAAGCATTGGAGTGCCTGAAGTCATGGTTCGGGATACGAGACTTTCAAGTAGACGATGCTTTAGCCGCCGTAGTTGAATGACGAAGATCACATGCAATGGATGCAATGCCATATTGCCAATATATTGAGTTCTTGGCAATACAATACAACATGGGTGATGTTCACGTTGGGTAACACAATATGCAACTCTGACAATATAATAATATTGCGAGGGAGTCTATATTGCTAATATACGTATTGTTTATATTATTTGCAACGCTATAATATAGTGAGGATGCGGTTGCAAAGGCCAGAGAGCCCAAGGAGTTGGTTGTGTTGGAAGGGTTGGCGCATGCAGATTTGTATGACAGTAGATGAGGCGGGTAAGAAGTTGATTGAGTTCTTTGGAAACAGTCTTGCTTAGGATCGTGGAGGGAGGCACAGGTTAGGGTAGGCGTTGGGAACTGGCTAACAATACTCGGAGTTGAAATACCAAAGAATGAGAATGAATAGTTGGAGATATTATCAATGTTTCAACCAAGATTCAAGCAATTGATCACGAAGGGAACAATGGCGTACGAGAGTTAATCTTTCGATTAAGGAGTTATTATATAGGCGTAAACTACAAGAGCTTAACATGGCGCTTAGTATCGCGCTTAGTTGTGGTGAGAGATATCCTGCTTCTGCTCAACCTCCTCGACACGTCTCTCGAGATCCTGGCCAGCGGCAAACTTGGACTTGTCCATGCCCGGAACGAAAAGAGGGGCCTCGGTGAAGAGGTAGCGCATCTCCTCCAGGGGTCGGTGGGCGGTCTCGGGGAGGACCATCCAGAAGAAGAGAGCGTTGGTCATGTTGCAGACCTACAGTCACTAGGTTAGTTAAGCCAGGAATTTTGATCAAAGGATGACTTACAATGAAGAGGATGTACCACCTCCAGCCAATGCCAGTCTTGTCGTTGAGAGCGACAGAGGTAGTCTGGCCGATCATGGTGTTGAAAGCGAAAGAAGACATGGTCGCGATGGAGACACCCTTGGCTCGGGTCTTCATATCAAAGATCTCGGCAGGGATAATCCAAGACAGAGGTCCGCAAGTCGCGCTGAAGGAGATATTGTAGATCCAAGTAATAGCGATGAAGCCCCAACCAGCGGCGCCGCCGCCGGAGCTCGACGAGCCTGGAGGGAACTGGGCTAGAAGGATCGTGGCGATGATGAAAGTGATACCGTTGAAGAAGTTTCCGCCAATCAGAGGCCAGCGACGACCAGTCTTATCGATGAACATCATACAGCAGAACTGGGCGACCAGGGCGAGAACAGACGAGATCATCTGGTACCGGAGGGTCTCGGTACCAGTAATACCGATCTTGGCAAAGATCGTGACTGAGTAGTACTGAATGGCACTGACACCAGTCATCTGGACCGAGACCTGGATGGCAACAGCGAGGAAGAGTCGGCGGAAGCAAGACTTGTCAGTGAAGAGCTCGCTATAGCTCTTGGCTGAGGCCTCGTGCTCGTGGGTGAGGCGTTCCTGAATCTGCTCAAACTCAGCTCGGACCCAAGTGTCCTCAGTATTGCCATAGGCGTGCAGGTTGGCAAGAGTCTGGAGGCCCTCCTCAACACGGCCGTGGTCAATGAGCCAACGGGGAGACTCGGGGAAGAGGAGGATCAGGGCGGCGAGGACGACGGCGGGAATGTTCTGAAGACCGAGGGGAATACGCCATTGGCCCGAGTTGTCGTCTCCAATACCGGTATAGCAGCCTAGCAGTATGGTTAGAGTGAATCAAGGTGGTTTATCGAGTCGGGACAAGACTTACCGTAACCGACGGCGGAGGCGATAAGAGCACCAACACCAAGCATGAACTGCTGGAGGGCAGTGACCCGACCACGGATGTCAGGGTGGCACAGCTCTCCCTGGTAGACAGGAACGATCATGACAAGGAAACCAACACTTTGAGGCGCATGTTAGTCAAGAATCAGTATAGAAGAGGGCTGCTTAACACGTACCCAACACCAGCAAGACATCGGCCAGCGTAGAGGTAGTTGAGATGGCTGGCAGCAGTCTGAAGACTTCCACCGAGGATGAAGATGAGGGCTCCGAGAAGAATGGTGTATTTTCGGCCGAGACGATCACCGAGTTCACCGGCAAACATTGCGCCAAAGAAGGCTCCGCCCGTGAATACGGACACTACCGCACCGCTGCGATTTGGTCAGCACCTAGATATGCATTTGAAGGATAAGAAGCTCACATCTTATTTGAATCATCTCCGAATTTATCAAGGAAGTTCCCAGAGGCAATGACCTCCGCAATGACACCCAGGTCATAACCATAGAGGAGAGAGCCTAGGGAGGCAAAGACGGAGACCAGAAACTGGTACCATTTGGGAGGGAGAGCCATGGTGAAGGTAAATACGCAGCTCTTTGTCGGTATCTCTCGTCTGTCGGTGTAGTTGAATGATCGACAACTTGGCAGGGTCAGACAGCGACGGGAAGTGTCAATCAATGGAGCGAGGGATGGCCTTTTAAGTATCTTGGCAAGTTCCAGAATCGCAAGGTTAATCTCTATGTTACACCCATCGGATGTCAAGGATGCAACTCCACCAAGTAACCGGCGCAATGGGTATTGGACCAACGGCAAGACAAGGGACAAGAACTCTGGCAGAAATTGCGGCACGCGGCTCCCTAGTCCGGAACTGAACACCCAAGATCATCATCATCAATGGGCAATTGTCAGTTACACGGCTCGATTCCATGGGCCAAGCTTCCCCGTATGGGCCTGGCGCGGCGGGTCTCCGGAGTCGCTACCGTCTTTGGGATCGTCATCGTGGGTTAGGCCGTGAGGGGTGTGGGAGACTGGGGGCCCATGGGGAGGGATTTTGGCTCAGCTGTGGAGAGTTTGGGAGTGGAATGTTCCTAGCTTACTGTGTGGTTCGATGAAGTCATTGCAACTTCACCGAAAAAAACTGGGAGCCTCGGCAAGATTCATTCTGGAGATGGAGTGAAGCCATTGGAGCTGAGCTGGGCCTTGGCAACGTGGGCTCGGCTTGGTTCAAATCCTCCAGAAGCGAACATCTCGACTTGGCTCGCGGCTTGGCGTTAGCATCTTGCCGGGCACATTGACTTAGCGGACGACAATGATATGGAGACTGGAAAGACTGGACGAGACTAGTGGAGTTTTCCTCATTAGCTCCGGGTTGCAATTCCTCCCCCGACCGAGAAGCTCGCGCCACATATGAATTCAGGGCAACCCCGGTTGCTACAGGTCTCGTGTTGTGCGGGGACGCCCTTCTCACGCACCCGCCGATCAGACCCTTGCAGAGTCATGGTACTGTCTGTGTGCGCCGCTAGGCTAACGGTAGTTTTGGACTGAAGCGCTCCAATCATTATGCGCGGCTGAAGCGCACGAACCAGAGGAGAGACGCGGTGAGTGTGCCTGTGCTTTGCTGTGCTGTCCGCCCGCGTGGTTTGGTTTGCTCGGCTGAGAGTGGTTGCGGCCGTTGAAGCACCGAGAGGGCCCAGGTCCACATATCCGTGGCGGTTGATAAACGTGGGATTGTGGGCTTTTCCCAGACGGGGCATAAATTCTCGCCCCTCGTGACTGAATCGGTAGCACATTCTGAGATTGTCAGATCTCTTAGTTTTTTGGAACAATTCGTGTGTGCTTTTTTGTGTGCGTGAACAAGATTTTTGACGACATCACAAGTTTCTAGCTATGGCCACCTTTACTCGAATTTCAGACGATGAGCGTCCAATCATCTCTGTTGACATGATCCAGAAGCCCGCCGACACCGGTAGGAGCTCCTCCTCCAAAGCCTCATCCGACCACCCATCGTCCTGCAGGTGCTCCCGCAGCTGCTCCAGGCTCGCCCTCTGCGCACTCGTGAAGCGGAAGCCATGTGTGTTGAACAGCGCCGCCTCGTCTAGCGTAAGGGCGTTTAAGCAGTAGCAGAGGAACCGCTTCCAGTAGACCAAGTAGCGATTCATGCATGTCTGCTCCTGCAGAGACCCAAACGGCCGGCTGCGGGCATCGTGTTGATGGGGGCTGGCCAGGAGCAGCCGCGTCATCAAGGGCATGCTCTTAAGACCATCGATGCAGCGGGCAAAGAACAGTCGGTCCATGGCAGCGGCGAGTCTCCATAGCTTGTGGTCGTCCCCACCCGGCTTCCGACTGGGGGCGTAGATCATACTCAGGTCTCTCTTGCGAAAGTGGCCGGACCAACCCGTGCGCTTCAGCCAGTTCGTCGTCTCATGCCTTAGTACCCCCACCGGCCAGGATCTTCTGCATCTCCTCCTGCCGGCCCCGCCCATACGCCCACCGCTCCTTGATTTCGGCGATCAACTGAGACTCGGACTGGCCCCGCTTTACAGACGACCGCCGGCCCCGCTCTTCGGCGGGCTCTCGCATCGCGTCGGCCCCGGTAGCGGTCACGTAGCAGTAGCGGACCGCCGACCTAGGCCCGGTAAAGAAGGTCTGCCTGCAGTCGGACACTAGACCAGAGTCCCGAGCGGACCTTGACCCCCGTTACCCCATGCTCCTGTTGCAGTGCACCTTCAACTGTATCCAGTCTACGGTCAGGAACTCGCAGCTCGTGCAGGCGAAGCCGTGGTGGACAGGCAGGCCATCAACGGCCGGGATAGGATTCGATGGGCCATAGGCGACGTCGACCTCGGTCGGCCCTCGCGCTCTAGGGCGGCATGGTGGGACACGAGGGCCTGGCGGGCAGCGCTGTCGATATCGGGATGCCGGTCTCGCAGGTGGCCATAGAGGTTCGATATTGCATAGCCATGCACTTTACAGACGAGGCGCTGGTGCTCCAGGTGGTATACCAGCCAGCCAGCCATACCCGGTGCCCAAATTATGTCAGCGCCTATCAGTACATATTTCTTAACACCACATGTTGAATGGATGTTTGTGTTTATTATGGGATTTTGATAAAATTAGAAGTTAAGATGACCTCAGTACGACGCGAGGCTACAATAGTGAAAGTAGTCTCGAATGCCTCCAACGCATGATTTGCCTTGCTCCACCTTCTGTAGAACGTTCGCGCACATTGAAGTAAAGAGTAGCTCCCGCATGTAAGCGGATTCCTCATCACAGCGCTATTTTAGAACACATTGAGAATTTACAATATCTCGTCAATCTCTTCGCACAGAATTTTCTCTCATGCCTTCTATGTCCACCGAAATGCTTGAGATGAATAACTAATCCAGCTCGGGGTAATAATGATTGGGCTATCCTGCAATGTCAGACGGTGCTGTTAGTGCTATTGTAGCAGCTGCACCAATTATGAAGGCCAGGTGCAGAGTGATGAAGTGGGCATAGTGGGTACCCAAGAGCCAATGTTATTGGGTATCCGGCCCGGGTGCCCGAGGCTATTTGGGCATCCGGGTGCCCATGTATCAGTCGCCGGCCTTCCTCTGACGGTTCATTCTATCTCTGGCTTGGGGTCGGATGGGGGGTGGATTGATCCTGAGATGGTGTTTCTGGTTACCCTTAGACTGACTTGGAGTAGGCTATAACGCCCACGCTTCGGCATCATCTGGCCGGAAAGAGCATATATTTGATCGACCTCGATAATCTCTACAGGATGAAGCGTCACTTTTCCTTTTACGGTCGCGCTCAGCCGGCGTTTTGAGGGAAAAGGGGGAAAAAAGCAAAGAAAGGGGTACTTTGGAAATGGCATTTCAGGACCTCGGTCGAGGCGTGGGTCGCCCTCCGTGTAACGTCATAGGCTCGAGCAAGTGGTATTTTGGCCGAGTACCACTAGCCTTGCGGTTAGGACTCTGGATAACTAGAGACGTGGTGCCTGTGATGACCCAATTGCGCTCAGGAACCCGCAGCCACTCAGTCGGTGCTGTCGGGAATCACGCACATACAAAGGTACATTCGGCGATCGAATCGAAATCGAGTGCAACGCATCGTCAGCGGGAGATCGCCACTGCTCATAGGAGGCTCAATTTTGACTGGTTTGATCCTTCGGCCTCACTTTCCAAGTGGACACTTGTGGACTCTTGGACACTAAACAAGAGACAAGTCACCACTCACAACTGACGAGGTGGACCGGCAAACTGAGACGACCGCATCTCGATACCGGTTACGGAGGTGTACCCAGACACAGAGTCTAGGGACCCGTTGCTTGGACTCTCTGCTGTGCCGTAGATGTACCTTAGAGACGCGTGTTATTAGTTAAGCCTTAGGCGCCTCTCGGCCATTACTATCTGTGCAGCAGCAATACCCTTAAATCCTTCTTGTACCACCCATCCTGCTGCAGTGGCCCTGCTAGCCGCGCCCCCTTCAGATCTTAAGCCGTCGGATCCCATTACTAGCGCCCTTCTCAGGCCATGTTTTCCTCAAATCAACATTTTCTCCTTCGTCCGCCCATTCCTGGGGCCAAGCCGGCAAGTCGCAAGCCAGAAAATCAGAACATCATCCCATCGTCTCCTGGCCCGTTCAAATTCCGAAGCCGGGGTGGTTTCCCCCACGGACACCAATTTGCCAGCGCCCGCAGTCGTTGAGCCTCATCCGCTGGGATTACCCGCTGCTCAGTCGTAGTGCTAAAATCCCTAGCTCCTCTCCCCTCCCATCCCTAGGGTACGAGGTAGTCATCCATCCCACGCTGTGGACCGTCTTGGATCGGGGATACTCCAGGGAACATCGGCCGCCCAGAGGCCAGTGTCACCTCGCACAGCATCCACAGGATCACAAGTCCACCCGCGCCGTCCACTGTGTGTCCAGCGCCCAGCGCCCAGCGCGGCCACCTGCCTTGCTCTCGTCGCTGCTGAGTGCGATCCGCCAAAAGGACCTCTCGGCAGGGCTCGACAGGGCTCGGCAAAGGGTAAACGACCGGGCTTTCTGTCTCAGTCTCGCCAACTTTTGCGGCGGGGGGAAAGCCAGCTCCCAGTTCCATGGAAGTCCCACCAGGGACCCCATCTAAAGTATCAGAGCAGGCGGCTGCTCCCTCCAGTTAGGTGGTACCTTCTGTACTTTGTACGAAGGACGTGCGTGCCGCAAGCATTCCAGGTTAATAGAACCTAGCAGAGTGCGGGACTGCAGGTGCATGCGCACGCTGTGCCTTCCAACGGGCAAAAAGCACCAGAGCTCCAGCACCAGTGCTCGAGTAGTAGTAGCAGCAGCAGCAGCTAAAGTCGCAACTTCCCAGTTCCTAGCTCAGATCACCCTACGGCCTAATTACCTCATTATCCTCTTGCTTCGCTCATATTCTCATTTTCTCACCTGCTTCTTCTTTTTCTCTCCCTCCTCTCTCCTTCCCGCTCCCCTTCCTTTTACCCTCTTATTGGTCTCTTATAACTTTTGTGCCCTCTAGCGGAGGACCCTCTTCAATCCTCCTTTCACTCCATCACCTGTCGTCCCATTTCTTCCCAGATTTCCTCTCCGGCTTCCTTCTCCCCTTCTTCCACACCTCACCCCATTATCCATACATTCTACCTGACACATTCTCCCTCCCAGCAGCTACCTTGCGCAACGACAAGAGGATTTAGGAAAAGAAACACCAAACGAGGCATGTTCCAGCCTCAACTCACCAACCCATTCGCCGCCAGGAGCTGCGCTTCCTATGGCTTAGCTCCTGACGTAGACTTTGGGTACTCGCTGTCAGCTGGAGTCGGAGAAGCAAGTACGTCCGTGGCTCACAACTTACAACCTCCACCTCCACCACAACAACAGCGTGCACCCCTCCGACTTCGACAATTTTCCACCTCTTCGGCCGCGGCCCCTTCGTCCTTTTCTACCTCGTCGACTTCCACCACATCGCCGCCTCCACACACTCCCACCAGCACTGGTGCTGGCACTCCTGTGCATCAACATCTGCAACACCAGCTTCAGCTTCACCAACACCAACACCAACACCAACACCGACGCCAACACCAACCGCGCCAATCGCCGCAGCAAGCCTACCGTCCCTCTCCTCGTCTCGTCGCCCCAAAGACGGAAGAAGAACGGGGGCAACACGACATGGCCGCTCAGCAGGCGGCTGCAAAGGACTTCCAGATCATCCACAGGGCAAGTCGCATACATCTACGATATCTCGCGCACTTTGCGATCAACCAGCGAATAAAGAACTAACACTCCGGTGTCACAGGGTCCCAAGATCAGCCTCAAAGTTTCGAGCGAAGCCATGACCAACGAGTACGCCAAAGCAGACCCCATCTACGTTGAGAAAACAATCGTTCGTCTCCTGCGACTCCGAAACCTGCTCGAGAATCGACACTAATGTCGCATCTTCACCTAGGCCATTCCCCAGACTTATTCTCACTACCGAGCTGTTCAAGGCGATGGAAACTGTGGCTGGCGAGGTTGGTTGATTCGTCATTTCCTCCAATTCCAAGATGTGGTTGGCTCCATGGAGATCCAATGCCCACACCACTCCCTGTCTCCCCAGATTTGACTCCGCTCTCGAGCAGCGCCTTGCGTTGTCTTGCCCTGCGGCCTTTGTCTCGGGCATCCTGTCGTAGGGGACTTGTAGGGTCTGTGGCTAACTGTTTTACCTTTTCCAAACAGCAATTGGGTTTTCCTACTTTGAGAAACTGATTGAGACGGGCGATCAAAACCTTGTTGAAGGTGAGGTTGCCCGACTCATGAGTTTTAAAACAATGGTGCGTAGGATAGGCGGTTACGAGTACTTTGATGATTGGGCTGAGGAGATGATGGGACTCCTGCGAGAAATTGCCGGGAACATGGAGAATTCTGAAGTCGCACACATGCTACTCATGGAGCGATGGAATGACGCCTCACTTACTGCTAGCATCATCTACTATCTCCGTCTCCTTGCAGCTACCTATCTCAAGGCCAACGCTGATAGGTACGACCCCTTCGTCCCAGAAGGAACTGGAGGCGTCGCAATATACTGCGCCCAGGCTATCGAGCTGGTTGATCGGGAAATCGAGCACTTGGGCATCGTTGCGCTCTCCAGTATGCTCCTCGAACCCCTCGACTTTGTCCTTCAGATTGTCTATCTTGATCAGAGTCCGGGTAGCCAAGCTAACATTTACCGCTTCCCGGAGTCAGCAAACAACCAGGATCCCACCAATCTCGGTCCTATCATCTATCTACTCTATCATCCTGACCACTATGACATTTTATACCGCGCGCCGCCTCCACCTCCCCTCCCAGTCTCGGTCCCCATCCCGACTGCACCGGTTTCCATGCAAGTCAACCGAGTTGACTCATTTCCCCACAACACTGCGATCACAAGTACTCAGGCGAACCTCGGAGATTTCTCATCAGTTAACTTTGGCCTCTTGTCTATGATCCCGGGGTTGTCAATGGGCGGTCTGGGTTCTCTCATGCCCCTTCCTCCCTCAACCTTCTCTCAAGCTCAGCCTCTTATGCCTGCGCCTGTACAGCAGAGCTTATGGATGCCGCAACTCTCAGAAAGACTATCGGCTCCGACACCGCAACCCCAACCGCAACCACCCGTCATGGCATCACCCCAGCCCCAGTCCCCTTCCACCCCAATCTCTACAAGCTCGGGCAAGGGATCCACATCATCAATGGTTGCGACATACGGCTTGGGCTCTCGTGCCTCGATAGCCCCAGCGCTTGCACCAGCGCAAGCGGTTTCAAAGGCAGCGTCACAAGCGTCTTCTAACAAATCGACTTCTGGGTACCACATTCGATTCAGCCCTGTTCAGCTCGAGTATGAAGAGAGTAAGGGCAGTATAGAGCCGCACTTCAACGTCAAGACGAACCATTCAAGAATAGTATATGGAACCGTGCACACTATGGCAGCGCAGACTTTCATCCCGAAGAATGGAGTCCCGACGACGAACACTTGGACGGAAGAGTTGGAGGCAAGCGGAAGTTTAAGAAACAGCCGTCGTCCTAATGGAGTTGGAGAGTCTGGAAGGTCAACGGGCCAAGGATGACAAGGGATGTCAACGGTTGCATGGAGGGTGGTTGTTATCTCGTGGAGTTCAGGGAGACAGAGGACTGGATCATCAACTGGACGGGGAGGCAGGCCATCGATTTCTTGGTGCAAAAGGTGTTTTGATATCTTTTCTCTGCATTGGTCGGCACGCCATTGGGAGCGTTTCTTGTTTGCATGCTCGTCGGGATTGAAGAAGGGAGGTCGAAATCACTGACGATTCGGCCTCAAGCAACAATCATTCTTTACGATTGAATACGCAACAGTTTGGGGGGTCGGCATTGGGATTTGGGACCGGGTTTGGGAACTCGGCATGCATAGGACTTGAATGAACTGAAGACGGATGATGGATGGATTGGTGGAAGGAAGTAGCATTTCTTTTCCTGGATGGAAGGATATGGACGTTGGCCTCGACAGCATTCATTTAGCCCGTTGTCCTTGAGAGAGTTGGCAGGCATCTGCCATCAGTTTACAGAAAGGACATTGCATCCAAAATCGGGCTGGTATTCTCTCCTTTTTTCTTGCTGGTTGATCCAGACAACTGAATCTTATCATGTTCTGTAGTTATCCAACCTTTTTTGGTCTATTTTACGTCATAGCATCGGCGCTTTTATTTTCTTGAACATTTCCAAAGTACTTCGTACATCTTTCCCTTCTCACACGTCATTTGACCTTGTTCCTTCTGTTTTCAGAGCCGTCCGCCTATCAGAGGACGATGCGGCTTTGGAGTGGCATTGGTGGCGTTGGGTCTTGTGGCTAGCTCTGGGTGGTTAATGGTTCAGACTGCATGATGGAGAGGTGGCTGCGGTGGGATGCAGTATGACAGGATCAATGTGCATGTCTTGGGTCACGTTGGGCTGTCCCAGTCGATTAGTTGAGCAGGGTTCAATACTAAATCTGTAGGTTTAGTCTCCCCAGTGTAATTAATGAGTGTACGAATACGTCTCAATCGCTGAATCGCTGTTTGAGCTTGTGTGACTGTAGACTTGTTGGTTGCCAGGTGTCTAAGTAGCTCTACACGAGTGGGAGGCAAGCCAAGAGAAAAGACGTTAGGAAATGGCAGGAGACGAAGGCAGGAGGAGTCGTGGTAGGATTGCTTCGGGCAGGGACCGGCAAGCGTAATGGAGGAGTAGGGGAAGGCCAAGGATATCAAGACAGGGTGCAAGGAGAGACACGATTTGCCATAGGACAGGGGCGGGAGGAATCTCGAAGTAGGGATGCAACATGTGCCTGTCCGTAGACGTACTTCATGCGCCGCTCAGCGACGAGGGCGTTGGAGATGAAGGTGTATGGTGGTGATGGGATGAGAGATGGGTGCGCGGGGTTCGGAAACGTTGTTCAGACCGTCAGCCCGGAAGTCCGGACTTTCAGTTAAGGGTTGGTGTCATCTATGTTTCCCGAAATGCAAGGTCTTCAACACAACGGCCCTGGAGGTCCAATTCACCCTAGATATGAGAAACCGACCTATTTCCACTCATAGATAGAAATCAAGAGCTACTACCACTTCAACATTGACGGACTAGGTAATGATGCTAGTACGAAAGGATGAGATGATAACGAGGGTGCTACAGAGTTAATTAGATCTAAAGCAGATAAGATATCAGAGAAGGGTGGTACAGTGATATTCACGGGCGATATCATTTTAGCTATCGTGATATCACATTTATCTGAAAAAAAGGTGATATATATTCACGGCGATATATATCACTTTAGCATATCTCCCTATTAATTCTTCATGCGTCCCTAGCGATTGCCATTTAGTGAGCCGTGCTCCTCACAGACACATGTAACTTAGACCTTTCAATATTACCACATAACCCTCTTGTTTTATCAGCGCCAGATATGCAGGCAGTACGGGCGACGATCAAATTTGCTATTGCAACGGGGAGGCTTGATATGGACCAGAAGCCTCAGGCACATAACTATTCAGACCGAATCCTACTAACATCATATAGTCTCATTTTGACAGACCGGACTTCAGCTGCTGAGGATAGGATGCTGAACACTTGGAGAACTTGGCCTTCAAGCAGGCCTGTCAAGCAACGGCAAGCGAGGCGAGACCAATCAGCGGATGAGGAAGCTTTATAGTTGCCATGCTGAATATCATATCTTGATTGGTTTTGCGTCTCTTTGGTTGCAGTGGTTTCGCATTGGGTGAACGTTGTTTCCTCTTAGTCCCAAGGCCAGGCTCAGTCTTGATGTCAAGGTCATCGTCACTTGTGAGGTCGATCGTGTTGCAAAGACGACTCTCGACTGCCGCCTTCCCGGGATCATTCTCTGGATCCGTCGCGAAACCACTATGGCGGGCTTCAGAAGCCGTCTCCGTGCATTGCGAAGCCTGCGAAGCGTTTTCTTCGTCTCTCCCAACCGAGTCGTCTTCACCACCAAGAGCACTACGCACAGAAGCGCACGCACTGGGGGCCAGCTCGTTCTCTCGTCTGGCCTCGGAGACGTTGCCCGCTTCTTTTGCAAGGCTCGGGGTGCTTTCCCGTTCCCTGCGCTGGCTTCTTCCCTGACCTGCGATACCGGCATCCTCAGGTCCCTGATCAGCAGAAGTCGTTTGGCCGTGCGTTGATGGGCTTCGGGAGTGCTGGAAACGATCCCATTCAGCCGTATGATCTCTTGGTGGAGTACTGCCGGTAGCGGCGTACGAGATATCCCCGCCGCTTGGGCTGGTTGGAAGCCCAGCATCTTCATTGTTTGCAGCATCGATGGCTTCAGCGTCAGCTTTGGGCGCATATAAACCTGGATCTGGACCTGGACCTGCATCTGGGCCTAGACCTGCTTGGTCCCCCAAGTCGCTGTCGATGGAGGCGTCGCCATCAGCAGGGGAGGAAGCTGGAAGCGGTTGAGTTCTGACGAAGAGATCCTCAGAAGAGGTTCCGTTGCTGCTCACAACGTTCTGGTCCTCCTCCTCGCCTTCGTCGACGGCCGTGTAGAAATCCCCACAAGCATTGCGCACTTCGGTAGCGCTTTCCACTGGAACATCGCGAGTTTGATGAGCGCCTCGCCCGCTGCGCGGCGTATCGATGTCGGGGTTGTAGTCAGAGGCATTGGCAGAAGGGGGATCCGCAGGAGGGGTGGGCGGTAGGTGCGATCTCGACCACAGCTTTTGGTCTCTGGAGCTGCAAAAACAAGTCCGAGCTTCCTCGGCGAGTATTGCAGCTCTGACGCCGATATCGAATCCAAGACGCACAGTTGCAGCAAAGTCTGCACTCGAATTGGGAGGATGCAACGAGCCGTGTCCGTTCACGGGCATTGGGCGAGGGACGGGCCGGCTGTCGTGCTGGCTGTGCCCACTGGCGTCACCAGCGATGTCCCACCCCGCCATTGCCCATCCATAGATGTCTTCGAGCGGAGGAGGGCGGCTCAGGTCGATAGTCGATGCGGCAGTTGGCATGGTTGAAATGCCACGTACGGTGACCAGGTTTGGTTCGTTGTGAACGAACAAATTCCCTGGGGCTCCATCGGAAGCGGGACAAGTCATTCCAAAGTGCTGCGGTTTGGTCGAGACAGTAGCAATATCGCAGCCGGCTCTGGCAGCCGGCTCGCCGTCGCTCAGGGCAAGCGTACCAGCCATACTTCCATCGACGGCGCATAAACCTGGGTCAAAGACAGACGAGGTCGTCACAGCGATAGCGCCGTAGCCGACAGACGGAGTTTCTCGGCCATCGCCAGTCAAGATAGCTGCCTCAGCAAAGGTCTCCTGGCTATGGGTGTAGGCTGGCTTCAGGGCTGCAGATTTCATCGTCTCCGTCGTAACATCGGCTTCAGCCCTAGGAACCGGTCTGTCGCCTGCTGTTGCGGGTTTGACAATGGAGTCGTAGGCGGTGGCGAAAGATGCGTCGTCGAGGAGAAAAGTGGTTGTCCCAAGCTCAGAAAAACCACCAAAGTCAATCTCAGGAAGCCAGAAGGGTCTCAAGAGACAGGTACTGGGTAACGAAACTGCCTTGGCGTCGAGATACCCGAGACCTCCGTTGTCCATTGATAAGGCGTCGCCATCGAGATGACTCTGTGCGAGGCGGCAAGGAACACGAGGTTCGAAGAATGGACTAAACGTTGTCATTGTGCGGAATCTATCATGAAGAGCAGCTGGACTGGCAAGTTCTGAGGATGCACCTGGCGTGAAGAGGAAGAAAGTGAAGAGGAAGAAGAAAGTGAAGAGGAAGAAGAAAGTGAAGAGGAAGAAGAAAGTGAAGAGGAAGAAGAAAGTGAAGAGGAAGAAGAAAGTGAAGAGGAAGAAGAAAGTGAAGAGGAAGAAGAAAGTGAAGAGGAAGAAGAAAGTGAAGAGGAAGAAGAAAGTGAAGAGGAAGAAGTTTCTTCTTCAGGGCAATGGGGCAGCATGCCCTTTAAGTACTCTTGCGGCCCTTGTCCGGACCACGTTTTGTGATCTCGACGTCTCCTCGGGTTGACCTTCAGCCGAGCCGGTCCCTAGATAAGCACAGCAGCGCCATGCTGGAACAAGAGATGATCCGTTTCACGGTCGTACCATAAGCGTGTGGACTTGGGTCGTCGCCACGTATTGCATGTGGAAGAGGGGAACCGGACAGCGAGCGTGATGCCGGTTGGCATACGAGACTTGCTACCCGTGACCCGATCACGACTATACTCGGGTCTCGGTCGGACTTTCGAATGCACAGCGTTGACTGAGTTGGCAACATCTGGGAGCATTACGGTATATGAGGACGTCAAAGGCAGAGATCTCACTTCTGCTGGTCACTCATCGAGCAGATGGATTCCGTTGCGGTCGAGGCTCCCAGTGTTTCTTGAGCATGGCGAATGCAAGACGCTGGTTCATCGAGAAGATTGTCAAACAACCGCAGCATCGTCCTCGACCCGGGGCGCCTACGTGAGAGAGTAGGGAGGGCTTTCCGACGATGGCTCGCTGATCACAGCATTGTGTTCAGAAAGAAATCTCTGCCGATCCTCAAATCCGACAACCGAGAGGGATTTCTACTTAAACCCAACGGCGGCGTTCAGTACGGGCTCGAACCCAGGTAGTGCTGTCGATGTTGAACCACCGCATGGGAATCGCCACGGGGGGCGAACGTCGAGAGTGGGTTGTGGAGAGTAAATGAGTCAGAGGATCAGTAGAGAAGGAGTCGGTCATAAACGGGAGGCCCTACTCATAAACACCAGGAAAGCAGTACCCGTTGCAATGATGCCTAGCAGCTAAGACGATGCGAGATAGTGAAAGAAAGAGTACGAGTAGCGCCAGGTCCATCACTCTCCGACCACCGCACTTTCATGAGCCTATCTGCAGCACCAAGTCACATCATCGCGGCCCGTATGTGCTTCAAACCGCTCGACTCTGGGTGAGACACAGTTTGTAACGCCCTCGAACATCTCTCATCCGGATTCGAGATGCTACGGCTTTCAACGCACACGATATCTGGTTCTTCTTGCGCCGCTGTTCCGTGGAAGGCTGGCGCACGTACTACCTCTTCCCGAATGAGAACTCGAGATCTATCAACAGGGGCGCAAAAGAGAGCGACCTACTACTTTTTCTATCGCTTCCGAGCACGTATCGATCGTTGGTGCATCTTGACTGGTCACAACTCCACAGACAATGCCCATTAGATATCTCGTCAGAAGGCTGGCACGTGCATGCATGTACATCTCGACACGACTGCCTCAACGGACGCATTAGAAGTGCCGCGTGTAGCAAAGGCATCATTTTCTCTGGACCGCTTTGAATCTGGCGGCCTCCTCGCAAAGAGCTCAATCTGTAGACCCTGAGCTGACTACCGAGGTCCGAGGCAAGCTTACCGCTTTTCTGGACGCCCTCATGAAAGCTAACTAGGAGTATGTCCGCTCACGTCGAGAAATAGGTTCTGCTAACGGTAGCAAACGATGTTCCGGAAGTTCACCGCAACACTCGAGATATAGACTGCGATAACCGACGCACGATGTCACAGCGCGACGAAGACAATTGTAGTGGTGGAATTCGTTGCCGTGATCGCTCGGTTGGCTTTCCCCCCTTTTCTCCTTTCCTCCAGAGGAGGCTCTCTGTGTACGTGTGCGCGGGAAGGACTTACAGATAAGTGACCCTACTGCCTTGTGGGCACTGCACACTGCTTGTACATTGACGCTACTCACAAAGGCAATTGGGCTTGGTTCGCCAACTATCCATGCTAGCCAGCTGCAGGATGGAGGAGCGGAGTGCTCGGAGGAAACCCAAGCTGGTTCTCTTTTCTAAGCAAGAGGTCAGACATCTGATAGGTTAGAAGTGAAAGGATGAGACGACAACGTCAGATGTCTACGCTTAGGGAAGCTAGCATCCGAGCGAGAACACGCGCTTGGAAGTAATACTGGACGACGAGGTTGTACAGTAGACTGCGATGTTCTCGAAGAGACGTCCACGGCAGCAGCGCAGCCTACTCCCCAGGGTTCATTTCTGGAGCTGGGTCCATTTTGGCTCACGACACTTGTTTCACTGAATGGAATACGGTACTTGCCGAGGAAATAGAAAGCTCGCCCAGGAGGAAGGTTCATTCTGTACGTACGAGACGGTTGCAGACATTGGTTCTTAGTCTGGGATTCTTCTACCCTAATATGCTCTACAAACAGTACTATACAGTATCATATGTATATTGCTGTATATATTGTATGTACTGTAGTTACAGTACTATCAAACTTCCTTGCATTCTCTACCGAGCTGCTTCCTCCATCCCTCAAGTCAACACGGAGTCTATGGATACCAACCGAAAGAGGTATACCAAATTCGACATCAACCTAGGTGATGTCACCAAAGCATCGGCAAATGCGGCAAATGCGGCCTCTACAGATACCGATCGGAAGAGGTATACTAAATTCGACATCAACCTGAGCAACACAACCAAGGCATCGACATGTGCAGCTGCTGCCAACAGTCACCCCCAAACAGCGCTGCCGGCTAAAAAGATCAGGAAGATTCAGCAGGATGAGCACGTCACCTCGACCGTTCGAAGCGTTCAGCAAGACGAGCCTTTCACGTTGGCAGATAAACCGGTTCGTTCGGAGTCTCCGTGGTCATCTTTCCAGCGGTCGCCCGTTGACGTTCTCGACCTCGGCGGGAAGATCACCGTTGCCCGCTCCAAGGCACAACCCGCGACTATCGTGGGTATACGGAAATACCCGACTGGCAAGGCAAAAGACCTCTTGCCCGTGTTCCGCAGACTGCAGCACGAGAACATTGTGCGCGTTCTGGATGCTTTCATCACGAAAGAATCCCTCTACTTGGTCTTCGAGGACATGAGGCTATCTCTTGAGCACTTCGTGGTGTCTCCCGCCTATCCGACTTCTCTACAGCTAGGGACGATACTGGGACAGGTGAGCAAGAACGATCAATGCTGCGGACCTTGGGCTCAACAGGCGTCAGGTTCTGGATGGCTTGAAGTCAATTCAGAAAATTGGGTACGGACACGGGTCGTTGAGCTGCGAGAACATTCTGGTGAGCGACGAAGGCCGTGTGAAAGTCGGTATGCTGTCGTTATGATTTGCCCCCGTCGGACGGGGCCCGTCCCTTTCGGGTCATCGGCCACTGACGGGTACAAGGCGGACAAGAGCTGTTCCAGGTCATCTCCCCGAAGATCGAGGCCCGGGACATCCTTTGCTTCGGGAAGGTCACCATGAAGCTGATGCAGAAGCTCGACCGAGACGACGGTGTGGTTGGGATAGATGACCCGGGCCGTTGGCAAGACAATCCCGACACGATCCAGTTCGCCTCGAGTATAACTTCGAGCAAGTCGCTGGGAGAGCTTCGCAAGGTCAGTCCGAAAGCTGCCGTCTGTCTTTGATCCCCGATTCGCTGAAAATGCCAAGAACAGCTTCATCGAGAGCATCTGGGAGAGGCATCGCCGCTGGGAGCATGAGATTTTGTGGGATCTGGTAGTGGTAGCCCAGTTCACGGCCGGGAGGTACTACTGCTACAAAGAGGCCGAGTAAGTGGGTGAGGATTCCGGCATGGGGATCCCTCTGCTGTTTCTTGTTCCTTAGACTAGGGTAAATTTGGTCTTGAAACGCTCAACTCAGCTTTGCTGATTTTGTCTACGTGACAGTCGCGTCGACAGAACGATGGCCGCGCAACGAGATCCCCCTAATAGAGAAGTCGCGTATACAGGAACCCGAAGAAGTGGCACCAGTACCGTACTGTACAGTACTGTACTGTGCCATAACACTCCGTATGGACCAACAATACAGTACGTAGGAACGCTCATACTGCAGTCGAGATTTCCACGTCTCTTTCGGCCGAGCGCCCACTTACGAACCATGCCCGCTATCATTACAGGATGGGGCTTCGCTGATGACACTCCATTACTGATGAAAACTGACCCGGGGCGGGGGGGAGGGGGGTAGTTGGTCTCGTAGGATCCACTTCTGGGCAGGCTTAGAGGGGATAGTTTTATTGGGGTTGCCTCACGTGATGACCACACTGCAGAATAGGCTCCCCGCCTTGGAGGGCTTACTGAGGGGTTCTGTCGCAGGCTAGGCATGATCTCAACCAGCCTCAGGAAACAACAGCACTTAGTAATCAACCTGTGTGCTTCAAGTAAAACCTGTGGGCTAGAGTACCCCGCACTTTAGACAACAATCAATCAACACATTGCTGCTGCTCATCATATCTACTTTAACCCTTTAAGCACGCTCAGTGCGACAGTTATGAGCCCGGAGACTCTTTCATTGCCTCTCTCCATTATTATCAGCATCTTCTCTGTCGCAAGCCAAATCTATCACCACCACCATCTTCTGCTGTCAACTCCGTCGCAATGAGAGCTTTCTTTCAACTTGGAAATCTCCTCAGGGGAATCGGCACGAAGTTGGGCCGACCGCGCAATGCTGATTTCCGGTTCATAGTCGGATGTATCAGATGAAGCGATGTGAAACAGCAACTTGAAACCCGCAACAGATTTGATAGAGAAGACTCCTAAAAACTAACCATCATGATCTCTTCAATAAGCAAGAAGCTAACACATTAATCAGAAGTCAATTCGAAGAGACACATCCTTTTCTTGATTAAAAGTCACAAAAATGTCGATCAAGGATCACAACCTCACCTTGCTCAACTCCCGCGAGGACTGGACCAACTGGATCAACTCTATTGAGGACCTTGCTGTGCGCAACGACGTCTGGAGCTACTGTGATCCAGAAGGCATCGAAAACTTGGTTTTCACTGCGACCAAACCGTCGGACTCAGCAAGCAGAGACACGATCCAGAAATATCACAGCCTCCAGGCTATCTATGATAGCGAGAAGAAGAAATATGACAAGGTCTCTGATCGCATCGACCTCACGGTGTGTCAGGAGTTTAAGCAACACTACCTCGGAATCCATGACGTCCGCGGCAAACTCATCGCGCTGGCTGATAGCATCCAACCCACCGCAAAAGACCAGAAGCAGAATGTCAGGACTGAGTTTGAAAAGCTTAAGAAGGGCCTTGGCAACACCAGTCTCGACAAATGGCTCAGCCGCTGGCCTGCTCTCGTTAACAACGCCAAGCGTTACAAGATCGAGAACCTCAGCGAGTCGCAGATCTGTGGTGCTTTCATTGAAGCATCTCGCGAAGTCAACCCACCGTTCTACAACTACTTGAAGTCCAAGGAAGCTCAGGTTGAGAGCGAGAAAAACCTCATCAAGGAGGCTGCAAAAACCATGGAGAAGATCTCAAACGCGTTTCTCACTGCGCTCAACGAGATTAACCCCGACCACGCCAGTAGCGGTTCCGTCACTGTCGCGAGTTCGACTGATTCTGAAGAGGAAGAAAACGATGAAGATGACGATGTCACCGTTGTTCAGAAAGCTCAGAATACAGTGAACAGAGCTCTCAAGACCTTCCGCAAACTCAGTCCAACCCTCTCCGAGAAGAAGATCACGATCGGATTCTGTATTAAGCAGTTCAGGACAATGGCACCACCAAAGGAGACAGCTATTAGAGGACGAGCAGCCCACGCCACTCTTCAAGGAAGAAAGCATAGCAATGATCCAGATTCGCAGAACGAAGGGGATCAGCCGCAACAGAAAAGACAGCGAACGGAGCATTCATCCTCGAACACGGGTTTCCGAGACTGCGTCTGCGGCATGTCACACAAGTACACCGCTTGTTACTATCTCAATCCTTCGAGTGCGCCAGAAGGGTGGACACCAGTCGTTCAAATACAGTCGAAAATCATTACTGCAGTCAAGGGAAGCAAACGCCTTAGAGCAAACATCGAAAGGAACCTCAAGAGAAGCAACATTGACTTGCCTAAGTTCTGGCCGTCGGATACTACAAAGAATCAACCTAAGAATCCAGCAGAGGACGAGACTTCAAACACTGCTACATTTCCATCCAAATCAAGAGCCGCATTTGTTACGTCGAGGTCTGCGTTTAGCACAACTGCAGAAGACGAGTACGGCGATTGTTTCCGACTCGACAATTGTGCGGATACACATGTCTGCAACGACCTGTCTCGCTTCACTAACTACAAACCTCTGGATGATGAAATCATAGAGTTTGGCGACTCAGGCACGCACATCGCAGGCATAGGAAATGTCACGGTCCATGTCGACACTCCATCGGGCTCAGGTCTAATTCAACTCGAGAACGTTGCTCATGTCCCTGGATTTCATTGGAACCTCATCAACACGCACTCTCTCGAACAACAAGGACTCTACTTCAATACCAGAACCTGTTGGATGGAATACTCGGATGGATCAAATGCCTTCAAAGCAACCAAACATGGTGCCTTTCGAGTGGTTGAACCTCACATCAAGGACGCTGTTTTCAAGGCCGAATCTCATGAAGAGGCAGCGCAGTCCTTTGCCATGGCTATCAAATCGAGAACGCCTCGAGTTGCCACAGCTTCTATGGATACCTGGCATGCAAGGCTAGGCCATATCCGAAAGGAGGCTCTTGAACACGTGCCTCAAGCAGTCGAGGGAGTCGCACTTGGGAGTCGCGACTTCGAACGAAAGTCAGAACTCTGTCCTGAATGTCAACTCGGACAATCGCATCGGCAAATCTCTCGCGTACCAACCTGGAGAGGAACTTACCCCTTCGAAAAGATACATCTCGATCTAATCGACATGGAGGAAGCTTTCAACGCTGACTCCTGGCTCGCTCACTTCTATTGCGACTACTCAGCTTACCATGTCTCCTTCAATCTTCCAAACAAGAATCAAGATGAGCTTCTGTCTATAAAACAGGAGTTTCTGGCCATTACAAATGACAACTGGGGTTTCACTACGCGATACATCCAATCAGATGGCGAGAAAGGATTGGGGAAGAAGTGGAAGAACTTCATCGCAATGAAGGGAATCACTTTCAACCCATCTCCGCCAGATACGCCAGATCAGAACGGTCCTGCTGAACGTTCTGGGGGGGTGATCATGACTATCGCTCGCAAGCTTCGAATACAGGGTAATCTACCTCAAAAACTCTGGCCCTACATCGTTGCTCATGCTACTCGCCTCCTCAATCGCATCCCAGTTCAACGAAAACAATGGCGAACTCCATTTGAAATGGTCCATGGCCGAAAGCCCAACCTCTCTAATCTCAAAATCATTGGTTCTTTTGCCTACGTCTTGATCAAGAACAAGAAAGCCCGTCCAGCCAGAGCGAAATTACAAGAAAATGCACTCATGGGATGGCTTGTCGGATTGGACGCAACCAACATCTACAAAGTTTGGGTTCCACACCTTGATCGTGTAATTGTATCTCGGGACGTTCAAGTTGATGAGAAAGTCATGTACGATCCACAGCTTGCCACAACTCTTCCCGAATCGGGACAGACTCTTGCGATCACGATCAATGAAGTTGATCTCGACGAAGAGGGTATCAAGCCATTGCCTGTCATGGAGAATGCAGCAACTTCGGTTCATGTTTCGATACAACCGGAAGCAGAACTACCTCCACCAGGATTGCTTCTTACACCACAAATCTCACCTGAACGAGCAACAGCAGAGGAGATACAGGTTGAACCACCTGTGGATGAACCGCCAGCATTGCCGCGGCCCACGAGCCCAGTAATTCTTCATCAAGCATCACCGCGTCCTCAGACAATAATACGACCAGGATCACCCAGAAAGAAAAGGATAACGGACGCTTCAGTGCTCCAGAACCTCAGAACAACTTCTGGAAGGAGTATCAAATTGTCACAGAGAGGCCAAGATGCAATCGAAACATTCAAACCACGCCTTACTCGGCACCAAATCCACAAGCGAGCGCGAAGACACGCTCATGCTTTACGATTGGAACGCGCTAAGCTGGGACAGCAACTCGCCCACGCTTTCGCATCAGCACGTTCAATACGAATTCAAAGAAAGGACTTGCCTCCACCTCCTGACTTTTGGCATCAACTGACACGGCATCCTGAGAGAGAAGGTTTCAAACGAGCCTCAGACGCCGAGATCATGTCACTCAAGGAGAAAGGAACATTCGAGCTAGTCGATTACCCCGAAGGCAAACAAGTTCTACCACTCAAATGGGTCTTCACGTATAAACTAGACGATGCAGGTTATCTCATTCGTCACAAAGCCCGCATTTGCGTCAGAGGTGATCTTCAAGACCATACTAGCGAAGATATCTACGCAGCAACCGGCGCTTATCGAAGCTTTCGGATCCTGATGGCTCTCGTCTGTGCGTTCGGGCTGATATGTCATCAAATTGACTTCAAGAATGCCTTCATCAACGCTGACATGGACGAGGAGGTCTACACCACATGCCCACCGGGATATGGTCAATCAGGAAAGGTTTGGAGACTGCTCAAAGCGCTCTACGGTCTGCGTAAGTCACCAAAGCTCTGGCTCGGCGAGCTTGTCTCGTTTCTTCAAACTCTGGGATTCGAACATTGCCCAGATGAACCCTGTATCCTCATCAACAATGAGACCCACCTCATTCTATTTCTTTACGTGGATGATCTTCTCATCATCGCACAACCTGAATACCTTCAACAAATCGATGAATTCAAAGCAGCAGTACACAGCAAATACGGGATCAAGGATTTGGGCGAAGCAATCTCCTTCCTCAACATCAGAATCCTTCGAGATATCAAAGCCAAGAAGCTCTGGATCTGCCAGGACGGATACATCGACAAACTCTGTGTCAAGTTCGGGATTGATCAATCAATGAGAACGGCAACTCCTCTCATTTCATCATACCGTCCCCAATCTTTCGAAGGACAGGCCACTATTCAACAGATATCAGAGATGCAAGAGAAGGTAGGATCAATTCTGTATGCAGCAGTGGTATCAAGACCAGATGTCTCCTTTGCAGCCAGCCAGTTAAGCCAGTTCGCCATGAACCCTTCACCTGAGCACCTGCGGTATGCAAACCGAGTTCTCTCATATCTCCAGACCACACAGTACTATGCCATCGAGTTCTCAGGCTCTGTGGATAAGGCTACAGAGGTAGAGACAGGCGATGATGAAGTACTACAGCAGTCAAGCGACGCATCGTTCGCGGATGATCCAGAGACTCGAAAATCCACCCAGGGCTACCTCATGAAGTTGTTTAGCGGGGCAATCATGTGGCAGTCTTCGAAGCAGAAGACTGTAACCACGTCAACAACTGAAGCAGAGCTCTTATCGCTATCTCATACAGCGAGGGAGACAATAGCTCTATACCGACTGTTCGAACAGATACAGTTCGATCCTGAACACCAACCACGCATCCTCTGTGACAATCAACAAACAGTGGGACTGATCCAGAAAGAGAGACCACAACTGACATCGAAGTTGAGACACGTCGACATCCACAATTTTTGGCTAAGACAGATCCATCGAGACGGCAAAATCACAGTTCAATGGGTTCCAACAGCAGACATGCCTGCAGATGGCTTCACAAAACCTCTTTCAGCAGAAAAGCATTCTCACTTCGTAAAGCAATTGGGTCTGGTTGATATCTCATCGCGGACTGATCCAGAATACGCTTCAGGAGAGAATATTGGTCAAGATGATATGCAGATCTCATCTGATACAGACTGAAATCTGGGGGGGTGTGTCGCAGGATAGGCATGATCTCAACCAGCCTCAGGAAACAACAGCACTTAGTAATCAACCTGTGTGCTTCAAGTAAAACCTGTGGGCTAGAGTACCCCGCACTTTAGACAACAATCAATCAACACATTGCTGCTGCTCATCATATCTACTTTAACCCTTTAAGCACGCTCAGTGCGACAGGTTCTTCCCCTCCTGCAACTGCCTCATGGGAGTCAATTGCTCGCCTCTGCAAGTAGCTCGTCATCTCTCACGCAGTCAAGACTCGATTCTTCCCTCCCACCTTCCCTCTGTATATAGAACCACTGCAATATACAGACACTTGCCTCCCTACAGGGGAGCGCGGACGGGGCTCTCTCTGACGCTACGGTTTAACGCGTTTACGCATAAGACCACAGCGACAGGTGACCCGTTACGGCCAAACCACATACACTCTGTCCCTCTTGACTGCGCGAGGTCACCAATAAAGGGGACAAAAATGACTTTCTTCTACCTATTGACCCAAGGACCAAAAGTGGAAGCACACATCATATGGTCCAGAAATGACCATGATCAAATTTGCATGTTCTGCAGCCAGGGCACCAGGCTGAAACTTCTTTTCCTTAAAATCTCCGATCCTCATACATAGCTGTCTCTCCCTACTGCCTCCGAGTGACGATGCATTTGTTCCTTCTCCCCTTTGCTTCGCCCTCCGTCCGAAGAAGCCGCCATGATTAGACAGCAGGCTGAGAAGAGACCGCATCCTACGATCCAAGGGACGATTCGGAAGAGAGAGTTGGCTCGGAAGAGAGAGGCGATCCAGAAGAAGAGGGAGGCGATCCAGGCCGAACTGGCTTCCCAACCGAGCTTCCAGCGTGCTGGCCTTGACTTTCAGCATGCTCAGCATGCACAGTATGCACAGCAGTCACAGCAGATGCCGCTGTCGATGGCAAACTCCGTGCCCCAGGTTCCGCAAATCTCTCCCGACGAGTACGACCTGGCTGGGATCAGCATAAACGAGCTGATGTAATTCCAGCACCATATCCTCCGTCGCCTTTCTGACTTGATTTAGGCCTACCGACGAAGACGACGAAGCAGAGAACGAGGAGACAAAGCAGAACATCGAGACGATAATGCTGTTGCTTGAATCCATGGGCAAGAAGCTAGACATGTGGGTGCTGTCGGCCGAGCCACGAGGGAACACTGATGACAGGTAGAACATCTGGCAGGGCGCTTCAAATTTCGGCCAAGGAGGTAACCAAGTTCGTCGCATCTACCCTGAAGAGAGCGGAAACAACTGCTGACTGCGACAACAGCTCACAAATCAGAGACCAAAGGTGAGTCGTCACACCGGTGATGACGCCTACGCTACTTTTCTGACAGCATTACCTGCATAGACTCTCCAATCTTGAGAAGACGTAAGCCTATACTGGCTAGCAATAAAAAGCAGGAGCTCACATCCCACCAGATGCATCGCGAAGTTCAGCGAGGTGGGAGCAGCCGTGAAGGAAATAGGAACAAGTGTGAAAGAGATTAGTGGCACGTTTGGTTCAACCGGGGACCAACTCTTGTTCGACCCGACGACACTGTCGAGTTCATGAGTCGACTTTCGCACTGGGACGGAAAGCGAGCCTTGGGGGGGCGGCTAAGACCAGCGAGGTCGACCCAGCAATGTACATATACTTGATGCGTACGATGAGCACCGCGATCAGTTTGATTTGCAATGTGAATACTACTAGTAGACACGTCCACACAGTCACTGTTTCTTTGTGAGCATGCATATGCCGTAAAGTGCAGCTTGCACGAGGAACGATCAGCTTGCTATCGTCGCGAGCTCGTCAGTAGCGGATCAAGGGTAGCGAGGCCAACTGATAAGCCGTTACTGGCTGTGGTTTAGGTAGTCGTCCGATGGTACTGCACATGCGACATAGCGCGAGGTACGAAGTACGAAGGAGCAAACATTCATATTTAACGTTGCGAACTTCTACGGCAGACACGTCGGTCTAGGACTGGCCGAGTTTGATGATTTCTTCCGTCACGTATGAGTCGGGAACCCGCACCTTGTGTACTGTACCGTACTGTATTGGACATCGAAACGCTTGCTAATACGGAGATGTATGTACTGCACTATGTGGTTATTTCGTCCAAAATACCAAGATTCGCATCCATTTCCCGCCAACCACTTTCAGGGGCGAGCATCAGCTTGTTAGTTTCACCCGCGGTGCTCATCCTGCGCAGAATACAGGGAAGGCCGATCCATGTTGATCGCTACCCTGTAGGCGTGCGCACGATGGCTACCGGGGCTACCTACACCGGACACCACGAGAAGGTCAGCTGATTCAGTCCTACTGCTATTTGAAGCAGCATCCAATGTGCTCACTGGAGGTAGGGAAGCATCTGAACGGTATTGGCCATCGTCCAGGCATTGCAAAGCAGCATCACAGAGTGGCATCTGAACGGCATTATCCATCGTCAGGCATTGCATAGCAGCATCACAAAGTGGCATCGCATAGCGGCATCACAAAGTGGCATCTGAACGGTATTGGCATCGTCCAGGCATTGCAGAGCAGCATCACAGAGTGGCATCTGAACGGCATTATCCATCGTCAGGCATTGCATAGCAGCATCACAGAGTGGCATCTGAACGGCATTATCCATCGTCAGGCATTGCATAGCAGCATCACAGAGTGGCATCTGAACGGCATTGAACATCGTCCAGGCATTGCATAGCAGCATCACAGAGTGGCATCTGAACGGCATTATCCATCGTCAGGCATTGCATAGCAGCATCACAGAGTGGCATCTGAACGGCATTGAACATCGTCCAGGCATTGCATAGCAGCATCACAGAGTGGCATCTGAACGGCATTGAACATCGTCCAGGCATTGCATAGCAGCATCACAGAGTGGCATCTGAACGGCATTATCCATCGTCAGGCATTGCATAGCAGCATCACAGAGTGGCATCTGAACGGCATTGAACATCGTCCAGGCATTGCATAGCAGCATCACAGAGTGGCATCTGAACGGCATTGAACATCGTCCAGGCATTGCATAGCAGCATCACAGAGTGGCATCGCATAGCGGCATCACAGAGTGGCATCTGAACGGCATTGAACATCGTCCAGGCATTGCAGAGCAGCATCACAGAGTGGTAGTACAAAGTGGCATCTGAATGGTATTGACATCATCCAGGCATCGCAGAAATGCGGAAACGCTGGCAGGAGACATATAGCTCCACGTCACAGCTATGAGGTTGGAAGTCCCTGACCTGGAAGAAGAGAGAAAGCCGGTCAGACAGCTGCTGCGCGCGAGGGTTTTATATCCGCAAAAAGCTATGACGTTTTTCTCCCACGTTGGCCGTCTCCCTCCCATCAGGTGGGGCTGGATCGCTGAGGAAAAGATTGAATAATCGTACGTAAAACCTCCCATCTAGCCCCCACTCTGGATCTCTAATGACTTACCGTGGCGGGCCGCTCGACGGCAACTTATGGACACTCGCCTATCGGAGGGGTGTCGATCCAGTTGTGGACGAACTGGCGTCCCGTTTTGACCTCACAACCACATGTAGCTGTATGTATAAACCTGCAGTTGTGCCCAAATATGGGTCATTCTACGGCTGGAACAGGTTGACGACCACGTCGAGCGTCGTCTGGACAAGACCTCCCAATGGGTGCCGTACAGCAGAACGAAGAGGCGAGGCGGAAGGCGAAAGTGCGCAAGAGCGGCCCCAGTCTTCTGAGCAAGACACAGCAGCTGGGCAAGCTGGGAAACGTCTTTGCGCTGTGCGTGTACTGGGACCCGACCAAATGCCGCTACGCGTACGCCATGCATATTCCGAAGAACGGGCGCATCCCGAAAATGGACAGCATCGTGAGATGGATCACCCGCAGGCAACGCATGCATAGTTGAGCCACGCTAACTGCCCATGCAGGCCAACCGACTCATCTCCGCTCGACCTTCGCAGCGAGAGAGACGAATGACACGGAGCGTCCGCAAAGATGCGGCGCCCAAGCAACCTGCAACAGATAAGATCGCAGTCGAGGTGGATGGCGATCAGGTGGTTGGATTCATCTCCCAGGACGATGATGAGATAAGCATGGCGGCTCTGGAACCACGCGCGACCCACACTTCCCCCGAAAGCCAGCCGGACCGCGGTCTTCGATCCGCGGGGGGGCAATCGCAATCG
The DNA here is from genome assembly GCA_020736575.1 of Thelonectria olida. Taxonomy (NCBI): domain Eukaryota; kingdom Fungi; phylum Ascomycota; class Sordariomycetes; order Hypocreales; family Nectriaceae; genus Thelonectria; species Thelonectria olida. Next base: position 153,409 of record JAGPYM010000051.1, read on the forward strand.
CCGCTGTCGTCCGCTGCGAGCCTGCACGGCCCCGCAGCGGAAGATGACGCCGATGCGAGCGGAGAAGAGGCTGAACCGTCACCCGACGGCATCAACGCGAGCCCGGATGTCCAACCTGATTCAGGGCCCGACTGTTCCGAAGGAGTCGAGAATGCGCCGGCCGAGCGGCGAGCTTGGTTTCCGGGCAAAGCCTGGCGCGACCAGGCACGGCGTTTGTTGCGTTTGCTGGATGAGGCGCAAATGGTCTATGCAAGAGATCAGCAACCACAAAGGCCACGGCCACGGCCTTCGATAATGGACATTATTAATTGAAAGGGCAATGCCGTCTTCTACTGTACAGTACAGTACAGTACAGTACTGGCATCTTCGTTTTCGTTCCCTATTCTTCCTGCGCATGCCTGACCACCGTTGACCAGTGTCCTGTTGCGGGAGATGCGCCCGGCGATGCTGGGAAAGATGTCGCGGTCCGAGAAGGGCTCTTCAGCAACGTCGAGAAATGATGAAGCGATATTTTGACACTCGTCCAGTTCCGGTCGTCTACTGCGCATCGTGTCTGAAACCGTAGCACAGCAGCCACATGCTCTCCTCGACCTGCATATAAGACCAAGCAGGCGTTTGCTGTATATGTACGTACTATATGACAAGATGAAAACCCATCCTACTCAGGGTCCAAGTTGCAGGAATACACGCGACAACATGTCTGCGGAATCGGATGTGTCGCAGCCTTTCGACGAGGCTGGTCTCTCACTCGCATCTTTGTACCCGGAGCTGTCGGAGTCTGGTGCCGAGTCTGGCTCCCAAAAAGCTACCGCCACTACGCAAACCGAGGAAGACACTTGTTCGCAAGAATGGGAGATTGACCAGATACTCGACGAGACGTTTGTCGACGGCACGAGACACTACCTTGTGAGCTGGACGCCTAGTCTGGTGGCGGCGCACGATGCGCAGAACGCGAGGGAACTGATCGCAGAATGGGAACTGCTGAGGGCTGTCAGAAAGGAATACCCGAAGAAGCGAATGAGCTTGAGGTCGGGGATCAGGAAACGCGTGGCACCAGCCAGAGTGCGAGCATCACCGAGCCGAACCGAGTGGTAGCAAGATTCTTCTTAACCTATACATAGAACTTCCCTTCCTTTCCTTTACAGTATAGTACATACAATACACATCATTCCACGTCAATACACACATCGTTCCAAGATAGTCAACGATCTCTTCTCGGGAGCATTGCAGATAGTGAGCGTGTTTTGGGTGAGATTCGATTGTGCTACCTCAAGCTTTGCCCCCATCAAGGCGTGTCCATCTCAGACTCAGCAGGGCCGCGCAAGAACGCTCAGCGGCAACTGATGGTCGCTCAACCGCGGGCGCGGGCTATGCGCAGTCGGAAAGCACATGCGCCAGCACTTGGACCCCGTGTCGCATATCAGCCTGCCGCACACACGGCATAGCCCACCGGATTTTTTTCCGGAACTCCACTTGCAATTTCCGTTCCACACGGATTTCGTCTTCTATATAAGACAGCAACGTCATTCTCTTTTGTATAGTACAGTTGCTCTTGAGATAATTCTCATCAATTGACTGATGCCATCAATGATCCCTGTGGAACCAGTTGTCTGACACCCCGCCGGCGCCTCCAAACCTTCCATCGCGCTGGAGAGGGACGAAGCGAGGAAACGCAGAAGAGAGCCTGGGCAGGACAATGCTGTGAAGGTGGCCAGCCAACCCACACATGCATGCAATCCAGATACAGTAAAATGGTCCATTACCAGATCCTCCCCCGTGCCCCCATGCCTCCATGCACACACCCCCCAATTCCCCATCCCCGTCCACACCCCGGCAAAGGAGCATTTCTCACGGAGCCATTTCTTGACATCCATTTCGTCAGGCAGGTCAAACTGAACAAGGTGGATAGGTACAGTAGGACGGCATGCAGTGCCCTGCTCCATTAGTCACAAATAGTCCTCTTCAGGCACCCCACCGTAAACTACGTCGTGGCCACCCGTCCAGAATTGGCTCATTGCTCAGGTTCGGAAGCGATTCCTGCTGGCTCATCTGCTTGCGATTGATCAAATACAGCCCGTCCGGTTCAGAACCAGGCGAAGCCGACTCGCCATTCGATCAGGTTGCAGAGCAAACTCGAGAATGGAAGACCTACAGACGCGGTCACCGCGGGCCACCAGGGCCACCGGGGCCAATTGGGCTACTACCGCGACCACATCTGCGCGTCGACCATCGGCAACCGATCGGGCCGAGCCAAAGTCCAGGCTCGGCATTGTGAGAGAGACCAGGACTCTCCTGAAGAGGGCCGCACAGCTGAACGGGCAACTAGACATGTAAGTTGAGCTGGTGAGAGGGCGCTATAGGTGGGCAGCCTGTTGATTGGCGTGGGCGGCAGACTCCTTGGTCGTCTCAACGAATCCACAGCAAAGTAAGTGACTACTGCTTGGACACCTTGGCCGAGCGTTTTCTGAGTTGGCGTCTCCGCAGGAAAGAAGAATATGAGCAAAGGTTTGTCTGCGAACCGATAACAACGTACACGCTGCCGGCGACCTTGCTGAACGGTTTCTCGCCAGAATCTCGGATTTCGTTGCACGGTAAGTCTATAGATCACGGAAAGGACAGCCGGCCCGCCCCGCAGTCGAATCATTTCGATGACTGATCAATTGTCTCTCAAAGGTGGAACTCATCTTGTCAGCAATTCAGGGACGCTGTAGCACAATTGGTAGAAGCGTATCCGGACGACCAGTGCGCTTCTCTCGACCCGCTGTGCACAGCAGACTACGAGTATGGTCGGTAGCGAGCCCATGTCCTGCCATGCGTGGTGTGCACACATATAAGCCACGGACCCTCCCACTCGCTCTGTTTTGGCAGTAAACTGTGTACGGTCTGTTCTCGGCTAATACGAACTCTTCCGGCGAGGCAATCAATTAGTTGAGGGATACGGCGCAGCAGAGCACGCAGTCGACAACACAGGTGTGTCACAGCATGACGCAGACAGTTTCCTGCCCCTTTCTGCACATGGTTCTGTCCAATTCTATCCTTGCACGCACTGTTTCGGCTGACGGTTTCTTTTCTCCCTGTCCAGTGGCCAGCTCCCATAGTTGGTACCCTCTCTCTCGGACTGTTCTCACGCATTATGCGACGGAGCAGGACCTCCTCAGGCTCACCGCCGTGGCCAACGAGCGGATCAGAGCCGCTACTCAGCAGACATGCTAGCCAACTTAGTCAGCTCGGCCAACTACGGAGGAAGGTGGAAAGAGCAGGCAGAGGTCGGATGATATCGATAACAAACATTATCTGATGGGGGTCATCGAGGGCCTCAATACCATCATGCAGCGCCTGCAGGCAGGGGGTTTGCTGGAGGGCGACGAATCCGAGCAGGAGATTTGAGTCAGGCACAGTACTGCCCGGTATATACAGATAAAAAAACAAACGCGCTCAGCTCTCGTACCGTACTATCAAGTGTAACCATGTCCAGTTTGGCAAATGTCCATATTCGATCCATGTGCCACCGTAGCCACAGGACCAACCAACTCTACTTCACCGGCCGGCTGGCCCGCCGCCGACGTATGAGCTGTAGGCGAGCCGTTGCGTCAATCGCACATGAGGTATGAGATGTCGCGGCTTTCCACAAGCGATGATTTGCCAGACAAAATTCAATCACCGCAAGGTTCTGCAAAGAAGCAGAGTGCGTTGAGGAAGAAGAACCTCCACAAGCATTGCAGAGAGTTGCTAGCGGATCACGTAGGTACGCCCCTCTCTCGCAGCCATCCAAGTCGGCGCGAACACTGACGGCCCAGAGAAGAGAGACGAACGGGAGTGACGGTGGCTCCGGACAAAGTTCGACTGATGACCAAGCCGGACGACGGGTACACCTGGAGCTACCGGTCAGAAGTGGCGCATTTATTTGCCAAGCACCTGAGCGTGCATACGATACCAGCATGCGAAGAGCTGTGCCGTGAGGTCGGGAAAAGGTTCTTGGCCGTGCCCTTTGTCGAGACAAAGCCCAGTTCCCGCTCGTCGAGTGCTTCACGTGCACTTCGCTGCCCGAGCCCGCCTGACGAAGGTGCCGACCTCCCAATCGACCTGGACCCGGATTGGGAGTTGAGCCTGTTGAAGCGGAAGTTGAAGACCGAAACGGCGGAAAAGGAACGCCTACGAGAGGAACTGCACGCGGCCAACGGGGAGCGGGAGCGCCTAGCTAAGGAGTTGCAGGAAGTGTCGTGCACGGCGGATCAACGCGAGACCCTAATGTTCAGATGCCTAGCCGTCATGGACCAGATTGCGTCGTCCATCGGAGAGACGCAAAAGGAGTGCGTCGATTCCATGGACCTGAGTTTTTTTCCATAGGCAGCAAACGGCTCTTTGGAGGCCTAGGACGACTACAGGGGTGTACGCCATAGAGCTGTAGCTGCATTTCAACTTGTACATACAGAATACTCTGTCATTGGATTACGTACTGTGCAACAATACATTCTAGATACGGCGGAGCACATACACGTATACATACACCCGACTTCGATCAAGATGAGTCTTTCTAGATCAAGGCGGCTATGAAACAATGCGTACATGCAATACATGGCCACGTATCTCATCTGGAACAGACTGATCCGTTTCAGACAAAGGGAGCGCCTCCTTGCCCTTTTCTGATACAGTACATGTACCTAAATAGACTTCTGTGGTAATGTATCGTGATGCGCAATGACGTGCCCGTTGACTGTGGTATCGTCCTCAGCCGAAAACAGATGATCGACCCAGAAACATATAGTTTATACGAGAGTGAGTGACCGTGGATACAGTACTGTACTTAAGTCACGACTCAAGTCACGATATTCCCTCCAACGCCACCTCAGTCTTCCGTCAGCTTCAAGATGAGCGCACGTAATCGTCAGCAATTCCAGGGGAAAGCTCCGGCTCCGGTCCAGACGGAGCAGGAGCCCGAATCATCCCGCTATCGCCAGATCATGGACAAGTACAGTGAAATGCTGTCGGAAAACGAGCGAACCATCGAGCTGGCGCAGTCGGCGGCTGCTGATACCGTTTCGTGGCTGCTCATAGCAGGCAACGTGGCATTGCCGGCAGTGTCCACATACCTGCGCAACGCATGCGTGCTTAAGAAGGCAGAGAGCTTTGCGGGCCTTCTCTCGGGCGCGGCCGGGAAGGTTCCCCTTGGGCTGATCGTGCTCTTCCTCTGTGTATCTTTGACCGTTGGCCTCTCGTGGATCTGGTGGCTGTGCAAGAAGAGCCTCGGATGGCTTGCGTACCGAATTCTGCTGTGAGTATAATTACCTGTCCTCGCGAGAGTGTCGCGTGTCTCGTGCTCGAATAATGTCGCATAGGTCCATCCTCCTCAACACCGCCATGAAGCTGATTCCGCTGCCCGCATCCTTGCCCATGGACCAAAACTTGGCCATCACCACCGTTGCGAGCCTGGCCCGGCTCGGCACCGCGGCACTGGGTGCCGGGGCTGTGTACATCCTCTACGGCGTCACATCCCGACACCGACTGAAGAAGGACAGCTGAGCGCACGAAAATATGATGGAGCACGCTTGGCAGAATAGTCGACACTGGGCTCAGCACTAGGTTTGGTAGGACGTACACGGTGTGTTGGGCAGAAACTCGGTGATGGACGGATGGTTTAGCCTATGTAGTCTAAGTCGGCAACCAGGCGTCCAAGGGAATAAAACAATTACATCTCCATTACATGACTAAGAGAATGCGGTACGCTTGCTCTAAACCGAGTCGCTTTGACTATCTATCCAACAGACTGGGCGCGAGCTGACAGCCCCCTGTCTTAATCGTGTGCATCGAATGCATACCCTAGAAGCAAAGGCGTCAGCTTGCCATAGTCCTTATGGGGTGTACGCACTCTGTCTTCTGCTTGCCAGGCAGCTGTGAGAGCGGCCATTTGTGATAAAGACGTGTGCGAATGCCGTCCTGGTGTTGTTGCGAACGTGTTTGGCGAGTTTGTCCCTGTGCCCGCGTGATGACGGAGTTGTCCTCCCGACCCTCGGCGGTTCAGCACATCGAATCCCCTTCTCAGCGCATGGCATAGGTTGTCCGAACATAGAGCCTGCACCTCGCTCTCCTGGAGATAGTAGCAGGCTACGGGAGGGACGACATTGATAGGGGCCTGGTCGTTTTGTTTGGGTCTGAATGCGATGTTCTCGTAAGCCGTGCGCCGATCCCGGGACGCAGTCTGGCCCCCAGTCTTGGATGTATCTTTGCTCATAGTGCCTGTTGCGGAGACTAGTCTGGAAAGCAGAGATAAGGCGTAACCCACGGGGGATGAACCCTTCTTATAGCAGAATAACTACTGTGTGAATGCCGTGACTTGCTGCAGGCTACCCTGTAAACGCCGGCGATGCGGCAACCCAGACAGACCAGAAGCAGGTAGAACAGACGGGTCTTAATGATCAGACGATACGAATCAGACGTGAATGCTCTGGAGTAAAATCGCTTTAAATATATACACATATATAGGATAACATTTGCAAACTAATCGGTCTTGTGCTTTAGTACAGCCCTTCACTAACATCTCGCTCTATGTGCCTGGCACCATCATCGATCAACTTTCTCTTCTTATCCATGTGGACTCCATCAGTCTCAAACATTGTGCAGCCCGCCATTTCTCCCAGCTGAGCCTGCGAAAGGGACATCTTCTGCTTCTGCTCGAGCTCTCGACGAGCAGCGACCAAGTTCTGATTGTCCTCCCATGCATACATAAGGAGGAAGTTTTGGGTCTCAATGACTTGATCCTTTCTCCAATCAACCTGAACGCTTCCTCGAGCTCCTTGATCTTCTCCTTGAGTGCTTCCTTGTTCTGGTTGAGGGCTAGCTCCACAATCCCCCTGTTGACAACTTCCTCGTCAAGCTGCTCGGCGTATCTGGATGCCAGCGCGCCCAGTTCGTTTCTGCTCGCTTGGGCTTCCAGCAGATCATTTTCCAGCTGGTCACATTGGTGAATCAGGCTGTTGAGTTCTCCGGGATAGGTTTGGCAGGGCTTGTCTGGGCAAGGCAGATCGTTGGCTGGAATGAGCATAACAGATTCAGTGCCCCTTGCTGGCTGTGATGTCAGCGGCGATGTCGAGTCGAACCCGTCTTCGAGGCCGTTGTGCCGGCTTATGTACGTTGACGACAAGCCCACAAGCGTACGCGCCCTCGAGGGCACCTTTCTTCACCTGGTTCCGCGAGCTCGCGTCCGTTTGTGGATGCGGCAAAGATCACGGAACCTTTTGGCGCATCAGATGATCATAGAATGAACTAGCTCTACGAGTCGTTCAGCCATTCAGCAGTCCAGCCATCCAGCAGAGCTCAGCCTTGCGGACGCCGTGGTATGGTGCGACAGAATCGTCCACGCGATGCTGTACAGCAATTATAGAGCGCGAGATTCTCGCGAGACCTACTGACGTCTATGGCGTAATTGATCTTTTTTCGGGCTGGGAAAGCCTTTATGTACTATATTCCGTTGGTTCGTCTACCTACTGGCTCTCGCTCACACTTTCATCTCAGCGCCGGAGCTTTGCATCGGATCAGGATCTCCCGAAGGGAAACGGGCAGTTGGGCGTTGCGGTGACCGCTGGGCAGTAATTACAGCACCGTGTCGCACCCTTCAGCATGACTGTTACTACCCGAAAGTAGCGCCTCGGAGTGCTCACCGGCACACCTCGAGCGCTATGCACGCAACTTGGCGAGGGAGCTCGACGTTCAGCGGAAAGTTCCATCGCCTCATCAGTGTACTTTAGCAAGGATCCTGGTTCGCCACAGCTCGAGCCACCTGTCATGTACTACACTAATTACAGTATCCGTGGCAGTTTAGTACAGAATATCGGTAGACGACCTCCACCATAGGATATGGTCTCTTTGTTGTCACTGCCATCCGTTTGTGCAAACGACCCTGCCGTGTCGCCCTCCTGTGATCTGAAGTGAGCCAAATGATAGTCTCTACTCAGAAGTTTCACGATTCGTGCCTCGGAGGTGAAAACAGTGTCTGCAAGAATGCGTGACACAAGGCCTACACCAAGTTCATTACGAAAACAAAGTACTCTATTGATCGTCGTCCAGCGAGATTCCCAGCATCAGCTATCCAGCTAGCTTACGGTAAATACAGAAACAAGAAAAAATGAGGAATCTATCCCGGTATCTTTCTCATACCTTGAACTCAAGAGAAAAGACACAAAAAGAAAGAAAACACGAGCAAGAACAGGACTTGTCAAACAGACAGTCTACGTTTCATGTACGGCAACGGCATCTCTAGAAAAATTCACTTTTCCGTACGGGAGCCTTCCCTTTCTGCTTCTTCTGAACTGGTAAATTAGGAGTGGGCGATCGATCCTCGGGCTCACGTTGTCCTCGAGGAACTCGGTGTGTCTCTCTTCGCACCGGATAGCTGTGTTGAGAATGGCATGGTCGGCCTTCCGGATTTTCTCTCCCTTCTTCAGCACCACCTCACCTCCAAACTCTACGTCTTCTGGGATCGTCATATACTTGCCAGACTCGGTGCAGTGTACGTCTGGGTAGCCACGGTTGACCCAGAATTCCCTTACAGTCCCGCGGGTCTCCCAGCATTTTCGGATATCGCCCTCGGCGGTTCTCCACTTGACCTTGACGAGGGTATAAGGCGGCCTTTCGCTGCCGTTCGATGTTTTCTTCCAGTTTTTAGGGTAGAGACCAGACAAACCATCCGGAGAGACCACGCCCTGCAGGGTTACTATCTCGCCTCTCTTGGCCAGTAGTCTGCGGTGTTCGTCTCTCTCCTGACCGTATCTATCTCTGTTCAGATCCTTGAGGCCTTCCGTGACTTCCTCCTTGCGCATAGCATCAAGGGAGAACTTAGAGGCATTCGGAGGTCCGTGGCGAAGAAGGGCATACGGTCTTCCAAAATAGGCGAACACGACACCTTCTGTATCTCCATCATCATCATCACCACGTGTGCCCCAGTCGAGTGACGGGGCCACCAATACGTCTTCCGGGTCATCGCAATCTTCGGGTGAACCTTCGATAGACGACCTGGTTGTAGCTGGGGTGGTGTCGCGCGTGCTGGACACGAAGAGGCTCTCCTCTCCTAGCGACTCGGGACTTGACGAGGATGCCTCAGCTACGTTCTCATCGTCTACTTCCATTGACTCGATAATTTTGCTAAGGTTACGCTTTAAAAGAGCATTCTCGTCTAGTATCGCCTGGATTTTTTGCTTGGCTTCAGGAGTCTCGGCGTTATCAAACGCCTCATTCAGCGCCGTTACTCTAGCTCCCACCAGACTTTTGGCAGCTTTTGTTGTAGTTTTTCCAATTCGCTTTGGGGTCTGGGGCCAGAGGTCTGGTACCGCGGCGGAGGCGCCTGACTTTACTTGACGTCTGGTTACTGGCATAATAGCTCGATGGTTCGATAGAGTTTGGTTTCTTTCCTGTTCCTTGGAGAGATGCCATTGCCCCTTTATATCCCAATCGCCACGGTTGTTTTCCTGTGGGTTGGACGGTGTCGTCCAGAAATGATCCGAGGTCTACATCCAAATGCGATCCAGCATGCGACCGGATCATTCCAGCGCATCAGAGGTCAGTTCTGATCTGACCGCTGACCCGTCACGGGGAACTTTAGGATGGGAATAAAACTACTGTACATACAGTACAGTACATCATCACAACGTAAATGGTTCAATGTAGCCTGCATGTAGTATCGAGTCGAGAGTGTTTAGCCGCTGCAGACCAGTCCAATTCGGGTCCATTACCAACCAACCCTTTGCCTCGTCGTGTCACGGTGGCCGAGAACGAACTTGACAAGGAAACCGGGCCGTTGGCCAAATGACCTCAAAACAGGAGGACTAGGTTCTGTATAGGGCTACATCTTTGCATACAGACATAGTTCATCCAAATTTGGATACTAACGCTGAATTTTGATAATCCCTTGCCATTTTGGAGTTGTGAACCGCAACTGATTGTTCACATGCTTAGGTTTAGAACCTTTACGTTGAAACTGCACCACGAGTTATGCCTATCATACACTTTCGTCGAGCTACAAAGCTTTTCACGATTATTTAAATAGATTGACAATTCCCAACCCACCCTCTGTCCAGTCTGCCCCTTATTCAACCGATTAACAAACAGCAGATCATGGAGTCGTTTGACCAGTGTAGGTTTCATATTTAATCACTTCATTGCACCAGGTGTTTACTAACATGCATGACCAAGCCAACAAGACGGTAATCCGGCCTGGGATCCCCATGTTTGACCGCGTCCTGCGTTTCTATCGGGCATTTGATATTATAGCTGCTTTCCCTGCTATCATCGCTTTGGTGATTATGGTCTTTGGCGGACTTCGGGACCACCAGAAAGCCGACATGGCTCACGCATTAGTGTTATTGCTTGCTAGTGCTGTGGTTACTAGTATAATTGCCATCACTCTTTCTAAGATACTCCTTTTCAAATTTGAGCGCAATCAGCACTTAGCTGAAAGGAGATCAACAAGTATATGGCTACCAACTATTTTAGTTGATATCAGTATAGTCGAGGTTCTTGTTGGTTTTGTTTTCTGGATTGCTAATAGCTATGCTATCTGGGTTGCCATATTGATTGGAGTTGAAGCTCTGGTACTTTTAATTGGCATAATAGCTCTGGCTTGGAAGATATGGAAGGAGGAGCTTGCGCTGCAATCATCTGGTCTCGATTTGCCTGAAGGTTAGCAATCGAAACTATCATATTATATTATCGCACAAATTAAAAATACAGCCAGGCATAGCCCACAGTGTAAGAAGCACGAACCGCCTCCATCTTTACATTAATAACTACTGCAGTTTCTACTAACTATCTAACTACTAACAGTTATAGAACAATTTGGATCTTCCCTTAGCTGTTGTAATTAGGTCCAGATGTATAAATAATTATAGAGACCTCGCTCCTCGTTGACTCGCCCCCAGGTGTTGACGAAATGTTCTTCCCAATTGATTGTGACGAATGACGCGGCCGAGGCAGCGAGCTTGGGACGTACCATCTAGAGAACCTTTAAGAAAGCCGCATTGTATTAGGCAAAGCAGCTTTGAAATCCAGTTCATAAAGTCGAAATACACCCTCGATGTTTCCAATCTTCTCTACATGATAATAGCGCCAGTCCCAAATATATACTATTGGCCTTTACTGGCTCGATGTCGCAAGTATCCCTAAGTATATGTCCGTACAGAGCCTACACTAAGAGACTATTGCCCCATGTTGATGCGCGAGCCAGGCTACATAGTATCTTAACTTAGATGTTGAGATACATACCTTCAACGCGGCAAAGCTATGACCTTAAGAGTCACGAGAGTCAAGTAAGTAAGTACCCGGTACCTAACCAGATGTATTAGCATTATGCGGGACACCTGCAGTTTGGCAGAGCGTTGTAAAAGAGGAATCTGTACATATATGCTCAAAACTGTACAGTGCATGTACTACCTGGAACGAGCCCTGCTGTTTCGTCCCGGTCAGCATGCCCAACTCCCCCACCACGTGTTTGGCCAGATGTGATCTTCTTTCGTTGTCCGTCCAGTCTATCGTCTTGTCCGAGGCCGCAGGTCTGACAGGGTCCGGCAGCCCATCTCGCCCCCGAAAGCTCGCTTACGTACCCGGCACTCTGCCCAGACAGAATTTGGCAGCGTTTTGAGGGCCGCATCTGATAATGACAAACGTATGCCCCAGTGGACCTACAACAAATCCTTCAGCTCTGACACGCTCGCCCGAGGAAGGTGAAGTCGGGCATCGAGTCTCGGATCCTGGGGGACATGCCTTCTCAGGAGACGCACAGGAGCCGGAAAGATGTCGAGCTGGGGCCGGAGATGGCCGCGTTTCGTCGGCCACCAACGGCGGCAGTTCCTCCTGGCTCACGTCGTCACCCGTCCCAACCCTCTCGATTTCGATTTCGGTTCCGGTTCCGTTTCCGCTCTTCAGCGGTTGTGACGTGTTGGCAGGAGCGTCTGTTTCCGGAGGTTGAGGGACGATCGACGTGGCTGCGGTGTCTTGGGCCGATGTGGGTTCCGCCGAGGATTCATCGGTCGGGGCCGGGAGGTGGGTTTCGGCATCCACTGACCCCGCTGCAGGATCCTCATGCGGTCCGGCCGGATCACAACCTCTCGTGCCAGTTTCACCAGTCTTCTTCCGCAATGGCACAACCTTGCGTGGGATTGTCGTTTTGACGATGCGGGGTGATTGAAATGCAACCGGTGACTTCCTCTTTCCCAGAACAGGCTCCACGTACGCGCTCACCGTCAGGGAATCGGCGGCCTTCCCGTCGTACGGCGCTTCGGTCTCTGAAGCCATGAGAGCAGCTCGTCGTTCGCCAACCAACCCAGCCTTGCCAGGTACGCACCGCAGAGCGCCGCTGGTCCTATATATTCCATCACGTGTCGCCTGGCTGTCATCGGTCGACGGGCGTGGCGCTCGTCTCTTTCGGACTAGACCACCCGGTGCGACCAAAATCGGACTCCACGCGCAAGTTGGAGTAAAACTCGGATCGACCAAGATGTGGTGTGTAGGGGAAACCGTCATGCCCGTGCGTTGCGTGTCCATTTTGAGACCAAGGACAATTCTGCCAGGTGGGAACCCTGGCGGCGTCCCCACGCTGGTTCGTCGTTGCTCGTGCGGTAGCGGGGTGTGTCCGCCGGGAACAGATCAGCGTCGTCCCTCCTCGCTCCGACCTGCACTTGTCCGGTATTTCGAACATTGGCACGAGGCTCCATGAGGCATTCTGCGACGTGGCGGTACCGGCTGTCCTGAAGCGTGTCTCTGGGCGGAGCGATCAACTGGACCTGCGACAGAGTCTCTGGAAGTCGAGTTGGTTGGCTCAAGTGGGTGCGCTCGTTGTAGAGCCGCAAGGCGCGAGTATGAAGCGGGAGGGACGGCTCACCAGGCATGGTCCGGTATCGAGCCAGTCTCTCGATTTTTGCATGAAGGTTGTTTCCAGAGCGTCGGAAGATATGGTTTGCTGAATCGCATAGTTGCTGGATCATATAGTTGCCGGATCGCACAAGGTACCGATTGCGTACAACCCCCTGTTAGCACCGGACCGTGGAGTGGATTGGAGACATCTTGGTCGACACACAAGGCAATGGCCTGTGATCAACCGCCAGGTCCATTTCGCAACTCTCTCGCGGCCACGACTAACTGACTTGAAATTTCGAAGTCTCCTTCCGGAAGCAGTATGACGATATCCATACCCGAGTCCATCACAGCTTTCAAGCATCTATCCATGGGTATCGGATCCAGATAGACAGTCCAAGACTTCAACCTATATCTTCTCAGGAATTCACGTATAGCGTGCCTGAGACCAGACGAGTCGTCTATAGTCTTTAGCTCCTGGTGGTGTTGCTTCCAGCGAATCCTTCCATGGTCCTGATATGGTTCCACGAACACAATCGAGTCGGCAACGGCGACAGCTGCTTGGTGCTCGATCATGGATGCTTCGTCCGTGACTGACTGTACTTCCGAGTACCAGCTGGTCGTTTGCGCTTCATCTTCATCGTGAGCTGAACCGTTTGTCTCCAGGTCGTCTTGCCTCAAGGACATGATTTGTTGTAAAAGTGTCTGACCCCTATGCTCCTCATCTAGATCCTCCTGCTCCTCCTGCTGCTGCTCCTCTTCCAGATCGTCTAGATCCTCCTCTTGCTCGTTCCACTCCGCCCGCTGCTCACTGTCGGTAAGAGACTGGTCGGTCGAGAGTTGCTGACTACGACTCGTGGTCGAAGCGAGCTCGTCATCTCCCTCAAGACCCCCGAAGAATGCTAAGTACTGTGAACGCAGCACGAAGAACGATGTGATCTGACTATTCCGTACGCTAATTGGTTCGTACGCATCATGGAGGTTGTGAATGGACAGAAGCTGCCGATCGCTTTCGTAAGTGCTTTCGCTTGGACATCCGCATCGGGAGGCGACATTGGCCGAGATGGCGACGGCGAGCTTCTCCAGTGGCGATTCCGAGTCAGTATTATCTGTACTCAATCCATCCTTCCTCGTCATATCTGTTGTCTTCAAGTTGTTGATCTCCACAGACTGGAATCCGAGGTGATGAGCAAGCGCCGCCAACTGTGCCAAGACCTTGTTGTCTGCCCTCTCGGACGGCACCCCGGCCAGCAACCTGTCCTTGCTTCTCCGCGGTTGCTGCGACAGCTTGCGGTAGTTTTGGATGGCATATATCCACAAGCGTCTTGCCGGTATGTCAACTGGGGCGTCTGAATGGGCTTCGTCGCCTTTGGAACTCTGCAGAGCCATGTGCATTGATCCTAGTCCAGATGGGATGATATGCCGTATGCTCTCGGCCCACATCTGGAAGAACAAGACGTCGCGGAGGAAAGTGAATAGCGATGGGATCACGCAAGGGATTCTCCGCAGTTGCTCCCAGATGACCACGCGCTCGGCACGGCTGAACTCGCTGAAGATTTCGCCCCGGGCCAGCTGCGTCAAGATGGACTCCGAATCCTCGGCTGAGTACCGCGGGCACCGCAACTCGACAGCTTTGACGGTCGCCGAGTCGATCTTCGCCAGCGACCTGTCCAGCCCCTGCAGGATGGCGAGCCAGACCGTCATGATGTGCTCCAGATACCGAGCCAGCTCCTAGCGACGGTTACGGTCGAATGCCCAGCATCGGGGTTCGTGGTGCCTCACCTCGTCACATTTCAGGCTGATCAGCTTGTGGGCAGTACTGATCCTCATGCCGGATCGAAGTCCCGGCACATCGAGGAGAGGATCGAGGGCCGCTCTCAGCCGGGCGTTTTGCAGCAGCTGGCGGGCGCATCGCCGCACGTGGTTGGATGAGAACCGCGCCTTCCTTGCGTCGAATACGTGTCGACTTCTCGATTCGTCTCCCCGCGACTCCCGACTGATTTCCCAATATATGTCAACATCTTGCGAGCTGTCCTGGACTCGTGCCGGCATTTCCTCGTTGCAGAGTACACGGAGTCGGGTTGATCAGCCTCATATGTGGTGTGTGGACGCCGTTAGCAGCCCATTTGCTTTCGCTGCTTCAACCCTCGACGCAGACAGTCCTCCGAGCAGAAAATGGACACGTACGTACACACTCACGCACTCACGCACACTCGCGCATACGCACGCCAGCATCACTCGGCCGATACTTGACATTCCCTTTTCGCTCCCTTCTCGGATTGCACCCCGCCTAAAGCAATGAAGCAAAGCCCGACTTATATCTGATCCGCCCTCCGTTGCGTGCTGGGCACGCTCAGGTCCCGGCAAAGCACTTCTCTTCGGCGCCTTCCGTCATGGAACCCACGGCCATCTTTGCGATCGGCTTTTGCGCCTCGTTTCTGGCCGCGTTCCTGCTCGCGCACCTAGTCCCACACCTGAGGCGCATTGCCGTACGCGCCTGGGCGTTCGCGCTGAAGAACCTTACTACCGCTACGCCGTGCGACGTCACGCGTGGTTCGGTCCCTTCACGATATCGTCTATTCTCGCTCACCTCGTCTATGTCGGCGGCAACGTGCCTGCCTGTGCTACACCGGTCGTGCAGTCTCGTCTACCATCGCTTCTCGAGCCGCCATCCTTTCCCTCATCAACATCGGCCCGCTGTTCCTTGCTCCTCATCTGAGTTTTCTGGCTGACCTTTTCGGCGTGCTGTTGACGACGTATCGACAAGTCCACCGCTCTTGCGGCCTCGTATCGGCGAGTCTCTTGCTCGCTCACGCCCTGGCAGCGATGCGGACCCGCTCAGTTCCGCTCGACACATGGTCGTTATCGTGTGCCATCACGGTACGATGCTCCCTTTCCCGCGCAGCGCATCGCAGGCGTGCGCACCAGTCTCGCATCGTCTGTTGGCTGGTGCTGCAGAGCGTTTTGGCTGATGTTGTTGACTGATGTTGTTGACTGATGTTGTTGGCTGGCGTTGTTGACTGATGTTGTTGGCTGACGTTGTCGGCTGGTGCGTGCCGCAGGGTGCTTCAGCCCTCGTCCTCCTCGTAGTGCTCTCGATCCCTCGCTGCGCAGACGCTCGTACGAGCTCTTCCTTCGCCTCCACCAACTGCTAGCCGTCGTTTTTGCCGCCTCCGCCGTCTACCACGTCTTCTCTGTTTCCGATCTGTATCGGCGCCCCGTGTACATCTTCGGGGCATCTGCGGCCTTTCTCTGCTCACGCAAGCGTCCCTTTTGCTGTACCGCAACTATGTTCACGGGAAACCGTGGCCGCGCATCCAGGTCGAGTACGACAACGACACCCTCCGAGCCACCCTCCGCCTTCCGCGCCCGGTGCGCGTAGATGCGGGCCAGTACATCAACCTATGGGTCCCCTCGCGGGCGTGGCTGTCCAGCCACCCTTTCACGGTGACGTCCTGGTCGCCTGTTGCGCAGGACAGCATGGATCTGATCATCGAGCCGCGGAGGGGCTTCACGAACAAGCTGAGGCAGCTTTCGCAGTACGGCCAGAACCAGTACCTTGCTTTCTTCAGCGGGCCCCACGGCACCACGTTACCTGTCCTGAGTACCAGACTGTCATCCTGTGGCGACCAATTTCGGCCTCGTCTGGATGCGCCCCTACATCAAAAAGCTCTTCAACGACTACGAGCTCGGGAACAGATTTCGGAGGCGTGTCCGGCTAGTGTGGCACCTCGACCTGCAAGGTAAGCCACTGTCTTTGTGATGTGCCCGTTGACGGATGTGCGTGCTGATTGGTACTGAGAGACCGAGACGGCCTTGTGGCGCTGGTCCGACCACTGATCGACGACATTCTAGAAAACGCCGCGCAGAACAACTATGTAAGTCGGGCCGCCCTGTTTGGACTCACCCGCTGAGCTCTGTTTGCAGAATCTGTGCGTCTCCATTTACTGCCCCTATTGGGAAACCCAGGCCTTGGGCGACCACGACCGTCTTTTCGTCTATAAAGATGCGCCCAACGTTAAGGAAATCATCCAATCGGAGCATTTCGGGCACTTCAGGACCACTCTCCAGCAAGCTCCCGGGGATGAACTAGATGGCGCGAAGAACAGCGCCGACTCCTCCGATGGGACGGCAGCAGACTTGCCGCCCAGGGACGCCAGGCTTGCTGGAGATGTGCAGCGGCAGATCAGACGAGCAAACGGGAGAGGCTTGGTTCTCGGTATGTTTCTCGATGGCATCGGGCGATGTCTAGTTTCGATTACTAACCCGCCGTGCAGTATCCAGTACCGATGCAATGAGGGATGCGTTGCGTGAGACGATTCGTGATTACGTTGGTGATGGGTTCACGTTACGGGAACTCGAATACCAGGCAAAGTGAAATGCGTTGACCCTTTTCACCCTCTACTTTTTCTGCCCATCTGCTTTTTCTGCTTTCATATCATGCGCTCGTATGTAAGATCTAATCCAAGCTATTATTGCCCTATGCACAGCATGATGCAGCTATGTACTGTAGATATATTCTGAACAATACTCTATCGCCCCTGCATCCCGTAGGGCCGTAGCCTTAGCATAGAGATTTCTCGCTCAGCAGAAAGGAAAAGAAAATGTCGCACTGAGCGTGCTTAAAGGGTTAAAGTGAATATGATGAGCAGCAGCAATGTGTTGATTGATTGTTGTCTAAAGTGCGGGGTACTCTAGCCCACAGGTTTTACTTGAAGCACACAGGTTGATTACTAAGTGCTGTTGTTTCCTGGGGCTGGTTGAGATCATGCCTAGCCTGCGACACACCCCCCCAGATTTCAGTCTGTATCAGATGAGATCTGCATATCATCTTGACCAATATCCTCTCCTGAAGCGTATTCTGGATCAATCCGCGATGAGATATCAACCAGACCCAATTGCTTTATGAAGTGAGAATGCTTTTCTGCTGAAAGAGGTTTAGTGAAGCCATCTGCAGGCATGACTGTTGTTGGAACCCATTGAACTGTGATTTTGCCGTCTCGATGGATCTGTCTTAGCCAGAAGTTGTGGATGTCGACGTGTCTCAACTTCGATGTCAGTTGTGGTCTCTCTTTCTGGATCAGTCCCACTGTTTGTTGATTGTCACAGAGGATGCGTGGTTGGTGTTCAGGATCGAACTGTATCTGTTCGAACAGTCGGTATAGAGCTATTGTCTCCCTCGCTGTATGAGATAGCGATAAGAGCTCTGCTTCAGTTGTTGACGTGGTTACAGTCTTCTGCTTCGAAGACTGCCACATGATTGCCCCGCTAAACAACTTCATGAGGTAGCCCTGGGTGGATTTTCGAGTCTCTGGATCATCCGCGAACGATGCGTCGCTTGACTGCTGTAGTACTTCATCATCGCCTGTCTCTGTCTCTACCTCTGTGGCCTGATCCACAGAGCCTGAGAACTCGATGGCATAGTACTGTGTGGTCTGGAGATATGAGAGAACTCGGTTTGCATACCGCAGGTGCTCAGGTGAAGGGTTCATGGCGAACTGGCTTAACTGGCTGGCTGCAAAGGAGACATCTGGTCTTGATACCACTGCTGCATATAGAATTGATCCTACCTTCTCTTGCATCTCTGATATCTGTTGAATAGTGGCCTGTCCTTCGAAAGATTGGGGACGGTATGATGAAATGAGAGGAGTTGCCGTTCTCATTGATTGATCAATCCCGAACTTGACACAGAGTTTGTCCATGTATCCGTCCTGGCAGATCCAGAGCTTCTTGGCTTTGATATCTCGAAGGATTCTGATGTTGAGGAAGGAGATTGCTTCGCCCAAATCCTTGATCCCGTATTTGCTGTGTACTGCTGCTTTGAATTCATTGATTTGTTGAAGGTATTCAGGTTGTGCGATGATGAGAAGATCATCCACGTAAAGAAATAGAATGAGATGGGTCTCATTGTTGATGAGGATACAGGGTTCATGCAGACCGTAGAGCGCTTTGAGCAGTCTCCAGACCTTTCCTGATTGACCATATCCCGGTGGGCATGTGGTGTAGACCTCCTCGTCCATGTCAGCGTTGATGAAGGCATTCTTGAAGTCAATTTGATGACATATCAGCCCGAACGCACAGACGAGAGCCATCAGGATCCGAAAGCTTCGATAAGCGCCGGTTGCTGCGTAGATATCTTCGTTGATATGGTTTTGAAGATCACCTCTGACGCAAATGCGAGCTTTGTGACGAACGAGATAACCTGCATCGTCTAGTTTATACGTGAAGACCCATTTGAGCGGTAGGACTTGTTTGCCTTCGGGGTAATCGACTAGCTCGAATGTTCCTTTCTCCTTGAGTGACTTGATCTCGGCGTCTGAGGCTCGTTTGAAACCTTCTCTCTCAGGATGCCGTGTTAGTTGATGCCAAAAGTCAGGAGGTGGAGGCAAGTCCTTTCTTTGAATTCGTATTGAACGTGCTGATGCGAAAGCGTGGGCGAGTTGCTGTCCCAGCTTAGCGCGTTCCAATCGTAAAGCATGAGCGTGTCTTCGCGCTCGCTTGTGAATTTGGTGCCGAGTAAGGCGTGGTTTGAATGTTTCGATTGCATCTTGGCCTCTCTGTGACAATTTGATACTCCTTCCAGAAGTTGTTCTGAGGTTCTGGAGCACTGAAGCGTCCGTTATCCTTTTCTTTCTAGGTGATCCTGGTTGTATTGTTGTCTGAGGACGCGGTGATGCTTGATGGAGAATCACTGGACTCGTGGGCCGCGGCAATGCTGGCGGTTCATCCACAGGTGGTTCAACCTGTATCTCCCCTGCTGTTGCTCGTTCAGGTGAGATTTGTGGTGTAAGAAGCAAACCTGGTGGAGGTAGTTCTGCTTCCGGTTGTATCGAAACATGAACTGAAGTTGCTGTATTCTCCATGACAGGCAATGGTTCGATATCCTCTTCGTCGAGATCAACTTCATTGATCGTGATCGCGAGAGTCTGTCCCGATTCGGGAAGAGTTTTGGCAAGCTGTGGATCGTACATGACTTTCTCATCAACTTGAACGTCCCGAGATACAATTACACGATCAAAATGTGGAACCCAAACTTTGTAGATGTTGGTTGCGTCCAATCCGACAAGCCATCCCATGAGTGCATTTTCTTGTAATTTCGCTCTGGCTGGACGGGCTTTCTTGTTCTTGATCAAGACGTAGGCAAGAGAACCAATGATTTTGAGATTAGAGAGGTTGGGCTTTCGGCTATGAACCATTTCAAATGGAGTTCGCCATTGTTTTCGTTGAACTGGGATGCGATTGAGGAGGCGAGTAGCATGAGCAACGATGTAGGGCCAGAGTTTTTGAGGTAGATTACCCTGTATTCGAAGCTTGCGAGCGATAGTCATAATCACCCCCCCAGAACGTTCAGCAGGACCGTTCTGATCTGGCGTATCTGGCGGAGATGGGTTGAAAGTGATTCCCTTCATTGCGATGAAGTCCTTCCACTTCTTCCCCAATCCTTTCTCGCCATCTGATTGGATGTATCGCGTAGTGAAACCCCAGTTGTCGTTTGTAATGGCCAGAAACTCCTGCGTTACCGACAGAAGTTCCTCTTGAGTTTTATTTAGCAGATTGAATGACACGTGATAAGCCGAGTAATCGCAATAGAAGTGAGCGACCCAGGAGTCAGCGTTGAAAGCTTCCTCCATGTCGATTAGATCGAGATGTATCTTTTCGAAGGGGTAAGTTCCTCTCCAGGTTGGTACGCGAGAGATTTGCCGATGCGATTGTCCGAGTTGACATTCAGGACAGAGTTCTGACTTTCGTTCGAAGTCGCGACTCCCAAGTGCGACTCCCTCGACTGCTTGAGGCACGTGTTCAAGAGCCTCCTTTCGGATATGGCCTAGCCTTGCATGCCAGGTATCCATAGAAGCTGTGGCAACTCGCTGAGGTTCTCGATCTTGTAACGCTTGGCGTTGATAACGAGAGCAGGCCAGCGGCTGAGCCATTTGTCGAGACTGGTGTTGCCAAGGCCCTTCTTAAGCTTTTCAAACTCAGTCCTGACATTCTGCTTCTGGTCTTTTGCGGTGGGTTGGATGCTATCAGCCAGCGCGATGAGTTTGCCGCGGACGTCATGGATTCCGAGGTAGTGTTGCTTAAACTCCTGACACACCGTGAGGTCGATGCGATCAGAGACCTTGTCATATTTCTTCTTCTCGCTATCATAGATAGCCTGGAGGCTGTGATATTTCTGAATCGTGTCTCTGCTTGCTGAGTCCGACGGTTTGGTCGCAGTGAAAACCAAGTTTTCGATGCCTTCTGGATCACAGTAGCTCCAGACGTCGTTGCGCACAGCAAGGTCCTCAATAGAGTTGATCCAGTTGGTCCAGTCCTCGCGGGAGTTGAGCAAGGTGAGGTTGTGATCCTTGATCGACATTTTTGTGACTTTTAATCAAGAAAAGGATGTGTCTCTTCGAATTGACTTCTGATTAATGTGTTAGCTTCTTGCTTATTGAAGAGATGATGATGGTTAGTTTTTAGGAGTCTTCTCTATCAAATCTGTTGCGGGTTTCAAGTTGCTGTTTCACATCGCTTTTTCTGATACATCCGACTATGAACCGGAAATCAGCATTGTGCAGTCGGCCCAACTTCGTGCCGATTCCCCTGAGGAGATTTCCAAGTTGAAAGAAAGCTCTCATTGCGACGGAGTTGACAGCAGAAGATGCTGATGGTGATAGATTTGGCTTGCGACAGAGAAGATACTGATAATAATGGAGAGAGGCAATGAAAGAGTCTCCGGGCTCATAACTGTCGCACTGAGCGTGCTTAAAGGGTTAAAGTGAATATGATGAGCAGCAGCAATGTGTTGATTGATTGTTGTCTAAAGTGCGGGGTACTCTAGCCCACAGGTTTTACTTGAAGCACACAGGTTGATTACTAAGTGCTCTTGTTTCCTGGGGCTGGTTGAGATCATGCCTAGCCTGCGACAGAAAACATACACACGCACATCTGAGCAGAATATTCAAGTTCAAAGAAATAATCGTCCGCCGACCGCGATGAGGTCGCAAAGCACTCGATTCGAGTTTTGGATAAATACATAACTTCACGCCAACAGCGCGCCCAGTTTTATCTATCTAGTTGGCCGTGCCAGTGATTGCAAAACGTGACCCGACAGCATGCAACCTCCTACCTCCTAATTCTGGAATCCGTCTCCACGCTCTCGCAAAGCCGGGTGGATGCTGAGGTCATCAAACGCAAGGGGGGGCTGAACACCTGAGATCCGTCGGACCGGCGTCGCGGAAATGGCTGGCGATGATGGCAGCAACACCAGGTCTGATTCTGCGTTGCGATGGCGAAGCTCGACTCAATTCGGAGATCGGTCAGCACCCGAACGAGATTGTCGACGGCGGGGCCGATTCGTTCCAGCGAGCTCAGAAACGGATTCGCCGAACCCACCGACGACGCAGCTTCGGTTTCCTGCACCCTGAGACCACGGGTGTTAGCGATTGCTTCCTGAGCCCTCCGCAACCTGGGGGGGTCGACACACTCTTCTCCCTGAGAATCGGGAACGACGAAGTCGTCCATCGTGTCGATGGCCTCGCTGCTTTCTGTGCTGTAGGAGCTGTCAGAGCTTCCGAGATCGTCAGAGTCGTCATCTGCAGATCGTCCACCTTTGTCAACAGCAGCGCGGCACCCATGACAACCAACCAGATACTCACCGGAATCGGGCCGCACTGGCACAAGAGGCTTTCTGCCGCGGGTAGATCGGTCAGCCAGCCTCCTGTACGACATGATAACGTGTATGTATGCGTTGGCGACGAATGTTCCAGAACGCAGGCTGGCGCATCTGGTTTATAGGCCCGTGACGCCCGTGCCATTGGTTCACCAGCAAAGGCAAAATTCGGCCTTCCACGGAGGCAGGGTCTGGAAACGTCCCAACAAGCCAGATGCTGCTGTTGTACGTGGGCTCTTCACGTCCATTTTTTGTCTTTTCGTGCTCCTCGTGGCTCCGCCAAGGGTGTTCAAAACCTAACCTTGCGTCTAACAGAGATGATTGAACGCTCCAGGGTAAGTCCCAAGGAGCTAAAGAGGCTCGACCTGTACAGTACAATATGCAACCATTATTGGTGACCTCACGCAGTCGAGAGGGACAGAGTGTATGTGGCTTGGCCGTAACGGGTCACCTGTCGCTGTGGTCTTATGCGTGGGAGATGACGAGCTACTTGCAGAGGCGAGCAATTGACTCCCGTGAGACAGTTGCACGAGGGAAGAACCCTCCGAGGCGGGGAAGCCTATTCTGCA
>JAGPYM010000052.1:0-171396 GCA_020736575.1 Thelonectria olida
TAAGGCAGACACGGCTCTCCCAGCTTTTAGGGCCAACAGCTTTTGCAATTTGCATCAACAGGTTGCAGGGGGGGTTGGTACCTTAGCTTGTAAGCAGCTATTCACTCTTTTAAATAAAATAATGCTCTTAAAACAAACGCTAGGCTCTATAGTTGGAGATTTAAACAGGAAGCTGGGATTGTGCTTTGATTTTTTACTTGTCAGACTGCTTAGGGGTTTCCCCTTCACAGGTAACGCCTATCTTGCGGGAGTGGCTGACGATAGGACGGCTCACATGTGACATGAACACAGCTGTTGGTTCAGTTGGTGTACATAAATAGCAGCTGCCCGTTGGAGGCGGGTCCGACTAACCAACTAAGACGCTGTTGCCTCTTAGTTGGCTACAAAAATCGCCCATTAATCCGGGACACCTCTTTTTCATCGCTTCAGGGCCTGAAAAATGCTTAAACAGCGAGATGAATTTTCATGCCTTCGTCACCCGAGTTTTCCAGAGAAAAACTAGCTCAAATTGAAGCCCTAAAAGTAGGCTATTATGTGTTTATGGTTGAAGGTTGCGGAAATCGCGTTTTTAGGGGTCAATTGATCAGGTTGGCCTCGAGGTGCCTGCCGTGCCTGTCGACGCAGTCCGCCCGGCTGTCTGACTTTCAAGGGGTCATGAACATGTTAACGGTGTTTTTAGGCGTGTGTTTGATTGAATTAAGATGCTGTATAGTGAAAATGTCTGTCTGTCTGATGGACGTAGGAGTCCAGGCTCCCGACCCCGGCGGCCCGGGGCAACCGGGCCTCACATCAACCCGGCTTCCTGTGGGTTCCGCGCTGGCGATATAGCTTCAGCCTGCTCATCGAGAGTTTTGAACACGTTGATCATCCTCATCAACTTCTTACATGTGCTCTCACGCCCCTGCGGCGGCGGGCAGGGCGTCTCATCGGGCGGGAAGTCAGGTTAGCGATCGAGAGACATCGTGTTAGAGATCACAAGGTGAGGCGACCAAGTCGGTGGCAAGGTGTGGAAGAAGGAGGAACATTCTACACGATATCGTGCCTGTGAACATAAACAGTGGTTTCCTCACTGCATATTTAGTATGAATTAAGCAACTTGAATCTTCTCATTACAACACATCGGGGGCGGCGATGAGGTTATTCCAGGTGGTGTTGTCGACCTGAGGCTCGCGTTTTCTTGGGTTTCGAGTGCTTGGGTATTGTCATCTTCAATGTCACGGTCGATAAAGGGGCCGATGCCGCGCGTAGTTTTACATATTTAATATAAATAAAGTAGGGAGCAATAAGAGTGATTAATTATCCATGCACTCAGCTTACGGCCCCCCAAGCGTACGCGCACGCGAATATCATAAATCCTCACCCTTTTCATCTTCTTAACTCTTCTGGAAAGATGGGTGTCGCGCCGAGCAGTTGCAATGGCCCGCCTGACGATGAGGCCCCTGACGATAACCACGTGGACGTCTTCTCGCTTATAGATCTGGGTTGGAAAAGCAACCCGCGCCAGCTTGCATCGTTGTGCGCCAAATGCACATCGATGGTGAGTGCCTGGCAGGAGATGCGCATGCTCCCTGAGGATACCGAGCAGGATCTGTCCCTCGAGTGCGAGCACTACGAAACATTTGACGACCTTGTTGCATCTGCTCAGTCTGGATGCGGCATCTGCTACCAACTGTCGCGAGCTCCGGCCCAGGGCGGTGTCAAGTTCAAGAGCGACCTGCTTCCACCCTCAAAGATTGTCTGCTGGGTGGGCTCTGCGAGGAAAAGAACGCCGGAGAGATACTATTTCTGGTTGCAATTCCTGGCAGATCTGGAGTTGAAACGTCCTCCTTTCCGGACGCTCTGGATAGAGCCCGCAATCGACTTAGGTAAGGGCGCATAAGTGTTCTGCGTATCGGCTTGTGTGATTAATGCCTGTCAGCCTTTGCACGGAATTATAACTCGGTCGCCAAACCCCCATCTACGCAAGACGCACTGCCTCTCTGCAAAGCATGGTTGCGCAAGTGTCGTGAAAACCACCCGGGTTGCGGTCCTCCGTCTGCAAGAACACTGCCGACCCGCCTCCTCTTCCTAGGAGAAGAAGTCCCCAGGTTGGTAGTCACGGCATCAATCCAAGACGAGATCGAATATGCGACTCTCAGTCACTGTTGGGGCACTCTGAAGTTTACCACGCTGACATCCAAGACGCTGACCGACTTCCAAACCGCCATTCCTGTCGATGCCTTAACAAAGACGTTCAAAGAGGCGATATCGATTGCAAAGTATTTGGACATTGAGTACTTGTGGATCGACTCGCTGTGCATCATTCAAGACAGCGCCGAAGACTGGCGTAGAGAATCAAGTCTCATGGGTCAGGTCTATGGGTACGCAGATCTCAACATAGCCGCGACTGCAGCGGCGGACGGTAGTGGAGGTTGCTTTTTTGACCGCAATCCGTCCTGGAGGTGTCAGATTCGTACAGGTGAAGGAGTCGGCTGGACGCTCTGGGACTGCTGGAGGGATGGGTGGAAAAACCCAACTTCAAATTCACTCCTACCACGGGCTTGGGTCGTGCAAGAGCGCTATCTGTCTCGACGCGTTCTCCATTTCACCGACGATCAAGTCTACTGGGAGTGCGAAAGATGTCCTGCCTGTGAAATATATCCCAGCGGGTACCCGGCCGACCAGAAAAGAGACCACTACCCGGAGGGTTTCCAGTACCGAAAAAAGCCTCTAGGCCTTGGGACCTGGTCGCGCATGGTCGACGCTTATTCGGCGGCCAAGCTCACCAAGTACAGCGATCGGTACGCTGCTATTGAGGGCCCAGCACGCATGATACACGCCGAGCTGGGTTGGGAGTTCGTGGCCGGCATGTGGAAGCAGGATCTCGAGCGTCAGCTTTGCTGGGCAGCGTCACTGCGGTTAGTCAACACGCCTTGTACCATCGGCCGTTCGCCTTCGTGGTCGTGGATGTCTGTCAAAGGGAAGATCAAGGCAGACGAGCCGTGTGACAACGTTACCCACTTGGCGGTCGAGGTTGATTCTCTCGACGTCGAATACGTCTCGGGGAACATGTTTGATGGTGCGGAGCGAGCTGTGCTTCGGCTTCGCTGCGAGCATCTTTTCCGGGGCGTTATCAAGGACATTCACCCGAAGCATCAAAAGGACGATGCTCAGACTGAAGTGGATGCAGGGAAAAGCTCACCCAGCGAAGCCACCACGAAGCCACATTTTGCTCGCAGCTTCTTGGGTGGATGCTACTTTGGGCCTGACCGAACATGCAGTGGCCCTGAGATGATACGGGTCCATTGGGATACTGTCTCGATCCCAAACGCAGACAAGAATTTCATAGAGGCCTGCCTGCTGCCAGTCAAGATTCACAAGGAAGTAGGACTGTCACAGGCATGGGGCCTTGTCCTGCAGGCGACTGGGAAAGGCACTGGACAGTATCGAAGAATCGGAGCATTCCAGCCAACCAGGATATTGAGGCATGATGTGAATGCAGTTTTGGAGAGAATGTTCAAGCAAACAGATTGTGTGGCCCTGGAGCAGACAGAGTGTTTTGCAGCGACGAAAATGAGAGAGGGAGAAGCGTTGATGTGCTACATAGATGTAGTATAGCAGCCTAGCTTCGTGAATCTTGATTGGAAAACCGAGTGATGCGTGCATCAATCCGCGGTAACGGCTACTCGAACGACGGCAAAGAATCCTCGCTTTCGCACGAGGAAGAGCACGAATACAAGCGCTATAGGAAGGAGAATCACAATGGCAGCAAGCACCAGCCAGGGGCTGGAGAGGACGCGGCCAATCAACATGCCCAGCAGCATCCAGATGCCAATCCCCATCATCTTCTTGTCCGAGTACTCCCCTCCGTGCACGCCCTTGAGATACCCACCGCCCTCATAGTTCATCATAGCAATGCACAGGACGAGCGACGTGAAGATGAATAACGCATCCGTCGCCAAAATGCCAGTGCAAGCGAAGCCGAACGGGTCATCGGTAGCTGCAGCCACCACCAGTGAAATGAGGTTGAGAAAAATAGAAACCACGATAAATGACACCATAGCGATGCCCAACTTGCGCGCGGTGGAGTGAGCAATAGGCTTGTCGATGGACTCACGACAGGCCTGGAGACTATCGGACTCGGTCGAAGGTGCTTTATCGAGGTCCTCCAGGACAGCTTTGGCTAAATTGAGGGACGGTGGGAATTTGGCCTTGCATTTAGTTTTCCCATCGACCACTCTGCATATTCCTAAGTGGTTTTTTTCGTCAGTCAATGTTTGCTACTGCCGAGGATACACCTTCTTACCAGATGTGCCGAGCTTGTATACGTCGGGGATATAGTCAGCCGTGGCATTTGCGCAGTCTTGGCCCCAAATAAGAGCCACTGTTGACCGAGGCCAGTTGATAATGCTGTAGTTCCTTTCCATGTGCGTTCGGCAACCAGAGAGGACGCATATAGAGAGAGCAAAGAGGCCTGTGGGTGGCACCAACATTAGCATAACCAGGTCGAGTAGTAAATGGGAGTTTAGTTGAAGGAGGGTGGAAGGTAGTACCAAGGTTCCAAAAGGCCAGCCATGATACGGCAATCATTGTATTGTTGTTTCTATCTGCGTGCGAGTACGAATAAAATAGCTAGCTGCGAATGTTGTCTCATTCCAGCTTGGCAGCTGGCCTTATATGTGAGCCAGTCCATCTTCACATCTAACTAGTATCCAGACGGCTTTTACAGCCAGCTCTTAAGCCGCTATGAGAGAACCCCTGCGTCTCGGCTGCAGGGTCCAATAACAACGTTAGATTTCGACGATCCCATAAGGACAATGAGGAAACGTTTCCGCTCCAGAACTCGCTCAATCTTATCACACTCTTGGCAGGACATTGACCCTTGCCAGCTGAACTTGCTCCCCAGCTGTGACTTGGTGGGCAAGGAAAAGAGGTGGGGATAAGGTATGGTAGTGCCCTGAGCATCTGCGCCAGTGTCGGAGGTTATGCAGGAGGCACTCTCTCCTCAACGGGATAACTAATTAAATCACGCACAAAGTTTTCATACTCCCTCCTCTGACCAAGACGCCGCTATTCATACATTCACTATCGATTTAAGCATTTGTATATCGCAGACCGATCGCACACAGCCAAGAATTGGTGTACTGACAATGGATTGCAACGGAGAAGAATGGGCCTAAGCTAGGGAATGAATTGACGTTAAATTGACTCAATACTTGCTACTTGAGAACCATCGTCGTACCAAGCCTGCCATAGACCCGACATTTCTCGACATCGACTATAATCTAGTCTCAGCACTACGAGATGTATAAAATATGGCGGGTACGGCTTCATCTGAAATCTCCATCGGACCTTTCTGCTATCAATTCAGATCCTACGAACTCCGTGCCATCTCCAACTCCGACGAGCACAACGAATCAAACTCGTCCATGGCTATTTTACCGGAATACCACCCTCCCTATAACACAAATATCCGGAAAGCGGTGGCAGAATGCAATCGCCGCTTCTATTAAAAATGCAGCGTAAGCACCCACCCCTCAGAGAGTTCTTGCTTTCTCCTGTAAGCAACGAATATCTGCATCTGCGCTGCAAAATGTCTATCCAGTACGATGCTCTCGCCACTTCGTACGATCTGGTCTGGCAGGTCCCGGCCGTACGGCCTCTACTTCCGCTGCTTACTGCGACAATAAAAGCGGAATGCCTCACCAACGAAGGCTCCGTGCTGGATCTGGCCTGCGGAACCGGAATCGGGTTGCGTATTCTCAAGTCACTGGGTGCGTCTCGACTGGTCGGGGTAGACATATCACCCCAAATGCTGGAGATTGCAAAGGCGACCGTGCCCGGCATCACTACGCATGTAGCCGACTGCAGCAAGCCGCTGGATCACTTGGGCCTGGAGCCCGCAAGCTTTGATGTCGTGCTTGGCTTCTGGCTGCTCAACTATTGTCCTTCGTCGACGGAAATGGACGGCATGTGGGCCAACATAACCCGATATCTAAAGCCCGGCGGGAAATTCGTGGGCATCATCGAAAACCACGACGTGGCGCTCCCGGTCAGCGTCGAGACGCCCAAGTACGGTGGCACGATGAGCGAGGTCAAGGAATTGGATAACGGCCAGGGCTGGAGTGTGCACGTCGCATTTGAGACGGATCCGCGGATTGAATTTGATGCGTTTAGGTTGAAGAGAGACGTTCTGGAGAAGTCAGCCACCATAGCGGGCTTTGGGGCTATTGAGTATAGAGAGCCTACCTGGGAAAACATTGAACAGGCTATCAGCGATGGGATCGACCAGGAAGACAAGGCTTGGTGGACCGAACTTATCGACATACCTCCAAACTATGTCATTGTCTCTCAAAAGACAACCGGTTAAGTGTGGGAAATACCTGACAAAGGGAGAATTGAACTAGCTGACCTCCCTTGGTATGACGACCGTTCAGCATATAACCCGAATCCATACACCCATAAAGCGTCTACTTCACACACGGCCAAGCTAGTTTTGTTCATGGTGTATTCCGGTCTGCGAAATTGGGTAACTGAAGTCATTTCTTGAGTTACACCTCAAGCATAAATCCCAAACCACCAACCACCCACCACAGGTGTATGCTAGGCTTCTAAGACTCGCAGCAACTCGGACATCGGTCGGAATGTCCATGCCACCGTAGCCCACGAAGATTGCTTAGTGAAGTATAACTAATCACTGTGACTAGAGTGCTAATAATATCTCCAGCCAGTCGGATTAAGAGCAGGCCTTGAGTTACGACAGCGGCTCGGGACCGCATGCCATGTCTGATATTCCTGAAGACCGATCGGAATTCGGAAACGTACATCCGCCCTTCGTTCGGGTTTGGTATGTAAGATAGGTACCGACTTGGTCTCATCTTGGTGGTTTATGCGGATTACATCCGTACCTTGGGTTTGATTCGGTTTGCCTTAAGGTAGCATCGTGATGAGCTCAGAACCAGATGATTATTATTTCAAAGGGAATTTTACTATCGGCATACACTCCCATGTTCGAATGAATTCTTGTACTGGGATTACAGGATTTTATTATCCCGAAGTATGAAACAATCTGGGAATAGCAGACCCATGGCATAATTTATTCTAGAAAGCTATATGAACTTTGATGACAAACCGGACGTGCGGAATCCCAAGTTGCCACTGCTGGGTCACTCGGCGTATCCATTGACGTCTGCCTAAAACAAAAGACAAAACCGTTCGTTGCAGCACTATTAGTCGGAACTACTACGATATCTTGAAATCGTGATGGGCCTGGGGCTCTGTGATGCTCACGATGAGTCTGCATATTTTCCAAAAGGCCTGGATCGGCACCGATGTCGGGATCTTCGGGCGTGATGCCTTCTTCGAGCTCCATGACAGTTCGTGCTATCCTGGAAACTGATGCACTGGACCAAATACCCTCTCTATACTGGGCTGCATCCAGCATAGAGATAGCTTGTCGTCTTATGAACGGCACACGGCACTTCACGGCCGTGTAGTAGAGGGGCATCATGATGCCGGCTTGCATTGTTACCCTCGGTCCCCGCATGATTCGATTTCCCTCGTAAAAGAGGCCTACCGCGAAGCCGGTCGAGTCCCATAAGGAGACAGCTTGCGATATTATGCTGGCAAACTTATCATCGTAGTTGTCGAATCCAGATTCAGGCAACAAGGCGGTTGATGCCATTATATCAAGCATCGTGTGTGTCACACGAAGTACGTGAAGACAGTGTATGGTTCGATGATCTTGGGTTGACCTTAACCTATCGGAGCTTTTCATGAATACGCAGTTCCATGTACGAACAGCCTGATTGAGCCTTTCGTGGGACTGTTTCATCGATAGCGGATTTGACGCCGACCCTGAGCTTTGAGAACGAAATCTTTCTCTTAAGCGTAACGCGGCATCGAGAAGCGCATGGAGATGGCGCTGCGCGTTCTGTGCAGTCCCGAACACTGGGGGCATGTGAAGAAGTCCAATGTCAGCGGTGAGTTGGGAGCGCAGCCCCCCAAGGCAGACAGAGGATCCGGATATCAAGGCTGACTGAATGTTGAGCCCTTGGAAAGCGTCGTTAATGTCATCAATCTCCGTGGTTGCTGGAGATGTACCCAATAGTTTGGAGAGGGCTTTGGAACCGTTGCTGAGATGCGTCTTTGCCGCTGTGTGTTCCCCCAGCACAAGCTTGATTGTGGTCAATAATAGACACAGGATGGGGACGACGCCAGTCACGGCGCTTGTTCCCCGCTGTAGTTGAGCTCGTAAGCCCGACCATGTCCGGAGATATTGACTAACGGCGAATTCTCCATCGGCATCTGTTTTGCTACTAGATCCGCCGTACAAGATGTCGACATCTTGATTCTTGCTCTTGTACGCAGCGCCTAGTGCAGTTGCTGCATGCAGGGCCAAGGGCTCGGAAGAACTGGCCTGCAGCACGAGGATATCCCAGAAATCGGACCTGAATACTCCGCACAGCTTGGGGATAGCCCGGAGACGGAAGTACTCAAAATAGCGTTTCTCTGTATCACTGGAACAATGCAGGGCGCATGGAGAATGATGTTTCGACAGCGACAGGAGCTGTGGTAATCCCTGAGTCGAGGCGTCCCTCAGCGCTTGATCTCGCGAACCGGAGGCTGTCCCGGGTCCGCCTTGGCGAATCATAAAACCTGGTATGTCGTAGCCTTCGCAGTGACGAACAGCGGAAAGACATCTTTTGCACGAAGGCTTTCCCTCGTCGCATTTGACCTTTCTCTGTCTGAACTTCCGTTAGAGCCAAAGGCAAGAGTTTGATTAAGAGCTAAACAGATAGAATAGAAATGACCATTTGATGGCTCACACTCACTTGCACGTCCTACAACCCGTTTTGACTCTCCTGATGCGTGTTGGTAGTTCGCGTTCGTGATTCGGCCTCACAAGCGACATGTCCAAAGATTGAATTGCGATGCAAGTTTACCTACGGCCAGTCAGTCAACACTGATGGGCCAGTCATGTCGTTCTTGTACCCGGAGTTAAAGGTTCCGAGCATCTGTTAGAGCCGATATCCGATCGGAAAAGCCGTCAGTTGATTAGCCGTTCATGATGTGACGTGGGGAGTCCTGGTCAAGCTAGTGTCCACCGTATGTCTTATTCAATGCTGCCAAGCCCGTTGGTGTATAAACTCGTCAAGGTGTTGTCATAGATTGAGTGTCTTTTTCCTGTCACGTTCCTCTAGGGTGCCATGGCACATCATTACTAAGAGATTCAGCAGCTAAGGATAGCTCAGGAGAAAATGTTCTCTCGGCTTATCGGTATCTGTCACAAGTCACTGCACTACAAGTGTTAAATAAAGGTATGCGATACTTTTACAACAGGTATTTGGCACGAAAAGCGAATGTCCATCGACAATCCCATCAAACGGACTATGGTACGATGTGATGACAAGCTTACGGAGAGATTGATAGGACAGGACCACAAAACTGAGTATGGGATTGAACTAGCCTCAAGGCGTGGGCTTTCAACCGAGTATTCCAGCCCCAAGCGACTCGCAACAGTATCCCGCTCTTTGTTGCTGACGTTAAGGATCAAGAACAGTGGCCACCATCAACCGTAACGACTGAACCCACCGCATAAGGAGAGTCCAGCAGAAACTTAACCGCCTTGGCAATATCAAGGGGCTCTGCAAGCCGCTTAATGGGGAATAGGTCGCGGATCGTCTCCTCCGACCATCCCAAGGAAAGGGCTTGGTCGAGAAACTGGGTCTTAACGCAACCAGGGGCCACAGCGTTAATACAAATTCCCTCTGCAGCGTACTCAACCCCAGCCGTCTTCGTCATCCCGATGACCTAGGGCAGGCATGTTAAAGACGGAACTTCTGTCAGGAAAGCAGGGTGATGTCGCTTACAGCGTGCTCGGTTGCAGCGTAGGATCCGCTGAGAATGGTAGACCTCTGTCCAGCCGTCGAAGCAATATTGACAATGCGCCCGCCTTTCTGCTGCAGCATGTGCTTAATCTGGCATCATGTGAGTACAAGTTGCGTTATGGGGCAACGAATTTTGGAAGATACAAACCTGCAATTGCATGCTCCAGAAAACGGCGAGAACATTAATGTCAATCATCTGCTGAAACTTCTCGCCATTCAGATCGGCAAACTTGGCTTGGTCGTTATTAATGCCTGCGTTATTCACGGCGGCATCGAGTCTGCCCCAAGTGGCGATGGCCTTTTTGTGCAATTCATCGATGGCTTCCTTGCTGCCGAGGTCCGCTTCGATAAACACGGCCTCACCACCCTCAGAGCGGATGCCGGCAACGACCTAGATAGCAGTTCAGCGAGGGCAAGGGGACAGACGCAACTTCCAAGTTACTTACGGCATCTCCTTCTTTCTTTCGTCGCCCTGAAACAACCACCTTCCATCCAGTTCTAGCCAAATGCTCGGCAATGCCACGGC
This sequence comes from Thelonectria olida, assembly GCA_020736575.1. Taxonomy (NCBI): domain Eukaryota; kingdom Fungi; phylum Ascomycota; class Sordariomycetes; order Hypocreales; family Nectriaceae; genus Thelonectria; species Thelonectria olida. Next base: position 10,396 of record JAGPYM010000052.1, read on the forward strand.
CAATACCAGTGGTTGATCCAGTCACGAGAACTACGCCGTCCGACATGATGATTAATCGTTGGCGTTTTCTTGTAGTAGATCTGGTGTGTAGAGGCCGAATGTACGAGGATGGGAAGCATCACAGGGTTAACGAGAGGAACTCCATGATGCATTTTATACGTACGACTCTAGTATAACAAGCTCGGGTAGTTGAGTGCCATCCCCGGAGATTATGGAGATTATCGCACCGAGAAAAAACATGAGGAGACAATTCCGAGCTCAGCTCCGGCTTACACTCATCGACCCTTTCCCATGTCTGGACCACAGTTAAGATGACGCTACTGTCCTCACAAGAAAAACCTGCACAAGCACCACCTCCTTTACACCAAACCCAAATTTGACGTAGCCCTAGCCTGTAGCTATTGTAACTCAACCTTGACGATCGGTGATTGTTAACATTGTGTAAACACTTGGTGTATTTTGCTGCCTGGTTGCCTGGCTCTATTTCCATTGGTGAACAATGTTCCTTGAGTAAGGTTTACTCGGCAGGGATTTTCACCTTGAGACCAACTGTGAGCCCTTTTGAGAAGCTTATTGTGATAGATGCAACGCCAGGGTTTGGCCTCTATCGACCTCTATTGCGTGCCTAGATTATCAACTTTTTTTTAACAGTCATTGTCAGTCAACTCGGGCATAGAACCAGTCTCCGATAATAGTGGCAAGAGCAATGACAATTCTTCAAACACTTATTATCACCTCACTAGTAATCAAGTGGGACGAGTTGAGTGGCAATGATGCAGACGCTGATGTTGAGGACAGTGTCGAACCCGACACTGAAGGGGATGATTGTGAAGACGTGCTGTCGCAGCTTGAGGGTCGCGCTCGCAGAAGATGTCGGGTCATACACAGGGCAAAGAGAGTGTGGACTGTTCTCGGTATGTAGGAATCGTTGATCATTGATTGTAAGCTAGCAACTCGTGGCTAATCATTGGAATAATGAAGAACCAGTATGTTTCAGAAGAAAATTAACCCTCAACACTTCACCATCCAATACCAGACGTTTCTGATTCATTCCTAGGTTCCATCACTAGAAATACTCCATGCGCCTAGTAGAGGCCAACAACAATGTCACCCTTGACGCGGGCAGTAAGGTGGACCTCGGCCTCAAGGTCGAGCTTGACACCGACAAGAAGAGCGGCAGTCTTCTGGTGGCCAGCGTCATCGGTGGCACCCTTCAGGAGCTGGCCTATGGGAATGTTAGATAACAAGTATAGAGGATATGGGATTCATTATGCTGTAGGTTACTTACCAGCGGGCTGGTTGAGGCCGGTGGAGGTGGGCAGAGGAACCACGAACTGGCTGCCAGACTCGGTCTGGGAGTTGAAAGAGCTATGGGGTATCAGCGTTAGCAGTGAAGCTCAAGCCAAATACAACCTTCATGAGATAGAAAGTTTGAGATAGTAGATGAAGGTGATGAATTGTTATGGGAGGTTTGCTGGGGAAGGGAGTCTTACGCGACTTGGGCAGACATGTTGTTGGTTTGGGGATTGAAAGATGAAGGAAGTTGAGAGAGTTGAGCTGAGTTGAGTTGGTTGAAAGTGATGATGAGAAGGTTTTCGACAACAATCGAGGAGATTGAGCCCTTATATAGACCAAGTCATCGCAATGTCAAGTATCGACTCGGAGGATGTCATCTCACTATCCTAGACGATAGAGTCTGGACCCGTCGGAAATTGCAACATGCAGATTCGAGACATGGATACCACGAAAACCTTTATTCGGCACGCGATGGACACGCATCACTTGCATATGCGGGAAAATGCACGGCTACCCCGCCCATCTCAATATTTGGAGATTAAAATGCTCCGGTGTTGACATTTCTTCATGCATTGACGAGACTTGGCCAACGACATCTACGAGAATCGGAAGTCTTCGGTCCCGGCTATTGCAGACGAGAATGTATTGCACGTTTACATGTTTCTTGATTGGTCATCCCGTGCCGCATGGAAGACGAACAGGGAACACGCCTACCTTTGAATCGATGGATGTCCTGCAGCCCCCGAGGAGACTTGACTCGAAATGGCTTTAGATGGAGCCCTTTTCGCAGGAGAAACAGCCCTGGCTGGGCCTACCCCATCATCAGCTCTGGTATAATTGATGGCTTTGAACAACAGAGGCAAGGGAAAAACGCAATCATTCCAGTTTTTCACTGTTCTATTAAGAACCGCTTAGCTGCTCACGGCTTCTGCCTCTGGAAATGTAGTCTAACCACTGCACAGTACTCATTTCTCCCCAATCAGCTTCATTCCTGTAGCTTCCTCTGATGAAGCTGTGTAATACGTATCAACTGAACATGCCGTGCGTCAACAAGAAGAAGCAAATCTTGCGCGCCGCCCGCCCGATGGCGACCGATGTGAATGACAGCTCCACCAACAGCGGGAATGGTGGGTACATGATTCTCGTCCATGCAGGCAGGTCAATGCGAAAAGGAAATAAATGAATATTATGAGCTGTCTTGTTATTAATTGGGGGGCTGGGTTGAAAAGTGCCTCTTGATCCGGCAATGAAAGTGCCGATCCCGAGAATGGCTGGACCAGGTGCTTTCTTCCGCTGAATTGTCGTGGTCCTACTGAGGCAGCCAAGGAGGTTCGTATTGTTTCGTATAGTCGTGCTTGGTCTTCTTGCTTAATCAAGCTGACTACCCTGGATGCCTCTCATCACGCCCTCCAGAAATGTTGTGTTCATTGGATGTATTTGTCGAAATAATTTATAATAATTCGTAAACTTTATTCATATCTTTCTCTCCACTTTAGTATTACTATGCCGCCGAAGATGAACTCTAGTGGGCAAAGGTTGGATGTGTCGTACTCAAATACCTCTCTCCATAACGCGAAGTATGCAGGAATGCGTGATGATTTTAACCATAAACGACGCCACCTAGACGTAGGTTAAGCAGGAAGGAATCTCATCGTAGGCGGATTTCAATTGACAGCCATGAGAAAAAAAGAGAACCGCAAACATTCTGCATGATTTGGCTCAAGTGATGGGCGATTGCCCGTCTAAATCCAAGAAAGCTATCTATAAACATTACGCTCTGCCAATCGGGGTCTAACGGGTCTAACTGGCTGTGTCGTTTCTTCAGGTTTCATTGCTCGCATTGTCTCGGAAGAAATTATCCCTTTTCCACCGAGCGCAAGTTGAACAGTTTCCACTACCGCCGTCCTCATTGACGAATTGTCGTCGCTGTGTTGAGCTTCTACCACTCCCACGAGGCCACTTACATCTCGAAGGTCGGGCCGCGGCTCCCCAAAATCCCTGATCTGAGCCCCCATCTGCGCCAGGGCATCTGCGTCCAGGTTGCCCGTCCACGTCGGAGCAGAGTAGATGAAGGCGGCCAACCATAGTAGACCAACAACCTGCAGAAGTACCAGGAGAGAGATGATGGCCAAACCCGGTATTGACTTCTTTGGTTTGGTGACTGTATCGCCCACACTGGAGAGAATTGGCCGCTTATTATAATTATACTTTTGCGAGGTTGTGAGTGTAAGGAGTGCCTCGTTTGCGAAGAACATGGCCACCTCTAGAGCCGTTTGGATTACGACGCCATCCTGAAACTGGCCAAAAAATGATCCTATCACTGTTTGTAATTCGGGGTCCCCGTATTCACCACCGAAAGAACGGCACGGGTTTACAAGACTCGTAAAACGGGTGCCTTCCAAGTCGAAGCGCGAGAACGGCAGCTGCACTTGTTCGCAGATTTGGCGGACAGTCTCGTTGTAGGACTCTTCATTGGCCGTCGCCGCCGCGTGAAAAACGGACGCATTGCCGAACATGGCCATGGCGGCTGTCATGAGTGGACCAGGAGTAGGCAGATACTCATCGCTCCCTGGGAAGACGGAATATGGGAGGGCAGGCCAGCCCCAGTCACTTGGTGTGGTCCTAATTGGAGGTCTAAGATGGGTAATGGGGTTAGTTCGCAGGCACTGGGAGGAGTATCATGGGACACTTACTCTCTTTCTGGGTACATATCGTCCTTATAATATGGGTATTTATAGTCGTTAAACTCTCGTTCAAGCTCTTCCGTGGAGGGCCAGACGTCTAGTAAGGGACCAGCGACGTAGTTGTTGTGGAGGTTTGGCAGTTCAAACCAGCCTCGCCTCGACGTGCTTTCGCACTTGAAAGTGAATCCTGGCTCCAGTTGTGTATAAGTCGAGTTAACGTGCAGCCAGAGTCGCTCTGAGTGCTCCTGCCTGTCGCGACTTGTTGACCATGGCGCCGTCCTGGAGTCTCCTTCAACACAGATGCCCACCTTCGTTTTGGGATGCGAGAAGTTGGCTTCAAATGGTAAATTGCCCCGACAAGTTCTCGGAAAACTCGATGTAGTGACATTAGTGCACCTTACTCTTGAATCCATTCTTGCGGCGTGTTCCCGGTAAACTCCAGTTGAAGTGTTGTTGGTAATGGATGAAACGAAATAGCCGGCGTGATTTTGGAACGAGTAGTTCGAGTATCTGCCGCTGTAGACGTCGTAGAAGTTATTCCTTCCGGCGCCATCCGCGTAGAACTGACCTTCTACTCCACGTGCAGACTGTATATCGGGCCACATGTACATTTGGGTGTCAGCTTGGGATGCATCAATTAACTTTGCAAGAGTTCTCTGGAACACCAGGAGTTGCGGGCAATCGGCGAGCAAAGCGGGATCTGGGTCAAAGCCGACAGTGACCCCGTTGAGGCCATCGCGCTGACAACTGCTCCATGAGTCGCCAAGCCCAGCGCCACTAAACCAACGCGGGTGTCCCTTGCAAGTTACGATAGTCTTTGTTTCGTCTTCGATGAGAATCGATTGCAGGAATGGTTGCAGTGCAGCTTGGATGACACGGTTAGCTCACGTCGCAACGGATCTGAGATGCTTACTGATGACAATAAGGCCCGTCGCTAGCCAGAGATATAAACTTGAGCTACCTTTCGGTAGGTGAGTGAGTTTTGCGACGCTCGTCCACATTCTGTCCGCTAAGATAAACAGCTGCAACCCGTTGAGATGCTGGCCCGGCCTGGACCGTTGCGTGTAGACAACAGCTCCGTGAGCGAGCAAGGCGGAGACGATCGGAAGTCCGAGTGTGAAGGCAATCGTTTTCAGGACGCGAGCTGCGGTTTGCCATCTTTCCAAAATTGCCAGATGGGTTTGAGTGACATTCCCAGTAGGGTCTTGGTACGAAGGGAAGTTGATCGGCCGGAACATCATGATAGCGGTGAGAACCCAAGGGATGACGAGAAGCGGGAGATAGACAGCAAGGAGCCATGCTGAATGATGTCGGTATCGCAGACCTTCTCCCTTCCCCGCTTTCGTTAGGCCGCGTTGGGGAGCGGCAGCAGTTGGTATGGGCATGTCATCTCGAAGAGTGTCGATCGATTGGAGTTCAACTTCGCGGTCGTCGGGCTGCATTGTGAACCACGCGCGTCGATGTAAAGGTCCTAAATTGCTAGGACTGGGCTTTAGGGGGCTAATGATTTGGAAACAGGCCGGTTTATAACTACCTGACTTATCCCAATGCCAAGGCCTGTTGGTCGCCGCTGGTCGGGCTGCAATGTCACCTCCCTGGAACAACTAACGACGAACATCACAGTATGCCTGTTCATAGGGAAGCGAGGTGTGCCTCGTGGGGAGCCTTCACAAAATCGGCCCATGGTCTAGATTAGGGAGGGGCACAACATCTGGCCAAGCCCTCGGATAGGGCAGTTGCCCAGTGCGATTATTCCCTTGGGGATAATGGACCGGGGCGATACACCCAGCTACGGACCCTTAAACAAAGGTTGCAGTTATGCATAAGTACCCGTCCCCAAAGGGATCGGAATCGCCTTCTGCCCTCTTCCCATTAGGGCTGCGGTTAGACTTAAATCCGCCCAAACGCCAGGATTATAATAGCCAAGCCCGGAGGAGAGGCCACTTTTGGCAAGGACTGCGAGGCGAAGGATTGGTTGCATGGGCCAAGATTGATGAACAGTTAATTGCCAGCCGCTCATCTGTTCCATTCATATGAGGTTACCGTATGCCGACCCCAAAATCTCGTATTCCGAAAATCGTATCGTGACAACCACACTTTGGTTCTTCCCGACATTTTATCTTGTTTTCGGCACTCCGGTTCCAATAATCATGAACGGGACTTATTTGAATCCTTATTTTCCGCATAGAGCTGCTCCGGCGAATCAACCTCGGATAACTGTCGCTTTGTTAGACCTTGCTGCGAAAACGGCCTTCTGATTCCATCTGGGCGCCCTCTATCTCACTACGAGATCATGTATGTACGACGAGTTCCCTAAATGTGTCGCCTAAACATACCGAACGCTGCGAATAAGGCAGTCAAGAAGGATAGCTTGAAGAAGATCCTGACTGGGACGGAGGATGAACTTGAGGGTAGGGCAGCGGCTCGATTAACTTTTTGCAATTCATCCGCCGTTCTCGTAACCATTGTGACGGAGGCACATCTTAACGAAGAGGGAGCCTTGAGAAGTGAAGCCACCTCAAGTTAGGTAGGGAATCAAGGCTTAGCAGCGACTGTAAGGCTCGAATAGGCATTGAAACTGACTTAATGAGACCACTTCGTAAAGGATGAGGCCGCTCAAATTCCACATCAGAAGGAAGCCATCCTCTCAAGGCTCTCATCATAGTCGCCTCTCATGCCGAGGGCGAAATACGCTTTTCGACTATCCTAATAATGCAGCGACTAGTGCGATATTGCATTTTTGTTTCTTACTCTCTCGACGTACCTAGTCAAATGAAACTATACTGAGATGGAATTGATGGAACGAGCGAGGCCATCGAGACGGAAGACGTAAACTTCTACCAGCGTGTCCACCTCTCACACTTTATACACGATTGTGCCATTTCCTCTATTAGCGCCTAAATTTGAACGAGGGGATCTCTTCTTCATCAAGTTTCATCACTACAGCCGGATCGAAACAGGGGATCTTGAGAAGGGCCTGCGGTACTCGGGACTTGCACTGTCTTCCTCCTGGGGGGGAAGAATAAAGGACCTAAAAGAAATAAATAATAAGAAAACCATCATCTAATAGAAAATTCACTCATGGTTGCACCCATCCTTTGTCTCCATCTAGACCAGGCTATCATACCTGCCGCTATCATATCGTAGGTGCAGTGAATCGTCTTCATAGAAGGCTTACTCTACTCAGTTTTCCCGGTTACGGCCTGCACCCGTAATAGTGCTCCAGAGACTAGGTAGTTGAGAATGACCTGGCCGATAAGTGACATCAAGAACGAAAAAACATGCAGAACCTTATAAAAGCTAAGTAATAGGTTTCTTTTTCTAATACATGCATAGTATGAAATATCCAAGCTTCAAGTCCCTTATGGCCGGGATATAGAAAGTTTAGAAATAAATACATATGTCAGAATTGGTTTAATCCAAGTGATCCAAAAAAGAAAGAGGGAAAAAAATAAACTACAGAGAAAGATAGAGTTCTTTGGGACTCATGGGAAAATGCGCGTTTTGCTCTGGCGCTCCGGCCAATCGCGCGACTCGGGGGAGCCGGGTGTGCCCCGCCGGAGTTCGCTCTCCCCGCTGGGTGAGCCAGGCATCCACACAGCTTAGGGTGGTCAGCTCTGACGTGATGCCCTCCAACCTAGCTTCTCATTAGCTAGCTCCTCCTAAAGCTATTATCCGGTAAAACCTTCTCCAAGTGGGAGGTTCATTAGCAATAGCATCTACGGGAATCTGCAGTGGATAGCCCTTACTGGCGAATACTCGACCCAAAAATTGCCATAGCACTTCGTGGATGGCCTAAAAACGTTACTCAGCCCGTCCCTAAGCGGCTGGCTATCGGAGCGAGTAGCCAGCATCGGGGACCTTAAGAACATTAGCCGGATGGTCAGCCTAATAGCCAGCTACCCTGCCTTCCATACGGGACCCCAGTAAGCACAGCGGTTAAGGGCAGCCGGGCCCGGAACAGCCAGCCCACTATTGGTAGTTTATCGTCAGAGAATTATGGTTCCCCGAGACGTAGAGCCGCTCTCGGACCTAGTAATACTATAGGGATATGTGCGAGTGGACAAAGGATGCAACCGAGTGTACGAAGACAAAGGAGTCAGTAGGAGCTTCTCATCGGCAGTGATGAGGAGCCTGTCTCACAAAGGATTAAGGCAATTAAGGCAGTAGTAAAGGCGCCACCAAGATATAGTAGGTGTATAAAGTAGGCCACACGAACAAGCAGGAATACGCCTTCCATCTGTTATCCTAACGGATCGTTGTTTGGCATGCATGAACGCCGTCTTTACATGCTTTCCATCAGCAGTATCATTGCTTTGTATTTGGCATGCGAATAAGGCAGTACTTCGCTATTGCCGGCCAGCCTTCACAGATCATCAACATGGACCAATCGCCTATACAGACGGGATAAGCGAATGGAATGACTTCTACAGTCACTGGCACGCAATCATCAACTCAAAGGACGAGGAAGGCTCTTCAGGAAATGCAAAGGCAGTATCTGCAAAGTCATCTCAACGAGGTTGGATATATTTGCACCACATGGCTTAATCTTTACAAGGAGAAACTTGTGAAGGCATGGGTGAATAGGCACTATCACTTCAACAATGTGGCTACCTCAAGAGTTGAGGGTATTCACTCGCTGCTTAAAGGCCATCTAAAGACATCCCAGCTCGATCTATTTGATGCATGGAGATCGATCAAGAATGCCCTCTTCAACCAACTATCTGAGCTTCAAGCCAATCAGGCAAAGCAGCAACTTCAAACGCCACTTGCAGCTGTCAGGGTCATTATATCATGCAATCCAGGGCTGGGTATCTCACGATGCTTTGCACAAGGTCGAAGCTCAGCGGAAAAGGCTGCCCAGAGGAGATCTTCCTGCTTGTACTGGCATATTCACTCAATCTCAAGGTCTGCCTTGTGCTCATATGCTACTACACGTCCAGGAACACGGTGGCCAAGCTCTTCTCCTGCAACATTTCCATTCGCAGTGGCATCTCCGCCGAATGGATACTCATCAGCTACTCCTTGAGCCTCATCGCCGGTTCGATCGAGTAACAATCGGCTCAAGAGTTCCACAGTCAAGCACTCGAAGAGAGCCAAGTGGGTTTGAAGCTGTTGAGGGAGCATCGCAACTCAGGGCACAACCCCAATGCAGTAGATGTCATATAGTGGGCCACACACGAAGCTCAAAGGTATGCGCTCTGCGATATGAGGACCTCCTGCAATCGCCGCCTCTGGCAGCATTAGTTGCAAAGCCAGCAATACCTCCAACGGCATCATTCATACCTCCGCCAACTATTACCTCACCGGCAGTCTCTCCAATAGCCTCGCCGGCAGCTTCGCACACATCACACACATCCTCACACACGTCATCGCACATATCAGTACACACATCAACACATAGGTCGGCACAAGGGACAGTTTGCAGAAGTTACACAACAACAACAACACGCACAAAAGTTATAAGCATCTCGCCATCGCCACCACTGAGATACGATCATTCTTTACGCATTTATGAGAGATATACTCATGACAGGGAGCTCTGGTACACAGCGCAGCCTCGTGGAACCTTAAAGACGAACCAGGAGTATCGAAGAGCAAAGGGTCTACCAATACGGTATGCCCAGACAAAGTATCAATGGTGCCTTGACTATAAAAACAGATGGGAAAACGATGTACAGATGAAGGTAGAAGGTCTAGGGTCTGGACTAAGGAAGAGATGATGGCGTATCTGGACTTTGATGAGGCAGAAAATAACCGGGTTGAGGCCCAAGTAACTACAGAGATGGAAAATAGACAGTTTTCAAGCAGACGAGGCATGGGAGATATTTGGGAAGCAGCTGAGAGGGGTATTGAGGAGTAGCGTATTTTGCGGTACCTTAGATAGATCCTTTATTAGGGAGTGAACCATTCGAGAATGCAGATTATGTGCGATTCCTATCTGTACCTACTACTCTATAAATATAGATCTATTCGTAATAAAATACGTACTCAGAGATTTGCCTGATCAAGAGCTATTTCCAAGTATGCATTCTATTGCGAGCAGACCAATTCTCGTGGAGTAATAGGTACAGATAGGAATCGCATATCGTCTAGCTACTCTCGTAATTCTATCACCAGGGTTAGGGTTACCGAGCTACGCTGACATAATCAGCGACGGGTCCGTTGCTCAATGTAGCGACGGGGACCCGTCGCTCTATTGGGGGCCCGCCCGGGGCGCGCCATATTATTTGGGCGCCCGGGCGCCCACGGATTAGCCGCCGGGTACCGTCTATATTATACGCACGGGTACCCGTGCACGTATGGGTCGCCTAGTGTCTAAGTCTAAGAACAGTATAGGCGAAGATGATGCTTATATAGTATTAGTAGCTAAAGAGCTACTATTTTATCTAGTAAATAAATATATATATATAGTAGGTAGATTACTATATTGGAGAGGTGATCCTGTTTGTGGATTGTGTAAGGCTTACTGTAATCCTGGGTGATCTAAACGTGATTGGAGGACATAAGTGGGGGTGGCCTGAGTCACGTGTAGGCCGCATGCTGGGCCGTACCACAAACTTTGGACTTGTATGAAATTGAGGGCAACTTGCAGCCTGATGCGACCCAAACTAGGCTGTGTGCGCAACAATGAATGTAGTGAGGACTCGCTTGTTCTTTCCCTTGCGAAGATGTATAAGTAGTTGCACTGTATGTAGGCCAATGTGACATTTACGGTTAGAGCGTCGGTGCAGCTTAAGCAATCTTGCGATCAGCAATACTGATTGGAATTCTACTATCAAATTTCTCTCCTACACACCTTTCCAAGACCCTTTCTTGCCATAATGTCCCACTCTGCTGATTTCAGTTTGGTTTGGCCGTGACAGTTGTAGCCTGATGATGCTCACGCTTTGCATCACAACTTCTGAACGGCCGCCCTTGGCCAATCCATCCAAACAGTCCAGGCACTGCCGAGGTATTCATCAATTGCTTGCACCATGTAGCTCGGCTTGCTCTGCCACCACCACCACCTGCTCTTTGCTTCAGATAGAACAGAGCCAGCCGTAGCATAAAAATATGCCAAAAGGATCAAAGCGATTGGATCATGAGTGTTGACCAGCGCGACGAATTTAGCAGGACAGAACGCCTGCCATTCCAGGAAGCATAACAACAACTCTAGTGCTTCTGTTCTGGTATCATCCTGCTCCTCGGCTAGAGAGAGGAATGGGGCGAGAGACTCGACACATTCTTCGTATACCTCTCTGTTTTTGAGAAAGTGGGGAATGGGAGGTAAACCATTGAGAAGATTTATAAAATGTGCAAAAGGCCCTGTAGATGGTACGATTCGGGGAATGGATCGTCGTGTCAATCGAGGCGGTGCCACTAAAGACTTGAAGACACCACTGTGGGCAGCGCGATGGTGGCTGGCAACGATTGACCGGATACCACGAAGGAAAGCGAGCGAGCTATCCTGGAAAGGAGTCGTGAGTGGATCCATGTGAACCGTAGAGCAAGCGTGGAAACAGAGCAAGAATGACACTGCGAGTGCTGCGTCTTGATTTGCCGAAATGCTACTCTGAAATTGCTTGTTGAAGCTAGAAAGAGCATTTTTCAGGTGGTGCGCTTCGAGAAGTCCATAGTTATAAAACGAGGGACTTTGAGCATAGCGGTGGGTCTCCTGGAGATGTCGGGCGGAGAGTCCGAGTATCGCATGCATAACGAAATCATGCTAAGGTATGTAGTTAGTGTTTACACGACTTCCCCACCCCATTTTCGGGGTTTTACCTACTTGCAAGGCGAGTTGCAACACGTCCTCAACCCAAATGGATTGACTGCCAATAAGACTAATACTGGTAGTGGACTTGAAATGTGCCAAGAGGAAGACATCGTGAGTGTCGAAAACCGGAGCACCATCTGCAATCACCTGTGAAATCTGATATCCATGCGATAGTGAACTGTGAGACAAGATGGAAGGTGTTTTTTTGGGTTGGGCGGAAGAGCGAGCAGCGTTATCTTGACAGTCGGCTTTTGAGACCGCGGCAATCGAGGAGCGGAATGTGGTGACTTGACTATTCCAGCTTGGCGTGTTAACGATGGAATAGACACAGACATGTGGACCGATCTTACACCGGGAGCAAGGACGCAACTCGTCACACTAAATATAATCAGCTTTTATTCTAATTCTAACGGCCTGATTTGAATCAAACCAAGTTGACGAACACAAGTGGCTGATTTGATGTATAGGTGCAAGCATCCTTCACCTGAACTCGATGTTGACTGACTTACCTTGACTCTTCGCTCCTTGCATCTTAGGCAACCTGACCGAGATCTTCCTTTTGATGCTCTGGTTTTGGCGACAGGATTACCACTTATCTTATTGGACAATTTTGGTACTGGCATGCTTGGAGTCTTTGCAAATTTGGTTAGCGGTATAGAATGAGCGATGATAAATGACGTTGCCCTATCTCCTAATAATCGAGGTTGTAGTGTGGATTGTAGTCAGATGTAGTAAATCACGATTGATATAGATCACACTACGAGCGGGAGGCCCGGCTAAGGCCAGATTAGTGGACTACGTGTATGGTGGCGTAGCCTTAGCGCTATTAAAGAGCTTGTTCCAATAAGGAAAGTTACGAGTTTTGTTCCAGGGATACCTTGGACTACGTGTATGGTGGCGCAGTAGGCGATCAATTCTTCATTCAGTCTTAGCGTTATTGGAGAGCTTATTCCATTTAAGGAAAGTTACGAGGTTTGTTCTACAGCCAAATGGTGGCATTTAATTAGTCAAAAGGCACTCTTGGCGGCACAAAAAATCCACTCAAATACTTAGCCCCTGTAAATAACCTGGGTGTTCCCAGCATACAAAGGTTCCCTTCTAAGGGTCGATTTAATGTATCTTTCCAGGGATACCTTGCAATCGTAGTCTCCCCCAATTAACAATCGCACAGTTGCATTCCAGACCGACGCTGTGTACATAACCATAGAAGCGGACAGTATTCAGGGCGGCATCCTTTAGCGACTCCCTGCTCAAACGAGTTAGATCGCCAATGGTTGTTGCCTAATTACGGATGTCTTAGGGTTACAAGTCGAAGCTAGTCTCGAAATCCTTTACTATGGTGGCTGGCCGATCAGACGGGATCGATGCGAACGTAGCGCGAAAAGGCGACTGGGTTGCGGAATTGCGTACATTCACTTCGCCGACTGAGAAATATAGCTGGCACTCCCCAGTAGAAATCCCGACAGTTTTATTAGAAGAAGCTAGCTGACTTCGAGGCAGCCAGAGAGGGCATCAGTACACCTTGATATGATAACTGGGGGGCCTAGCACAATGAATATCTCGTATGCTTCCCAAAGAAGCATTGCTACTAAAAGGGATCACAATTACATCCAAAATAAGTAACTTACGCTTACGAGGACACATTAACTCTGTCTGCCAATATGCAACGGCGAAGGCACTGCCTCGCTTCTATGTTGGCTTCTTGACTATTTAAAAGCTCTATGCCTCTACATTGTTTGAGTTATCCAATTCCTCGGACACCGACAATCTTTCCACAAACAGATAATCCGACTTCATCTTTACTCAACTCTTTGCCAATCATGGCTGATATGTTTCTACTCGCCTCTGGCATCCGCAGTGACTGCTACGAGTCTTGCCAAGCTAGGCTGCACTACCGACACCGTTCATGCCGGGGTCTCCACCAACGGCACCATTCGTATGAATGAAAACCCACTACTACCGTTTGATTCTCCGATGACGGATGGATTTAACTCTACGGTTGGAGAGGAGTGGTCATTCGAAGCTGTGTCCGAAGATGGGAAAGCCGGGATGGGTTGGATGCTCAGCCGCGGCACAATCGCCGGAAACCACTTGGCCCAACGCTCTATCATCACTATTGTCTGGCCCAACGGGACGAGATATATGGAGTCTGATTTCGCAGACGTCTCTACAATTCAAATGTGTAAAGACTCGACGATTGGGACATGGTCTAATGAGACCTCGGGGATGAACTGGAGTTTCGAGTCATCCAACGACTACTCGCATACGGTTGTTACGATCGACTCAGCTACCATCAAAGGGACAATTACATTGGATTCACTGAGTCCTGCTGTCTATCCGAATGGCCTTGTCTACCCTGATAGCCGTGGAAACGCCCTGTTCGCACCCTATATCTACTGGGCTGAGACTGTGCCCGTTGCGACCACCGAGGTCAATCTTGTCGTCAATGGGACTCCATACACCACCAAAGGTATCGGGGGTAGAGAGCGCAACTGGAATTCTTTCAATTGGGCCTCGTTGAGCTTGACTTGGAACATGCTTAGGGCGACTGCTGGCCCATATACTCTTATGGCCTGGGTTTATACATCAAAAGTCGACGGGCAGACGTACTTCACCAGCATGATTATGGAAGGAAAGGAAGTGGTATTCCGTACCCAGGAACGAGAGGCATCGACAACCAGCACATTCGGCTCGTTCGACCTAGCATACGGCGGAGCTGTCCATTTGACATCGGACCCAAGCGGGGAGCCTTTGCCTCCGTCAAAGCACACGGGATATGTGCTAGAAATGGTGGATCCAGAGGCCAACAAACATTGGAAGTTCGAGATTGATTACACACAGACTGTGTACTTATTCCCGTCCAGTAATGTCACAAGGGTTGGTGGATTCGTTGGCGCACTGAAGGGAGGCTTGGTTGGTGGACCTCAGTACTTGGGACGGGCCAGTGGAAACGTGCAGGATATGATTTGAGAACGTTACTGGCAATTTCGCCAGTCACTTCTCTATTTCGAAATTGTTACGGCCCAGCATGCGGCCTACAGGTGACTCCGGTCACCCACCCCCATTCATTTCTCCCAATCACGCCTGGATCAAGGTGAGCCTCACACGATCCACGGACGGGATCACCTCTCAACTATGGTGATCCAACTACTTTATATACACATTCATTCACTAGATAGAACAGTAGCTCTTCAACTATCAATACTATGTAAGTATCGTCTCCGCCTGTACCGTTCCTAGACTACACCAGTCAACTCCGCTGCAAGCAATGGCTACTTGGAGGTAGTCAGGTTCCTCGTGGAGAAGGGCGCAGATATCACTATGGCTGAAGCATGATCAATCCAGGGACGTCTTCGAACTCGTAGTCATCGTTGCTGTCACCGCTCTCATCGTCGCTGATAAAGATGACTTCGTGATCGTCGACGATAGCGAGGGACTTCGCCCGCAACTGCTTGGGAATCGCCATTTCTTCTGTAGGCGCTGGTGTCTAAGAAGGCAAAAGGAAGAATGAGAAGAGGATTGAGATTGGCGGCAGCGAAGAAGGGAGGCCAGAGCCTTTAAATACCCAAGAGTCGGCCAGAGATCCTGGTCTGGTGGGTGACACCGCCCTCTTGTACGTAGGGGGCCGCCTGATGAGGCAACGCATGCAAGCGGGTTTCGCCTTCGGGTTGCATGGGCATAGATATGCCACCCGAGGGGTGTCCAGGGGCCAGTGCTACAAAATGAATAAACCCATGAGCACTTCGTTGGGGGTTTGCCGAGTCAGTAGAAGGGAGGCCTAGGGGTTCATGTTAGAGACGTGCTTGAGGTCTTCAGCATGGTCCGGAGGCAACGAGCCCCGGGAAAAGCGACGTTTCGGTAAAGTGTACTCGTTCCTATACAAGCCATTGATTGCCAGTAGACTTTCAGTATCCCACTCTAGCCCTGACTGCTCTCCTCTGTCGCTTGTCGTTCTTCGGCACAGCGCGAGCTTACAAGCTCTACTCCGTCCGAAGACATATTAGGATGTAGTGTCAACCACTCGCGCACGGCGTCCGAAACTCGGTTCGCCAGGATCCATATCTCCGTTAAAACATCGTGGAGCCCAAAGATGGCCGAAATAATCTGGCATGTCAGCACAGCTCGCCAACAGCCTCGTATAACTTACCGATAGTAGGGTGAGCCTGAGACAGTGGCCAATATTCCAAGTGTTGACATTTGCGCCAGTTACAGCGCAAGCCGTAACCATGCCGAGATTTTCTGGATGGAGAGATGGCCCAACATTTGTCGAATCTTGGGTGTATTGCGCCATATATTCCCACCTGGCCTCCCCCAAAAGCCACGCTTCTCCCATATAAACACCGCCCACTCGTAGACCATCCAGACGCAGAATAAGCCAACACTTACAGACAGTATAACGCTTCTAGTGATTAGCCATTCATCCGCGAGGAGAATGCCCGCAAGGAAAACGATAGAGCAGACTGCTAGCGAGCACAATAGGGTAATCGGATAGAAAGATCGCTGCCCAATATGCCAGGAACCACCTCTCCAACAATACTGATTCTATCAGCCATATAAAGATTGTAGATCGAGGCACTCCTACCTATCCTATCATGCTCTAAGGTACTACTGAACCGGCCACAAATGCTGGCTAAGCATCGCTCTTTATAAGGGCCAGTATACCAAATAGGATGCTTATGCTGAGAGAAAGGATGGTCTGGACAAAAATAATGAACAGGAAGCTGCGGCGGTACCTAGTATTTAGTCTTTAGGTAACATGACGGGTAAGGGGCCCTTGTCTATACACAAGATAGACGCGATAAAAACGCAAAAAAGAGGCCGGCATACTAGTTCCATAGGAAATAAGTATAAGGCTACGAGAAAGATACTCGGATTTATATTAGATGAGGACGCTAACTTAATGGAGGTTGATGTGGTGAGGGATATTATTCTCCCACGCTATGATCTTGGTTGTTAGAACTTAAATACCTAGGTTATAGGCACTTAGGGGGCATCTTGCGGTTGACCAGTTTCCTCCTCTTCCCCCACGCGGGAGCTCGACCCAATAATAGCTAAAAAAAGGAGGCGTGGATCAACCTCACGAATCTAGGTTAGTAAGAGTTCCAGCTTATGTGTTATGTGTGCTGTTCCACACATATAGTGCAATAGGCTAACATGAAGTTTGACCGGCCGGAGAAGGATGCTGCAGTCCGGAACTAGAGCTATAAGCATACTTACAAGTGAACTAATTTTACACTATCGACATACGGGTCCTTAGGACTTCCATAATAATACTGCTCAGGTTGTTATGAGAGGAATTACGGAGTAATGACTGTGTTATTGCTTCAACTTTATGAAAGGAGAAGTAGATATAGTAAGGACTAACGATCGCCTCTTCCACCTCTGTTTCTTCGTGCCATCCTAGCCACATAGATATGTGATGAGAGTGTCCCGCTCTCAGTTTCCTTCTCTGCAAATCATAGTCAGTGGAACTCCTCGCAAAACCGGCTACCTTACTTGCCTCATGCTTTATTTGAATAATTCGTCTAGGTCTATCGGATAGTCCCGTGCCCCAATGGGCTCGCTCACTCTGGTTTCAGACTCAACTAAAGTCTGCTGCAACGCTGAATCCGACGCAGTCATTGTGGCCACATTTATGTGCCTGTTGCTGAACTCGTTTGCGTCTTGCTTTGGGTCACCGTCCTTCAACCCGTCGGAAGGGCTCTCTTCGTGTCCTCCATTCGTCATTCCGGGATCGTTGTTATGGTTGGCTGGAGTTGGCGCTTGAGCCGGAGCCGGAGTCGACGCTCGAGCTCGGGAGCCGTTCTGACCATCAATGTCGATAGGAGTAAAGTCCTTCGTCTCAAAATGACTCTCGGATCCGCTCGCAGGTTTATTGCTGTCGTTGACTATTGGGTTGGACTATTAGAGTAAATGATATGTGGCGCTTGCGGAGGGTGGTATTACCTGTTTTGAAACCCATGTCCTTTGTGACGTCTGGATCAGCTTTTTCTACCACCTCAAACTCGTCTGGCCCTCGGTCACCATCCTTCAAGCCGCCAGAAGGGCCCTCTTTGTGTCCTTCATTCATCATTTGGGTTGCGAGGTTATGACTGATTGGAGTTGGCGCTCGAGCCGGTGAGCCGTTCTGATCATCGATGTCGATAGGTGTAAAGTCTTTCGTCTAAAAACGACTCCCAGGTTCGCTCGAAGGCTCACTACCGCCGTGAATTGTTGGATCGGTAGGTGGAGTGCTGGTTTGAGGGTTCTTCGGGTTCGAATCGTCGAGAGCGGTCGATGTGGGGTTGGACTGTTGAGGCATGCTGGACAAACGATACTTAAAGTTGGTAGCCTTAATTGACATAGAGATACAATGTGACCTTGGATCCAGACCTGGAGTTGATGATGTCCAAAAGACTGTTTATGTACCCGTTAAACAGCCTGTGAGGAACACCATACTCGAACTGATCCTGCGAACATGTCAGCAACTCATCCCGCGGCACTTGCGACCAACTTGGAAAGACCTGCAGCTCTCGTGTGCAGGTCTACGGAGACGAACAATTGGATTGAAATACCCTGTTAAGCAGGCATCGTTTTCTTGCTGTACATGGCATCTTTATTGGCTCGCTTGAGCCGAGAGTTATGCATGTTGGTCGAGGCTCTCCCTGCTTAAGCCTATCTTTGGCCCTTGTTGAATTGGATCGGACGGATACGTTGCTATACGGCCGCTGAAGAGTATGAGCCGGGTGTCGGAGATGATGGATTCCCTAGTGAAGACACGGGGCATTGTGAAGTGGATAGGGAAAGGATTGCAAGCAGGCGAGCCAGACCTGTCACTGCCGTCGGCGTAGTAGCTGCGGGGATGGCACGACAAAGTCTAGCCTGTGTCCGTTCGCAGTTGCCACCCGAACTACTCTTGGCCAGATCGGATCCAAAAGCCAGGTAGCGCCTAATTGATCGATGAGCTTCAGTAACGGGCAAGGTGCACCAGCGTCCCTAGCGAAGGCGGTTATGGTGATCACCGCTTGAAGCCTCCCAGACATTGATACTAGTAGTCACCAGCACTAATGACATCCTCTCCGGCTGCAATGACCCGATTTCATAACTACTACGTCTGAACACGATCTGATGCCTACATGCCGTTGAAGCTAACGCTAGCCTAGGAGCCTGCAATACGACGTTAAGTACCACAAGGCTGGCGCAAGCTGGCAAATCAAGAGAGAAGCGTCACATATCCGAGGCTCCCTGTTTGTCATTGGCACACGGCCCCAAACCGGCCTCCCCGGCGGCAGGGCGCCCTTGGCTACTAAGGTAAGCAAAACAAACAATAAGAGAACAATAATAAGCGAAACAACTAATAAGCGAAACAACTAATAAGTAAACCCTTACCACTCTTTGTACGCGGATAATATGGCTTTGTTTGTGATTAACCAATGGCAACTTATTACTAAAAGACCTATTTTTACTATTTAAATGTAATAATATATTGCGAAGCCGTCTTGCTATATATTAAATCTAGGTTATAAGTAAAGCAAATATTATAGAGATTTAAATATAAACTCTTTCCAATTTATTATTCCATTTTATAATAAGTGTTAAAATAAAGCTTAAAAGATATATTAAATAAGATTATAAAGCTAAAGTACCTTTACGATCGGTGATTTTTATTATTATGTTAACTCTTTCGTGTATTTTTCTGCTTGGTTGCCTTACTTGTTTCTATTGGCTTAATTGTCTTTAGACCCACTTAACCTGTTTTTAGACTTCCTTTTTGGCCCAACCCTTTCGGCCCCCCCCCACTTTTCAACCCTTGCGTCCACTCGCCCATTTGACCCACTTTTTGTCTTCGAATTTTTCCTCCCCTTTCAGGCAACCATTCGGATCGTTGCCACCGCGCACAGCAGCCCTTGGAACCACGGCTTCAAGTCATGCCCCTGTATTTTTTCGAGAAACAATTGGTCATTTCGACTAAGCCTGTTGTTCCTTGCCCGATTTAGAAGGCGATTAAGTCGGCTAACTTCCCTATTGAGGAATTTGAGATCGTCTTCCTGCACGTCCGGTCTTTTGACCAGGATGTAGCAGCCTAAAAGGACCAGGTTGATCCTTTGCGTCACCCTTAGTGGTGTGTCTGCGTTGGCCAATGCAGGGATGTCGAGGAGTTATAACTGCTTAAGATGCTTTCTAAGCTCTCTGGTTGGATGAATGTGCTTGAGGAAATCTGTATAACCTGACAGATATTGAGCCGCTGCGTCGATGTTATCTTCTTGGATTGTGGTTCGTTCGATCGGCAGGAAGTTAGCCATATTGGGTTGTGTGTTATATAATTGGTTGAGTTGTGCGGACTAGGGTCTAAAGGAGTAGTGCTTTTATATTAGAGGCCTGGAATAAGGTTCTTTAAGTAAGGTTTACTTAATAAGGATTTTCACTTAAAGGCCAATTGTAAACCCTATAGAAAAGCTTATTGTGATAGATGCAAGGCTGGGTTTTGCCTATATCGACCTTTATTGTGTGCTAGTACCAGGCTTATTTTGACGAATAATAAAGCTAAAGTACTCCTTTTATTCTATTTAAGAAATATTAATAAAATATATTTTAAAAAATTTAAATAATTAAATATTACTAGCTTAAAAAAGGTATTATTTGTAAAATATAAAAAAAAATTATAATAAAGAAAAAAGGGAGAAATTAAAATAATAATAATTAAAAAGCATTCCCTCTATTTTAAATAACTGCCTAACTAATAGCTATATATATCGTTTTAATAATAACTCTAATTATTATATCCCTATTTTAATTTCTAACTTATATTTATTAGTTTTAATAGTACTGCTTACCTAACTTCACGCGACTAGATAAGCTAGCTCCCCTTAGGTCTTAACTATAGGCTCTGTTAGCATAGGCCACCTTGAGAGAGCCAGATGCGCATTTTCCCTTGAGTTTAGTAGGACTCTAGAAGCTCTTCGTCTTTGCTAGAACAAGCAGGCAAGATGAAAGGACGAATCCTTGACCGATCCAACCGTGTCCCCGCACGACTTTGACCTAGATTTCCACTCGCTAAGAGACGTGACAGGTCGTCTCAGCTACCGTAGGCTGTTCCTTCAGCTGTGTTTGACTGTGATGCCGAAGAAATGCACCTCGGTGGGCGCATTACCCTGATTGTAGTTGCCTGCCTTGAAGTAACTATTGGGGTTGTTCAAGGAGAACGTGCTCAGATTCTGGAACTCTCCCCCGTCAATACTGACAGATAATTTTCCCTTCTCATACCGGATCTCATATGTAAATCTCTGACCTACGGGGACTTTACCAACCGGAAACCTCTTTTGACCGCATTTGAGACAGGTGTTGACGCCAACGTCCAGTTGACCACCAGTTCCGTAGTAAAGCTCCATGACAGGCTTATGAGAATCGGGGGTGTCTTCGACATGGATCTGACCCACGACAACGCTCTTGTTGGAAATCTTTTTGACGACAAGGTCCCCCGAGAGCCGGTTGACAGCACTCTTGGGGGACCACTTCGAGGGGTTGATCTCGCGCAATTCGGTGCGGCAATGGTCGCTGTTCGGGGTCGAGACACACTGGGGCTTGCCTCCGATGACCTTCATTACGAGAGTCCCATCGTTGGGATCAGTGAAGAAGTTGTTATTCTTGAAGCCACCGCAGCCCTTGAGATCAGAACTCTGGATAGTATCTGGGTGATCGGTGGAACCCGTCGGGAGTTGCAAGCTCCATTTCGACAGATCAAAGTTTCCGCCTGGAGCACATTTGGGATCCAGGACCGTCGCTGTGGCGTAATACAAAGACAGAGCGGCCAGAAGACCACCGACGCTGGAAATGGCTTTCATTCTGATATGAATGGAGGATTTTTCAAATAGAGAAGTGTAAGGCGGCAGATGCAGTTAGACAATCTCTTGTTGTTTGTGATGTTGAGATTGGATGTATGCCCAAGATTCAAAGGGTAAGCCAGTGCCTTATATACTTGCATGTTTCTCTGTACGTCTACCATCTGCTATTGATAGTAACGTGGTATGGAGATCACCGTATGCAGGTCCACAAGTCATTCGATTCAATCAGTAAGCGTTTCATTCCGTAGTCGGTGTTGCTTGTCACGTATTTTACCTACGCAACTACAACTTCGGAGGAGGCGACGCGTTTGTCCCAGAACGCGCTTCGTCCGGATGCCTGCGGTCACTCCGGCTTCCATGAACAATCAGGCAAGATTCCGCAAAAACCCTTTCGATCTTTGTAATGGCTAAAGTGGGGTCTTCTTGACTGACTTTGGAGGCGATCGAGCGATTGGACGGGTGCTTGAATGTGGTGCATCTAAAGGATCATGAGGCACGGATCTTCGTATAGCCCCAGGAAGAACTTTTTGACCCTGGAGATCCATGAAATCTGTGAGCTGTGTCGTTTTATGTACACAATTCTTAGACCATCGGTTCGATAAAAGTGATATCGCCGATGGGGTGCAATATCGAGGTCATGTAGCGTGACAAGCAGGTCTCTCAAAATATGTCTAGCTGAGGTCTTCTGACAATGAGCTATTGACTCCATCCGAACTCTGCCTTGCCTTGTTTGAAAGATGATGGTCATGTGCACTTGTTTGAAGTCGGCTCCAGGTATGTCAATGTTCCTCAGCGTTAATATTACTCAGCCAATGCGATGTATTTGGGGCCTTTCACCGGAACGAGCAACTATTGAACATGTATCAGATGTATTCTAAACTCTGACTCTTGTGACTGACAAGTATAAATGACGGCCTCAGGAGATGTCCCTTCACGACTGGAAACATGACTTGCGTATATGCCGAGAGTGCATTAACATCCTTAAAAGTCTGAAACAGCCAATTCAACCATTCTTGTTTATACAGCTTCGTACGGCTCCACTGTCTTTCCCGGAAGAACCCCACCTCGTCGGCCGAACCCCGTGGCGTCTGCTAACGCATATGATAGACGAAACTGAGGCGACCCTTGATCATGTTACGTTATCACCAAGCTGTGCATGTTCTCGAAAGCGCGAGTGTGAAGGATACTACGTTGCATATGAGAGACCTCGTTGAATTGCCTGTGATTCTGTCAAACCAAACGAGCTAGATTATATTCGGCAGGTCGTCCATAGGTAAAGCATCAGATACATATGTGATTTTCGTATATCGGCGGTATTCAATCCTTCACGGTCCTTGACAATGCCCGCTCCGTCACGGGGAGATATTACCAGTACCTTACAAGATGGGCTAATACTCATGCAAAGAGGTTACCTAGTCCGGTTGTCATTGGCTTGACCGAGTTGCTGAACCCGTCTTTGTGCCGTTTCGTAGCAAGTGCACTATACTAGCTCCAATTCAGTGTTCGCCACAATCATTCAATTGGAACAGGAAATTCAAGTAGAGATATTATGTCGTAGACATTATTTCCTGTAAGCCTCTATATACGACGCCCGTGTGCACGAAGATGTACTTGACACCATCATCTGGTTGATGATTCCAATTACCTGCACGGCCAGAGTTCGCGTTCCATAAAGTCCTGTTGTTGAAGAATGTGTGATTTTAAGTTGCTGTATAAGGCTCTCTACATTAGTCGGCCGACCCGGATCCCTTGTAAGAGCATTCTTGTTCTTCAAGCCACAAGACAACAGCCATTAAGGTGCATTCCATGAAGACACCTGTAAACCCCTGCTTGCATAGAGTAGAAACTGCCGCCTGGTCCACGTGTTTCCCGGAAGCTCGTAAATTCATGACCTGTTTTAAGATCCAAGCACGAACCATCACAAGGGAGGCGGTAATAGAGAATAAGGGGAAGCGTGAAACGGCGACTTCGAACAGCCGCTCTCGAAAAGTGGTTTGAATGACAAATTGTAAGTAAGCACATATCATACGACTCCGAGGTTTTCTACCTCAACTGTCGTAAGGCCGCGCCGCCTTACTAAATTCTCGCCTGCCTCTTTGGTCCTGGAACTTACCCTAAATCTGCAGGTATACGAGCTCAGGATCGACATCGTTGTCTCGCAAAGGAGCCAATTCTACTCCCGAGCTGGCCCTAGCTAGTGTCACCTAGTTGTGATTACAGCAAAACTCTCTTGATTGAGATTGTGTTTGGCGTCTGGGCGTAAAGAACTGGAGATCTAATGACAATGAGGATATGTATTTAAAACCCCCGAGTCTGTTGCTGGTTGAGCATGCCATCAATCAATCTATACAATTTTCAACCTCGCTATAAATCTTTGATCTTCTACAGTTAATATGCGCGCATCAACAGCATTAGTTTCGTTGTTTCTCGGAGCAGCCGTGTCGGCTTATCAGTTGCCCGACAACCTCAAATCTATCTACAACAAACACCGAGTATGGGACGATATTGAAACCCCTGCGGCCACAATCACTGATGTTTTTACAGACTGGAAATTGTAATAAGAGTTTGAGCCCCAAATTTGATGGCGGCGCGGCCTATTGTGGCGATATCCCAAATGCCATTTTCTTGAAGAGTAACGGCGCCTACGACAACATGGATATCGACTGCGACGGAGCCAACAACGCCGCAGGTGCCTGTGCGAATGATCCCTCCGGCCAAGGGCAAACTTCTTTCGTAGACACGGTGAAAAAGTTTGGCATCAAGGATCTTGACGCCAACGTCCATAGCTACGTTGTTTTCGGTACTGACGCATTCGACCCTGAAAAGCATGGCCTGAAACCCCTCAGCGTCATGGCTGTTGTGTGCAATAATCAGGTGGTACGTCTTGGGTTGTCAGCTCCTTTATAACACCAATGGTGGCTAACGCAAGGCAGTTCTACGGTGTGTGGGGAGATACAAATGGGTTTAGGTCAACCGGTGAAGCATCCATCTCTCTTGCTCAGCTTTGCTTTCCCAATGAAGGCTTGAATGGTGACAACGGCCATGGGAAAAAGGATGTGCTCTACATTGGCTTCACTGGTGATGGAGCTGTGCCCGGGGCCCAAGGAGCTAACTGGAAAGCCAAGACCCCTAAGCAATTCCAAGACAGTATCAAAGGGCTTGGAGATCGTCTTGTAGCTGCTCTCAAGGCTTAAGTCGAACGATATGAGTACTTTCGAGACCGAGGACTGGTTGAGTTTAGGTTAGGGTTTTTTCTCGCTGGGCGGGTTTCCCCCCTAATTTCGATCCTCTGAATAAAGTCGCTTGTTCGTTAGTAGTTTTACTAAAGTTAGTATCCTAAATAATAGTAAGAATGGTTAGTTTACTAGTTTTACTATTTGCCTTATGCAATTTGCGTTAACTCTTGCCTTGCCTTCATCGCACGCATTATTCGTCGAGTTCAATAGCCCCTAAATTCGGTGCTAGGATAGTCCGGACCTCATCGGTTGCCATGTCTGCCATGAATTCAGGGTCGCGCATAAGACTTTCTATTGGCAGAGAGGGCTGCAGGAGAAGTCTCGAGCAGCATTAGGATCATCCTTTAGATTCCCTCGTACCCTTTCTACTTATGAGAGGAGGGGTCGTCTTACATCTTCATCATCTCTTAATAGAGGGATGTGTCATATTTGTACAAGGAGCGTAGAGAGGTGACACTTAAGAGGTCGGATGAACAGAAAATGATTAGGCTAAACACTGCTGTAATGGGGTTCGAAGGCATTTCTGTTATCGTCTGATACGTATTGGCTCCTATACGGAAGCTTCATTAAATAGCAATAACCTGCCTTCACATGACCATAGTAAGAAGCTATCCCCGGCAGCGGTTGCTTGACAGCAGCTATCCCCTCGTTAAAACTGGGCTGCGGATAAGCAGCTTATAGGGAATATTTTATGCGAATGCCGAAATTATATGTTACCCTCGGAAATAATATGGCCGAATATCCAAAGTGCTTCCCACGGCAAACTCAATACAGGGAAAGAAGCTTGCCTAGGATTGGCTCATATACGGAGGAAGCATCGATGATTATTGAACGTATAAAAGGCCTCTTAGAGTGCTTAGGATACGTCCAAGACACACAGTTATCAACATCCGTCAGATTTCAACAGTCCTCTTTTCCTTAGACACATCCAACAGAGCCTCAAAAACGTCATACCCTACTGGCCCCAGATGCGTTTCGCTGCTCATCACTTGTTGCTTCCCTTTCCTCTGCTTTCTTACGCATTCACTCTTCCAAGTATGTATATGTTGATAGAATGAGCTCTCCTCCCTCGTTTTGCAGGATCCTTTGGGCTGCAGCTTTACTTGCTCTGTTCTAACCATGGCCATCAAGTGGCTTGTCGGACGGTGTATATACCGTGGATATTGACGAACATGGCACCGAAATCCTCAAGCGACCCCTCGATACTGAAATGGTCCCGGACATCATTTGAGAAACACGCCCCGACAACCAGGCGGTTCTGGTGCGGCTGCGCCTTTCTTCTGGACCACAGCAACTGTGATCCAGCCACAGCCGACCTCAAGAATCAGGCCACACCCGGGAAGACTATCAGCAACAACTACTATTCGATTCGAGGCAGTGTCGTTGCGCTTGTGTGCAGTCCTTATCGCACCTATGGTGGGTACTACACTGATGCCGAGTACTTGGGCTTGATCTTCAGCGATATTATATCAACGTGTGGACAGTACATTGCATGAACTTCTCAAAACATCGGGGGTTTTCCTACGCTTATGTTGGTTATATGCAATATACAGACGGGTTGGACTTCTGTGCTACTTCAACATCATCAAAGGAATCGAAATGCTAGGGTTGTTAGCCTGTGGGCTAGGAGGGAGCATTAAGTGCCGTGTGGCTTGACCAGCAAGAGGAACTCTGGTGTCAA
Source organism: Thelonectria olida (assembly GCA_020736575.1). Classification (NCBI taxonomy): domain Eukaryota; kingdom Fungi; phylum Ascomycota; class Sordariomycetes; order Hypocreales; family Nectriaceae; genus Thelonectria; species Thelonectria olida. Next base: position 36,870 of record JAGPYM010000052.1, read on the forward strand.
TTACCATGTCCGGGATAAGGGAGTCAGTTAGATAGCGGAGGGGACTTGCTTTCTCCTCCGCTCTATTAGAGTCACGACGTACATCAGCCAATGCACTACTATCGGTTCGATTTCCTTCTTTTCGTGATTCACTCAACAATACATATGAGGTTTATTATGCGTAAAGGGCCTCGAGAGACCATAAAAACTAACAAGGATATTGGCCTAGCCGGCTTGGAGCGAAGCGGTGGCGGCAGTAGTGACGGCCTAGCAAGCTTCTACAAATAGCATTCTAAAGGTTATTAAAAAGTGATACAATTGTTATTAGCCGTCGGTAAAAAGTTAAACAATAATCACAAGAACAAGGAATATTGTTGGCACCCGAGTCTTGAGCAGCCATTAGAGATGCATGTTATCCGCAATCCGACTCAATCCAGTGTTCAACCAAGGGGCCCTATAAAAACACAGCCGCGGAGTACATATTGAGAGATGGGCCCTTAAAGTCATCGACATTCCTGCCGACGACGCTTGGGGATCGACCAGTCTCCTCCGTAGCTCATTACACCATAATGCAAAATATTGTTATGAAGCTTTGCAACTGTCGTTGACTCTACTCGGGTCCATGGCTGTACGGATCGAAAGTGAGCGATAAATCACAAACCAATAACGTAGTGGTAAGATGTTACCCTCTCATGAACAGATCAATCGACAGAACGTTGGTCGTAGCATGCTGGCCCGTCCTTAGCATCAAGACTTACAAGGCTCGAGTTAAGTTCAGTCTCTGATACGTCGACTGACGAAGATATCACAATGAGATCGATTGGAGGGGGCAGGGGACGTCTTGACATTGATTCCCATCTAGAAAGACCACAGAATGACACCTAGCTCAAGAGTAAAGGTTGCTAAATACAAGTTGTAAAAGAGGCTTGAGAGCTTGTGAAATGACAAATGCTGACAGTAGTATACTGTGCAGCTGGTTTAAAAGTTTTAGGAGCCTCTGTTATTCTCATTATGAGATGATGGATAACTTCCAGTGCAAAATTGACGAGGCTCAAGGGACGTTTCTCCATGCCAGTTCAAGCTGAACTCCAGAAGGGTCCAAAACACTCATGGCGCGGGTCTGACGACCCCTAGTTCGTGATATTAGCGACAAGATGTCATGAAGCTCCCAGTTTCCTAGAAGTAAGCAGCTTTTGAACTTGTTCGGAACTCACCCCTTCGACCTAAGGTCATCCGAAAACGATCAGATGCCTGGTCCAGGAGGGATTTCGCCCCCCTAACAGCCAATCCCAACGTGTAAACTCAAGGAACGCGGGCGGCTTCACTGCCATACTCAAATTTCCAGGACTGTGCAGGAAAACGAATACGCATTTTCAAGGATGCCTTGTATTCTACATTGCCTCTGGGGTATTGCTAGAAAGTCCGTGTACCGGGTACGTGAGAATCATAATGTGGCTGCAAAAACAAAGCCCTCATAACTCCAATGCCTTTCTGGATGCCCGCATCCTTCCCTTGAGCTCCTGTATCCTCTTTTCCTGCCAAGCCTCTTTTCCCTTGAGAAAAACTATGTAGTCAATTGCTCGAGATAGCACCTCACCCTTGCTGCGCTTGGTGTTCGCCCCATCGCCTTGGTAGCCACCCTCCTCTCCACCACCCTCTTGCTGGTCGGTCCACTGCCGGTCAGCCGGAGACGCCTTGGGCAGCATCTCATCTAGAGCTCTGATTTTGTCATTGATGTTCGTGCGGTACCGCTTTTCAATGCGGTAGTGGGCCCTTCGTTTGGCTGTCTGAGACTCTGGCCCACCTGACGCGTATGATGATGCCGCTGGATTCGTGGATGATCCCGTCATGTCTCCAGCAGTCATGCCTTCTCTTTGGCCAAAGTTTTGGAAGTTTGGTGTTTTGGTGCTGGGAGTAGAACTGCTGTCGTCCCAAATATTTGAGTTGGTCTCGGCTGGAGTCACTATGGTGCCAGAGAGGCCTGGGAACTTGTCATTGGACCAGTCCAGTAACGCCCAGCTATCTGGTTGATCAAGAGAGGACGGATAAATCTCAGAGTCTGGTTGCAGTTGGGGATCAATGTGCAGGGGATTCAGAGGCGTAGAGTTTGAGTCGTGGGATTCGCTGTCGAAGAGAAATGGCGGCGTTTGATCGTCTTCCAGAATGGGAGGCGAGAACGCTGATCTGAGTTAGAAAGTCGCAGTCGCCGTTGTCAATTCCCACTTACGTGCAATTCCATAGTCACACGCCCAGTCAAAGTCCATCGGTGCATCGCAGAACTGTTCGGGCGTGTTTACCTCTTTGGAACAAGATTTGGGCAAGCACGGAGAAGATTGCTTTGCTGCAGAACGGCTTCTGCTGCTGGGAACACTCTGAAGGTTATGTGGGTAAGCCATGTTCCTGCAGCTTTGATTCTCTTTTAGTCTGTCTCTCCGCCCGTTTCGTCTTGTGGTGGGTAGGCAGACTTGCAGGCAACTCATGTCTTGTTGTCGACTACGAACCATTGTCCCTCCCGGATATATAGCGGTTCGTCCCGTGCATGCCTGTAGGCCCCCAAGGCTGCATCGTTCGACTGGCTCCACGTAGAGCGATCCTTGCTGCCCCCTCAATGGAATAGAGGAGATGTGGTGAGTAGGGTATCGGTGCAAGTGGGCGCTGTACGTCGCCTACAAGGATATCGGAACTTCTGTGGAACGTCAGGGTCCGCAAAGGATCTGAATCCTGAAACAGTTTTGCCGTCAAGGAAGCTCCCGAATGGTATCAGCAAACATCTCATGCTTCCTGCAATGGCAAGTAATCTTTGAGATTACCATGGGGCTCTGAATCCTCTCGTGGGCTGACGCAGGTCGTGACGTAAGGATACAGCCCACGGACTTGTCCACGGCCATCGCAACATTGGTCAATAAGCGGGATCCTGCCGTCCACCATGTGGGCCTTGTGCGTGTTGTTATTGATGGAGCTGACCTGCATATACCTACGCAGCCCGTATATTGACTCAAACTTGCTGTGACACGGATCAATTCCTCCTGCCAAGTCCTCCAGGTGCAGGGTCGGAAGGCAACTAGGATGCGAGATCCGGCCCACGTAGTTATCCTGAGTTGCAGGGCCGCAACACCACGTTCGGCACCGAAATCTAAGGTAGAGCCGAAAATACGGCACACATGAGTCGTCTGATAACCCGGAGTTGCCGCTGCAGAGGAGGCAAGGGAGTGTTCTTACACCGCTGTGAGCAAGAATCTGACAATTCACTTCCAATTCCATTCTCAGAGCCCCTCGGGTACTCGATTGATCATGGCCACCACCACGAGATGGAATGGTAGCCGTCTAAGCCCGCGGGATGGGGAAGTGGATTCATGCCCATCAAGATTCAAGTTGAGAGATGGTTCAATGCTACAACGTTAGCTCTTCACCCTATGGGGAGTTGACTGCTTTTGCTCGAAATATAATACACTCTCAACCTCTCTAGTCTACGGACGATCGGGGCCAAGATTGTCCTCCTTGAGGATCTGATTGTTTGCAGATGGGCCCACATCCAAGAGGGCTATCCACCAGGACCCGAATCCTCCATGACACGATGAGCCGTTACTTATAACGAATCATCCGACGTACCCGGCAGTGCAGGGAAACCACAATTAGGACTCTACCCAATGGATTATCAAGAGAAAAGCCAATCGGCAAGGGTTGGCATGTGTGTGGGAGGAGCTGCACCCAATGAGAGAATAGTTCATGAGCCGCCATGTGTCCATTGAGAAAACAACTACAGGGCCCTCCCCAGTCCATACTCCAATACGGATCACCCTGAGAGCTTTGCACCCCTCCATGGTCCCGGGAAATATCCCAGGAGACGGCCCTGGAGGAGTCAGCTTCTACCGATTTGGGAGAGGGCGGCTGGGGGCCACGGCACCCTGAAAACAACAGATATCCATTGGATGTGAACAAGTCATTGTGCCTCCCACATACCGACCCCCACAGTGGATAGCGTTGCCGGAAAATCCCCCATAGGTCCCGTTACGAAGTTTACGAATTTCCCTATCCAAGGGACATGTTGGAGCGAGAATGGCGAGGCCAAGCTCTGATGGATGCAGATTTAGAATGCCGACCATCCACGCTGATCTATGACTGGTATTTCTCGAACGGCCATTTGTAATCCTATAGGCGTTAGGAATGAGTTGTCTCGATCGGGTTGCCGTGAACTCGGCCTCAAGGACAAAGCTTTGAATCCTTTGGCTTCTTTCAACTCGCCAAAGCCTTCATAACTCGCTTGGGCGAACCGGATCCTTTCCCCCGAGTTCACCCGACCCTTTTGACTATTCTTAGGTGACCTATACGATAACTCCTGCCCGATCAGGCCATTGATAGGAATACTCTCCAGATGGACTATCTTGCTGTCGGATTCAAGGCATTGAAAACGGCTAGCTTATGCAAAAGAAAGCAGAAGGATCGGTTTGGCCGACCAGCAGATTTGATGCAATTCCTAAACTTCACTCTGATAGGTATCTCTCGTAAATACGTCTAGGCTTCACTCTGGTATCAACCTTCTCAGCACGCACAAGTGCAGACGGGGGTTTACCACCTCTTTTGGTCAATCATTCTCTTTCCCCTAGGTCACATCAAAGACATGGATTAGCACGTGGCTCGTACGGTGAGACAGAATCCATGTACAGTTCACGCACTCACACTTGGGCATTTGGGAGGGGTGAAATGGTGATTAGTTACTATCATGCTGAAGCGTATGCGAGTTGAAAATTTTAGGTATGCTGAATATTATTATGGACCGGAGAGTTTGATACAGGAAGCAATGCAGGGAAGGGCAACGGTTTGTCCAGAGAGAGGTAGAAATGTACAAAAAGAGAATTCTCAAATTACTTGGCATGTCCATTCACACCATTGGTCTGCTTCCTTTCCTCCTCTTCACCCTCCACATGAACCAACCGACTCTTACCAACTAGTTTGTCCACGAGGATGGCTAGCGAAGGGCTCTGCATCACGTCACGTCAAAGATGGAGCATTCGGCATCCAAAGACGCCACAATCCAGTTTCGCAGCTCCACGGCAATGAGTGAGTCAAGGCCAATTTCCGTGAGTGCCAGCGATGGATCGATATCCGCCTCTGGTCGACCAAATTCGGTGGCTAACTTGGCAACAAAGACGTCTGTGATGGTCTTTCTGGCTTCAGCTAGAGTCTTGCACGCTGACACGAGAGCCTTTGTGTGCGCAATTGTGCCCACTACAGCACCGCCTCCGTTCGCGGCAGTGGAGGCACCCGCGTCTACACGCTCAAGTGGAACAAATCTGGAATCGCGGTTCCAGAACGAGGCGGAAGAAGATCTGACAAAGTCCGGCGGGATGCCAGTAATTACTTGGCTTGATTGCGGGCTGCGACGAGGAGATCGAATGGCTGACTCAACAAGCCGTAGCACCTCTGCTTCTTCAAGGGGTCGGAGTCCCGCCTTGACGAGATGGTTGGCCACAGCCGAGTTCTTGCTCTTAGACAAAACTCCGACAGACTTGACCATGCCCAAGTCCAAGGAGACTGCAGGCAGACCGAGCGCTGAGCGGTAATGGGCGACGGCATCCTGGAAGGTTCCTCCAGCGGCATAGTTGGCTTGACCAGTATTTCCGCCGACGCCGCTGATGCTGGAAAGCATGATGAAGAAGTCCAGGTTGGCGTTAGGAACCAACTCGTGGAGATTCCAGGTGCCATGAACCTTGCCCTGGATGACGGTCGTGTAGTCGTTGTAAGTCATCTTCTCAAAGATGGAATCCTAGGAGTGACTGTTAGCAAACGGCGTAGACAAGGAATACTCAGAATCACGCGGCACTTACTCTTAGAACCATGGCAGATTGGACCACGCCCTTAATTGGTGGCAATGAGACAGCGCATTCAGTGAGGACCTCCGCGAGATGAGCCTTGTTGGCGACATCACAGCTTTTTAGCGCAATATTTGCGCCTTGAGCTCGCAATTTCTCAATGAACTCTTCATTCTCAACAGAAGGAGAAGCAGCGCTTCGCGACATGAGAATGAGCTGCTTTGCACCCCTCTCCACGAAGAGCTGGGCCATGGATTTGCCAATGCCTCCGAGGCCACCGACAATGAGATAGCTGCCCTTGGAAGACAATTCGATGGGCTTGGAGGATGGGAGAACCTGATGAGAGTGTTAGAATATTGACATCAATGCACGAGCGAGTAGTCGTTAAAACATACCTTGACCAAAGCTCCCTCCCTTGGCTCCAAAACAATCTTACCCATGTGTCTACCCTCCTGCATCATGCGGAACGCCTGCTCAAGCTCTGTAATAGAGTACGCATTGATGGGCGTGACTGCGCCAATCTTCTTGTCAGCAACCAAGCGACCGACGATTTGGATCAGCTCAAAGAATTGCTCAGGCCTGTGGTCGAACATGGACATCAGATCGACCGAAGCGAACGAGACGCATCGAGCAAACGGCGCCATTGAGATGATATTCGCCTGCTCGATATCGCGCTTTCCGATCTCAATGAAGCGACCAAATCTGGCGATGCAGTCCCAGGTCGCGCGGAGAAGGGGACCAGCGAGCGAGTTGAGAACAACGTCAACTCCCTTGCCACCAGTACGAGCCATAATTTCGTCAGCGAACGACGCGTCGTGGCTGGAAAAGATGTGGTCATCAGAGATGCCGTATGTTTCAGTGAGGAACTCGCGCTTCTTCGGAGATCCAACCGTCACAAAGACCTCAGCTCCGATGTTCTGGGCCATCATAATAGCCGACTGTCCGACACCTCCACTGCCGGAGTGGATGAGAATTGTCTCCTTAGGCTTAAGATGAGCGACCTCATACAGGCTGTGGTACACAGTAGTGTGCACCATCAGCAACGACGCTCCAGCGCCAAAGTCGATGAAGTCGGGCAGATGAACAACAGCTACATGGCGGACGCGGACCTTGGTCGCAAAGCAGCCAAGAGTCAGGGTGCAGACGCGATCGCCGACTGCAAATCCGCTGGCTGCAGCCTCCGGGCCAACGGCGGTAACAATTCCAGCGCATTCGAAGCCCATACGCTGCATGTGAAGCTGGTCAAGAGCAACCATCAGATCGCGGAAGTTGAGACCAATCGCGTAGGGCTTGATTTCGACACAATCATCGTCGAGGGGCCCATTAAGCTCGGGATCCTCAACCCACGTGAGATTCTGCACCATACCCGGAGCTGTCGATGCGAGCTTGAGGTCTCGTCCCTCCTGGAAGAAGGGATGCACCTCTGGAGTTTGGCGGGAGACCGAAGTAGCCACAGAGTTGTTCTGCTTGGAGTCCTGGTAAATTCTGGGAATTCGGAAAACGCCTGAACGGACAGCGTACTCGAGCTCTGGACTGGCAGAGTCGCGACTGAAGTTCTCAATGGTAGCATGAAGGATTGACGCAATCTGTAGGGCGGAGCTGGCGTCCCAAGTTGGTGCAGCCGGGTCCAGATCGAGAGAGACGTACTTCCTCGTGGTGTTCTCACATCGCAAAGTCCTCAGCAGCCCGTGATGGAGGCTGGTTAGTGGGTTGGGGGAGTCGATCTGCGCGCCCTTGGATACCCAGAGAAGGCTCTCGAATCGAGAGAGCAGGACTTGCAGTTGCTGGAATTGCAGGTCGGTGGGTTGATCCAAGAAAGGCTCAATCAATTCCTCGAGGAAGACGACAAACGTGTCCGAAGAGACTTTTCCCATTCCACTCAAAGCTTGGATGCTGATGCTTTGAGGTACGACCTTTTGGGAAATGGCGACGACGACCTGCTTCAGCCAATCCGTCGGCGGCTCCGAGCTGGCATAGACAAGCACAATGGCTGGGCCAAGTTTCTTCTCGGATTCTTGCAGAACCTTCACAGCAGTCGCCAGGATGATGTCAGAATCGGTGTCTCCCGAAATAGTAGCGAAGCCAGCCGATTCAAGAGTCTTCCGCCACTCGAAGCAAACAGCAGAACCGTGGATGAGGAGCTTTCCTCCAGTCTTGAGCAGACTTCGCACATAAGACATTGACTGGTTAAAGTCCAGAGCGGAGTAAATCGCGGATGAGGCAAGCACAAGATCGTATGTACCCTGAGTGAGCTCTTGCGAGATGGGATCTGCATCAATGTCATATGCTCGGAACCCGATGTGATCCGCGTTCTCGATGGTGGAGCGAGTTGCATCCAGCTTGTCAGTTGAAGTATCCGTGACATCGTAGCGGCCGCAGCACAATCCATTTGGCCTCTTCGCGAGAGCATCCACGACAATCCGAGTGCAATCCCCATTATCAGCCCCGATTTCAAGGACATTGGCCAACGGACTCTTGTGGCGAAGCAGCTCCATCACTTCGCGAATCTTATCTGTCGCATTGCTTGAGACAAGGCCAGGCACCTTGATCATGTCGAGATCGGGGCGCCAAGAAGTTGAGAAGCACAGCTTATCCTCGTCGGACTCAGTTGAAGCTGCTCCTCCTCCGACAGATTGGCAGTAGAGGCCGTACATGGTGAGCAAGGGCGATCCCTCTCCTCCAATATCCCCAATGCTCGCCGACGATTCGAAGCCAGAGGATCGAGAGAAATTAAGCTGCGATGACATCTCAAAGAGGTGTCCAGGGTCGCTACTGATATCTGCAGAGATGTACAAGGAGCGAATGGTCTTGGGCACCATTGCATCCTGCTTCTTCTCAGCAGCTGATGGCAGGTTGTGGAAGACAGCTTGGAACATCGTGTCAAGCGTAGTCGGGTGAATGACATGGCTCTGCTGGTAGTTGAATGGCATCACAGACGCTGTGTCGGAAACCTTAATGGTGGCTGACGAGCAACCTTCTCCCTTCAGAGCAGAAACTTGGTTCTGGAACATGGGGCCATAAGTCAGGCCAATGCCCCCTAGAGCCTCGTAGATGTCCTCCGAGTTTTTTGCGCACCACTGGCTCTTGTCTTTGCTACCGGCATCGACGTCCCTGTAGGTAGTATCATCGTGCGACACGAACGTCTTTGACTCTCGGGTGGTGGTAGCAATGCGGCCCTCGCAATGTAGAATCCATTTTCCAGTAGGATGCATCGACTGGATATGGAAGTCGTTCCAGCCTTGTGACTGCAGAATGCGATCGGCGCAAGGCCGCAACGAGACGCGAACATCGATGCCTTCAATCGTGTCCTCTAACACCAGGGCCTGCATAATGTCAATTGCCTCCAACTTGTATCCGGTGATGTAAGTTGGGTGCTGAGACATTTGCTTCGTCGCCTCAATGGCCATTGCGATGTAACCTGCGCCAGGGTACACAATACTGCCCTGTATGATGTGGTCGCGAACCCAAGGCAAATCTCGAGGGCGGATAATGTGACGCCAGGTTGGCGTGAGGGGGGGAAAGTCTGCTGTAGGACGGCCGAGCAGGTCATGCGGAGGCGTCTTGCGCTCTCTGTTTGCCTTGCTTAGACGAGGCTCTTTCCAGTATCTCGTCTGGTGGTTCCAGGGATAAGGAGGCAAGTCTGTCAAGATCTGAAGGCCATGGCCGTGAGTCAGGGGAAAGTTGACGGCAGCCAGGTCAACGGGGTAGCCCTGCTGAAGAAGATTGCACGCCAAAGCTTGCATGGTGCGAACGGCACTTTCGCGTCTCGTGAGGCACGACGAGTACGAGATTCCAAGGGCCTTCAGCTCAGGAAGCATAAGGGTCTGGCGAATAGGCCCTCCAAGGGCGCCATGGGGACCAACCTCAATCAGCATGTCGATGCACTGCGTCTTCTCCTCGTCTACACAAAGGTTGCGCAAACAGTCGACAAACTCGACGGGCTGGATCATGTTGCGCACCCAGTGATCGGGCTTGCCAATATCGTTAGCCTTATAAATGCGACGTCCAGTCGTCGGCGACGAGTAGATGACGTCCTTGTTCGCCTTCTCGGGCTTGACCCAACGAGTGAGAAGCTCAGTGTACGGCTCGGCAATAGGCTGCATCAACGGCGAATGATAAGCCGCGTTGACCTTGAGGCGTCGAGCAAAGACTTTTTCATCGGCCATGCGAGCTTCAAAGTCGAGAATGGCACGCACATCACCAGATACGGTGACGCTGCTCGGACTGTTGATGCATGCTGCCACAAGCTCGCCAGACTGGATGTGGGAGATCTTCTCATTCACTTCGTCGCGACCAAGCCCGACAGCAATCATGCCACCGGGTCGAGCCATCATCTTGTTTATTCGATCAGTCAGATCGCCACGGCAGTACACAATCGCCAAGGCAGACTTGAGACCGATTGCACCAGCGGCATAAGCAGCCGACACCTCTCCGCTGGAGTGACCGGTAACACCGCTAGGATTGATGCCCCAGGACCTAAGAAGATCAATGAGAGCAAGTTGAATAGCCACAGACAGCGGCAAACTGTAGGCGACTTCATTGACGTGAGTGGTGGCCTCGTCGCGCGTGAGTTCCTCAATCAACGACCAACTGCATCCCAACTCGTAAATACACTTTTGGGCACGGAGAAGCGTGTCTTTGAAGACTGGATAAGCCTCCAGGAGCTCTCTGCCCATTGCGTACCATTGAGCTCCCTGGCCAGTAAAGACGAATCCGAGGCGAGGCACCTTCGAGCTGCGCTGAGGAGCAAGCGTGCTCTCCTCGTCGACGGCTCTGATGAGGTCTTCCAAGGAACTAGCGGCGCAAGCAGCTGTCCAAGGGAAGCGAGAGCGACGGCTTCCGAGTGTGTATGCCAGTCTGTCCAAGACATCTTCCGCATCGTCTTGGCTCTGGGCGCTGAGGTAGTCGTGAAGGCGACCGCGAAGTGCATCGGCGACGTGCTTGTCCTTTCCGCTCCAGACGAAGACCCTGGATCGACCGGCCTTTTCTGATACGACACCGTTGGTTGAAGCCCTATTAAAATCTCTCTTCAAAAGATAATCAGGGTGCTCAATGATAACATGTGCATTAGCACCGCCATATCCGAAGTTGTTGACGGACGCGCGGCGGAGACTTTGCGACGGCCACGGCAAAAGCGAAGTCGGGACCTGGTTATATAAATATTAGCAAGTATTATCGGAGGCACGAATTCGGTCTCATTCACCTTGAGCTTGAGTTGATCCAGCGCAATTTTGGGGTTGGGGCTCTCGTAGTTGACATTCGGTGGGATGGCGCCTTTCTCGAGAGCCATAACGACCTTGAGAATACCTGCGAGGCCACTCGACGCTTCAGTGTGTCCTAGATTCGTCTTGATTGATCCAATTATCAAAGGATTGCTGGCATCTCTGTTCTCGCCAAAGACGTCGCCGACTGCGTTCGCCTCAATCACATCACCGGCCTGCGTTCCTGTGCCGTGGGCCTCAATGTAGCTGGTGTCCGCTGGGTTTAGTCCAGCAGAGGCATAGCACGCCCGCATAAGAGATCTCTGAGCCTCTGGGCTAGGTGATGTAATTGTAGTCGTCTTTCCGTCCTGGTTTGCCGCAGTATTGCGGATGACTGCTCGAATGGCATCGCCATCTCGAACAGCGTCGGCTAGTGGCTTGAGGACAATGGTCGCAATACCATCACCACGTCCGTAACCATCCGCCCGCGAATCGAAAGCAAAGCTCTTGCCTTCTTTGGAGAAGATGCTATTGAGAGTTAGCGGCCATATCTGGTAAGGCTGAGAATGACGAGCATACCCAAGCTTGGTTCCTGCGATAAACATCTCCGGGTTCATCAACACTCCGGATCCTCCAACAATTGACATTTTCGACTCGCCAGCGCGAAGGTTCTGACACGCAAGATGCAGCAGCGTTAATGAAGTTGAGCATCCAGTGTCAACCATGATACTCGCGCCACGCAAGTCATAGAAATGGGACACTCTGTTGGCTATCATAGTGGCACCGTTGCCCGTCACGAAGAAACCATCGTCCATGCATGCGGGATCTCGCATGTGGTTGTCGTGATTATCTCGGAATGAGGTTCCGGCAAACACTGATGTGTCAGAGCCGATGACACTTTCCACGGGAATCCCAGCGTTTTCGAGGGCCTCGTAGACAGTCTCCAGTTGAATGCGGATTTCGGGATCCATTGTCTAGGCATAGAGTCAGTGTCTGGGGGATCATATCAGTTTCTGAGGTGAACCCTACGCTTGCAATGTCTGCCGAGAAATTAAAGAAAGAAGCATCGAAGAGCGCAACATCTTCAGTCAGATAGTGCGCTCCTTTGACGTAAGACTAAAGGCTTGTCAGTATGTCCATCCTCAACAACCAACTTGGGTGATCACCCACAGTTCCAATGTGGCCCTTATTAGGGTGATACCACGCTTCGCCGTGGAATCTTGAAGTATTAATTGGCGACCATGCACTGCGGCCCTCTGAAAGAAGGTTCCATAGCTTTCCAGGACTCGTCGAATCACCAGGAAGCCGACATCCCATGCCTATAATGGCAATGGGCATCGGTTCTGTCTCGGGCATCGTTGGCTCAGATGCGGACACTTGTGCACCGTTGGTGTGAACAGCCATCTCGACGCAAGATTCGTCTTTGGCGATCATTTTAAGTGATGGAAGGTGAGTAATTGGGTATCAGGGGATGCGTGTCGATCGAATCTGGTCGTTGAAGTGATGGAGAACGGTTATATGCAAGCGCCGACCTTCGGACAATCCCCCATGGATTCAATCCATACACTCGATTACCACTTTAAGCTATGCTATCCACCATGGGCCAATTATTCCATCTGACAGGCGACATACCACATGAATTCCACCCTATCAGTTGTGGGCAGTGGAGGTGCTTCGATGGTGGTACCACCGGTACGCCATGACTGGGCTATCAAAATGGAACCACCATTCTACATGGTTTTACTGCACTGGTTTACTAGATTGAGCCAGAATCATTGGGTATTGATGCACGTTTACAGGTGCTGCTTTCATGAAACATACTGACCACGGCGCGTCGTTCCATGCGAAAGAGTTTGATGTGGTAAATGGATGTCAGTTGAGCGTAGACTTGATAGGTAGCCTTTACGAACAAACTGAGGAACCCTTGGTGTATTCATTCTACACTAGTGGACTTTGATTCTATCAGTCTGCGGCAGTTCCAGGTCCGTTTTACATTTGTCTGTATTGTCAATCGGATTTACCATTGAGCGTAAGAAGTGAGAAGGGCTAAAACAACTGCCTCTGAACCTTTTATTACCCAATAGCGTTCACCATGCGTGAGACTTGAAAATAACATCATTTGAATAAATCTTTAGTATTTAAAGCACTATAGATTAGGAAATGACCGATCCCAAAGTCCTAGGAGCCAGTCACTATCCTATTGAGTAGGTCGCTTCTCCACCAACATCTGCAGAAACAACTCTTGGGTGTTCCCTGTAAGTTTCCTTTTGGCATATGCAGTAAAATTAAGGTTTCTTGTAGATCGATAGATAAACTGCACGACCTTTGCCCGTCTTCATGCCCATCCTCGGTGGAGGATGCCATGTTGATGTTGTATCGGAACCCAGTGCCATGGTCGCGGAGCCATGAGCGACACGGCAACTCGCACAAGTGTACGATTCCATGTCCTTGTCTGCAGAGAGTAAATTCAAGATGGTGGAGAAGTTACGGGAGCGGTGGGGTGCTCTGTAGCCTCCTCGTCTGGAGATGCATCGACTTCGGCTGCGTCTCAGACAACACCATACGGTCTGGAGAATATGGCAAGAGGGCTTCCATCCGATCTTCAGTCACTAGAGGAGCGTTTCTACTACTGCTTTCCTCCTTACTAGAAACTGTGATGCCGTAATTCCATAGCTCAGAGGCCGATTTCGAAATGTGACTGGCTGGAAGTCATTTTTGGGGATTGCATCAAAGCCCAAGTACCTCTCTCAAAAGGCTTTTTTCTTCAGATAATAGAAGTGACAGTATGTCTTATAAAGCAAGAAGAGAATTCACATGATTTCAGAATCATCTGGACTCGGCAGAAACGTATATGCCAGATCGACAATAATTGTCAGTTGATAGATTGTTCATACACTATCGTGCAAGAGGCCCCGTCATGTTCCAACCCACTGGCAGCTTTAGACCACACGACTGGTCTAAAAAAATCAAGTCGAAAGAAGTGCAAAGAGTATCGCTTTCATGTTTTTCTCATTGTAAATCAAATTTTATAATGAATTGCGGCTTGCTCTTCTATTCCGCCGTACTGATCGCGACTCCTCCAGCCTCGATAAACACCCTTGCTAAAACATCAACTGACTGCATAACACTGTCATGATCCGTTTTGGGAATAGTTGTTGACTCAAAGTCCAAAACGTCTCTAACATCTCCGAGCTCTTCTCCCTTCCAGCAATCCTCCACATACAGTTGTCCCTTTTTCCCGCTCAGAGCATCATCCTCGGCAAAGTACATCCTCACCTTGAGACGTGCGCTTTCAGTGTTGGATATTTCACTTGACCTTCTTCTTCTCTCATCGAGAACTAGACCTTTGACAAACTCGGCAAAGTCACTGCACTGTCCCCATGACGAATCGCTCTTTTTCAAACATTGCAGGGCCTCACTGTTCGCACCAACAGTGTTCTCGTCAAACATGGACTTGAAGACCTGCTTATCTATCTCGGCCTGCAGGTCCCGGGACATTCCATACTCTTTCTCTACTTTTTGACGGTTCTTCTCCAACTCGGAGGTATCTTGGTTGCCACTGACACCCGAGATCATGCCAGAGGCCTTGGTGACCACTGTTCCGCTTGATGCAAACGCAGGGCCGGCCTTGAGGACGAAAAACTGGGGGATAAGGTGCCAGATGCTGAAAGCTGATACAGGGACATATTTTGCCAGCTGCATAGACGTTACTTTGGAGCAAGCAGGATCAACAAACGGAGCTATATTAGTTGTTAACAATGATGGCAATAAGCACACACCCACCGGTCGTAAATAGGTGCATGGGAATCAATTGGGTCCATGATTACCTAACAGGGCTGCGAATGGCTTCGTTGGGTGCAGAACATCCCGGCATTGTGACAAGGTATTCAACAAGAATACTGTGCCGGCACTATGAGACGCCAGGGCGACATGCGGAATGCCCAGGTGCTGCAATAGGCGGGGAACCAATTCAACCCAGGTTGAGACGCGTTTGTCAAGCGGGACATCAGTTGACTTTCCCATGCCAGGACTGGGAACGAAACGGGTCAGCCACTCAAGCCGCCATGGTTAGGAATGGATCGAGGCCCACCGATCAACGACAAGAACGCGGACGCCTAGCTTCTCGGCCACAACATGCATGGCCACTCCCAGGTATCGGGAAGCAAACATGCCTGGCATGAAGAGGACGGTTGGGGGGGCTGGTGCCGTCCCATCCGGGTCGGGGGCTCGGCCGAGATCCGCGTAGCTGACAATGAGGTCGTCATGGTGGCCGCTACTGGCCGGAAGCGTGAAGGTGCGGTGGAAACGAGGGTCGGAGACGTATCGCAGGGCATCGGAGCCGGGGGATTCTGTGTTGACCGACATGGTCGCACTTCGAACGGAGATAGAAATGTGGTGAGGTGGCGATGCAGAAGGGTGGATGGTGGAGTTTGAGGTGGTTTGAGTATTTACATGGCTTTTTGAGAGTCAGACAACGAACTCGTCCGCGTGGATGGTCTGAGACAGGCAGGTCAGTGACGCAGCTCTCCACTCGGGCCACAAACATGTGGCCTTACAGGGATAGGCGGCAGAGGGTGTAATTAGGCTGAGATGGTGGTACCACTGGGTCCAGTCCGAGGGTATTGCCGCAGGATTGCCTGACGAGGCTGAATTGGGAACCGCATGCAAGGAACTCAGGGCATCTACTGATGGTTGCATCCGATGAGAGATCAGCGCTTGGCAGGGGATGTGATCCTTTAAATCCATCCTTTGAGGCTCATCATTTTGTGGTTCCTGGGTATCCTTTTACGATCTAGGGTGGATTTTACTGAGTAATAGGAACTCGGAACTTGAAAATTCTCCGTGGTAGGGCTTAGCTGATAAGTGTCCGCCGGATAAACGGGCTGCCTTTTGAGGAGAAGGGGGGAGTTAAGGATCTGTATGCGAAAGATAGAGAGATATTAGGCTCTATAGTATAGGAGTAGTAAATTAAGATGAAGAGGTTATTTATCTCTTTTATCGCTGAGTTCTCCTCTGCAGCAGTGTTTTGGAAGAGCAACTCTGAGGAAAGCTCCTTCGAAGCTGCTGGGAATTCATGCAGGATGGGTGCGTGTAGTTTGCCAAAAGACACAGAGGGGTAGATCGAATAATTAAAGAAGCCTTCAATCACCTTTGCAATAAACGAAGTGCCCAGAAGATAACACCTCAGGGCTTTCGATATCTTTCCATCGCAGCCAAGGAAGTAGTGTCTTGAAATGCAGGGTAGGTAGGGAGCATAGGAGTCGGAGCTTCAACCTCTCCCTTTGGCACTAGTTCTAATGGCCAAACTCCTGCTGTGAGGGGGTCTAACTCATAAGGTGAAGCTGACAGGGTATTTTGTGGACAAGATTGCCTCTGTGTCGTCGGTTATGAGAGACGAAGATGAATCCTGGCTCAATGACCTGCAACTGGTGAAACGATCACCATGGGCGTTTATGCAAGAATAAACAACTAACTGCTCTTCTTGAGAAAAGCAACAAGCTCCCGGAACCTAGATTACGAGGACCACCTGTCCTTGTGATTTAAACTCTTTCTCCAGTCCCAGGTTATACATTATTATGCGCACGCTGGCTTCTTCCGTCGACACGCATCGTTCACAGACCCCCGTTTTATCCAGCACTTCTGATCTGGGCTGCAGAGAGTAGATGGAATGGACGTTTGACCAAGTTCAGCACTTCGTGTCGAGCGAATATATTACCATCCAGGCGGCCTCCCGACCAGCGTCAATCGATTATACCCGCGCTCTTCTCGTTATTCAAAGTTCGGTTCGGGACTACACTGATAATAAAAACCTTCTTGTAACATCGCAAGGGCACGTCGGTATTGCCTGGAGGTTGGTGCAGCCTGGGGACGAGATTGTCATTGTTAAGGGCTGAAGTCGCCTCTTGTGGTGAGAAGAGTTGAACATGACAAATTCGCCCTCTGCTATCGGCTTCTGGGACCGTGCGATGTTCCTTTGATGTCTGGGTCAGAACCTTGGGCAGGAGTGGAAAGGCATTGAAGAGAGTTTTGTATTATATGACAGACGAGTTGAACCATTTTCACTCACATCCTACACAACACTGCCAAAGAATCAGGGAGAAGGAGTTAATAGTCTGAAGTCAGAGTGAGCAATGAGTTACAATATATACAAGCATGAAAAAACTATAGATAGACAATGATTGCAAATAGCATAAAACGGACCAGTCCTCCTTGAACCGAACCAACGAGCACTCAACTCTTCTTGGAGCCTTAGATGTAACTACATGGAACAAAAATAACATCGCGCCGACTAACGCCTGCCTTTGATACCATTGATTTGCCGCAATGTACCCTAGACTCCTAATATTTTCTCAGGGGCCTCTAATAGCATCCCAAACACCTGGTTGAGCCTCTCTAGTAGCTCATCTGCACCTGTCCCGCTCACTATTCGGGTCGAGGCTATCAGCCTCACATCAAACGAATTTGGAACCTTCGGATCCGGAGTAGACTCTACAAAGAGGTCTTTGGGTACGTGATTAACCACGTAGGTAGAAGTAGTGCACTTGACGCCGCCCATCGTGAATTCAGGGTCGACGTCAATGTTTTGGTGCTGAACCACGCTTCCATGGCGCGTCCCAGTCGGCCAGTCTGTGCACTGAGAGACAATGTCGTCAAGATCTATAGTCTCGAAAGGGATTGTCTTAGCATGCTGCATTTGCAAGTGACGCAGCAGGTCATGGCCAGTCCACCCAGGCTGCAGAGCGACACGCACTGGGACAATGTTGACGCATGTCCCGCAGACGCGATCGATTCCTTCCAGTGGGAGATTGCGACCATTGACTACCTGGCTGAAGACTAAATCTCGCTCTCCGTTCAGTTCAGCGAGCGCGATGGCCCATGCAGCCTTGAATGCGGTCGCAATAGTGATGCCTTCGGGAGGCGGCGGGGATGAGAAGCGGCGAAGGCGAAGGACCAGCGATTCTGGATGTTCGCTGCTTGGTTCACGGCCACCAAGTAAGGCAAAATCAAGTTTGGTAACTGAACTAGACTTCAGCAAGTCGCGCCAGAACTGAAGTGCCTGCGCGTTCGTGTAATGCGTCTTGTAAGAGAGGTACTGCGAGTAGCTGGCAGCAACCGTCAATCGGCGACCATGATACGCTGCTTTGAGGTCGGCGAATAGTGTCGACTTGGCCAATCCGTCGTATTGCGCATGGGAAAGACGGAGGACCAAAGCATGCATGTTGGACCCCTGCTTGATGAGCGTGGTTTTGAAGGGAACAGCTCCCAAGGGAACTGGTTCGGCGGCGTCTCGTTGGGCGACTCGATCGACGTGCGATTCCAAATCCTCACCAGCGTCAAGTTTCACAACATGAAGCTCGGTCTCGATCTTGCGCAAAACGACTTGAACGATCGAGTCGTTAAACGGGACAAAGACTGTCCGGAGTACCTCGTGAGTCTTGACCAATTCCAGGATGGCATCATCCAATCGCTGAACATCAATTGGACCTAGGATGTTCAGCACAAAATGAGTGCACGTCTGATCCAGCGACTCGCGTTGGAACTGTGTCGTTGGAAGAACGTCTTCGACATTTGCAGCAATGAACCAGTGGTCTTGTTCAATTTGTTCCGCCAGAGTGGGAGTCTCGGAGCTCTTTAGCAGAGAGCAGGACTGCACTGTTTCTACAGCTTCGGCGCTCTTGGCGGGCACAGCGGCGAGTGCTAGTTCACAGAGCTTAGGGTGTTCGAAGATGTCGACCACGGACAGGATGATGCCTTCTCGGCGAGCAATTGAGACAGCGCGCATCGACCCAACCGAGTCGCCTCCGAGACGGAAGAAGTCGTCGTCCATGCCGATTTCGTCTGTGGAGAGATCGAGGACACGCGCGACAATGCCCTGAATGCTTGCCTCCATCTGCGTGGACGGAGGCCGCTTCTCGATGATCGTGGTGTTGTAAGAGAACAATTCCTGCTGAGAAAGATGGTCTGCAGATTTGCGAAGCGACTTACGATCGGTCTTGAAGCTTGTCGTTTGGGGAAGAACATTGACAGGCAGGAAAATTGAAGGGACCATGTAAGCTGGAACTGAGTGTCTGAGTAGGTTTTCCGCTGTCGCGATGTCGTTTTGAAACCCATCTGTTGGGGGCTTCAGCACGCCCTGATCATCCGAGGTGTCGTTGGCGTCAGACTCTTGCAGAATGAAGGCCATGAGAAGAGCGCCGCCGTTGCTGCTACTGCCGTCCTTGGGAGTAATGACATCCGCGACTACAGTCTTTGCGCGCGGGAAACTCCTCAGGAGATGGTACTCAACTTCGCCAAGCTCGATGCGTTGGCCGCGCACCTTGACTTGATTGTCCTTGCGACCGATGAACCTGATTGAGCCATCTTCTCTGTACTGGACGAGATCGCCAGACTTGTAAAGCCGTTCCTGTTTCCCAGCTCGAAGCTTGGCCAGCCACTCTGGATACTCGACGAATGCCGCAGCAGTCTTCTCCGGGTTGTTTATGTACCCAACGCGCGAGACAGACGGACCCTCAATCATGAGTTCACCAACGGCGCCAATTGGTACCAACTTGTGGTGATCCCGACGGTCGACAACCCATGCATTACACCCAAGAGGCTTTCCGATCACACGGGGATCATCGGGGAGGTAGTCAGTGATGACACAAAAGATTGTGCACTCGCTGGGACCATATGTGTTGATAATACGTGTTGCTGATGGCCATCCCTCCATGTCTCCCGGTGTCGGAGCCTCGCCGCCAATAATGACAGTCTTGATGGGATCGAGCGCCTCGCCCTTCAAGATTCTCATGACCGATGGCGTAAAGTTTGCAAAGTTGACCTTCATCCTCGTCATGGCACCAACAAGATTGTCCTTTCGCTCTCGCTCAGACGGGATACAGACGCAACCGCCGGCGCAGAGCGTGAGCAGGTTCTCTTGCACCGACACGTCAAACGCATAAGAGGCAAACTGGAAGGCTCGAGAGTGTTCGTTCAGGCCCACGGCCGGGATGATCTTGTGTGCCATGCTTGTGAGACCACGGTGGTCGATGACGCTGGCCTTGGGCTTGCCCGTAGAGCCGGAAGTGAAGATGACATAGGCTGGGCTGGAGGACTTTGGAGAAGAGGGGTATCTCTTAGTATATTGTTGAGCCCACTGAGCTGATGCCTCTTCTCCTACGACAATGACGGTGGTCGCGAGGCTAGTGGCATCCTGTGAACTCGCAGCTGATGCTAAAACAATCGAGGCCTGAATGTCGGCGCAAACGTCTTGCAGTCGAGCCAGAGGATGAGACACGTCGAGAGTCGCAAGTGCTGCGCCAGCCTTCAGAACAGCAAGCATAGCGACAACAGCCCATCGTGACTTTTCCATGTAAACAGGAACGATGGATTCGGGGACTAGGCCTGACCGCAGAAGGTGCTCGGCCAGCCCCGATGAGAGCTGGTCAATCTCGCCGTATGTGAAGCTACCATCCCAGGCACAAACTGCTTCTGCTTCTGGCCGTTTAATGGAATGCTCGATGATGGGGGTAAACACCAAACCGTCAACAGATCCAGGGAGCACCGTGTTCCACGCAATTGCTTGAGACTTAGATGCCTCGTTCACCACGTCCACATCAGCAACAATGTTTGACGCCTGGTCTAGAACAATGTCCAAGGCTCGACAAATGGTCTCAGCCATGGTGTTGGCATGGGCGTCGGAGAGAATTGAGCTCCAATACGCCAGATTGATGTCCACTTGGTTGCCGTCGACACCCACGTTGACTGTGACATCCCACTAACATATTATTAGCACGTCTGGAAGAGAATTCGAGGGGATTGTTTCCTACTTCAGCCCGATCCTGAGCCTCAAGCTGACTTATCACAATGCTGCTGCCGTCGAGAGACTTGTACCGTGTCAAATCTTGGACCGAGATTCCCGTATTGAACAACGAAGATCCGAGAAGTTTGCGTCCGTGATAGAGCTCAGCTAGGGAGTAATATCTGTGGGCATGGCTATTGAGCAGAGTATCTTGGTTTTGCTTTAATACCGACAACAATGACGATTCTGATGAAAGATTGACATGTGTGGCCAATGTATTGACAAACGGGCCGATGATGTCTTCCACACCGTGGGCAGGGAAATCTCGGCCATAGATCTGGTAACCAAAGCATACCGAATCAGTGGCCAGGTAGCACCTGAGAACAAGGGCCCATGCAATATGGAAAACATTTGTCAAGCTGAGCCCATGCTTCTGGCAGAATGCTCGGATCTTGTCGCCCTTGTCGACCGTGACTGTGAGGGATCGGATGTCTTGACTCTTAGTATCTGCGCCGCCCTTTCTAGTGAGACTTGGCAGAATACACTGCTCCGTGCTTTCGAGATACTTCTCCCAGTAGGATCGCGACGCTTCATAATCTAGGCCCTGAATGAAGTCGATGTACTGGCGGTACTGAGGGCCTGGGGTAGAGGGGAGGCGGCCTTCATATGCGAGAGTGATGTCGCGTTGGAGAACTGCCAGCGACATGGCATCAATGATGACGTGATTGAACTTCCATTCCAGAATGACTTTCCCAGAGTTCAATTGGCGCAAACGAAGGCGATGATCAGGCCGACCCTTGATAGTGACCTGGGCGGTATCTTCGTTTTCATCCTCATCAGACTCATTGAGAATTCTCACGTGAGGCTCAACGTTGCGGAGCACCACCTGATCTGCGAGGCCATCATGAGAAACGGAAATGAACAGTGTTCGTAGAACAGGATGTCGCTGAACCACCTGTTTCCAGGCTTGCGCAAGTTGGCCAGCACTGACGGGGGGCTTTCCATCGGACGGCGCCACCTCGAGCAAGACCCGGTTCTGGTAGTATCTTGAGTCACGAATCTGCGTAAGAAGAATGCCTTGTTGCACAGGAGAGCACGGGTAGACGTCCTCGACGTTGTTCGCAGACAATCCGTATTCGGGCAGGGTGTGGTGGACAAACTCATCTTGCTGCTCAGGCGATAAAGACCACTGCCCCGAAGCTGCGTCGGCCGTGGCGGGCGTGGAGACGGTGGCTTTTGTTGCCCGCAGATGCTCAACTAGGCGAGAGATGGTTCGATGCTGGAAGAGATCGGCACTGCTGACAGTCAGCCCAAGCGAGTTACACTTGGTTGTCACTTGCATGCCAGTGATGGAATCACCGCCAATCTGGAAAAAGTCGTCATGCACGCCGAAGCTGTCTGGGTCTATGTGCAAGGCTCGTGTCCAGATAGAGTGTAGCAACCGCTCTTCTTCTGTACACGGCGCCTGATGATTTTCGGTCTGGAAGAGAACATACTGCTGCAGAGTGGATGCGGGATAGGAGGACGCCATGTCCAGGAGACGACGGCGATCAGTCTTGCCCGTGGGTGCGAGCGGGATGCGCGAGATGGGAATGTAGAGAATTGGCACCATGTACGGAGGCAGACTGAGAGAGAGAGCCGCTTCTGCCTTCTTCATCTCGGCCTGAAATTCTGCGGTTGGTAACAAGAACTGAAACTGCCCGTCTCCAAGGCCATTCGACGGGGACTCGGTAGTTTGGATGAAGGCAGTCAGACGAGCAGGACTCGTCTCGCCGCCTCCGACTACATCAATGACACTCCCGTGCAAGTCCGGGAGAGTTCGACGCAGGTGGACACCAATTTCTTCAAGCTCCATGCGCTGACCGTTCACCTTGACCTGTGTGTCTTTGCGACCCAGATAGATGAGGTTGCCGTCGGCTCCGTATCGCGCCAGGTCTCCCGTCTTGTACAGTTGGTACTGAGCACCCTTGTACCAATTTGGAAACCATCCAGGGCGTTCAATAAAGCATTCCGCTGTTTTCTCTGGATTCCCCAAGTATCCACGGTTGACGATGGGACCCTCGACAACAAGCTCGCCGACAGCGCCGATTGGGACTAATTGGTCGTGATTGTTCGGATCAACCACCCAGCAGGTGCATGCTGAAGGACGGCCAATATCCCGCGACTCGGCGGTTGTGGTAACAGGCCCAGTCAAGGTGCAAGCCACCGAGCACTCTGTGGGACCGTATGCTTGGATCAGGTTCACCTCTGAAGCCCATGTTTCGTAGTCCTCGGGCGTAGGTGACTCTCCCAAGAGCATCACGTCCCGAATAGATGGTAC
Source organism: Thelonectria olida (assembly GCA_020736575.1). NCBI lineage: Eukaryota > Fungi > Ascomycota > Sordariomycetes > Hypocreales > Nectriaceae > Thelonectria > Thelonectria olida. The sequence continues at coordinate 59,958 of JAGPYM010000052.1, forward strand.
GGAGGATGGATGAAGAGTCCGAAGCACCGATGGAGTGAGATGTAACCAGTTGGCTTGCAGATGAGCAATGGACGATGCCAATGCGTCACGTCGATCGAACTCGGACGGAATGCAAACACAGCCTCCGATTAGCCAGGGCGTCAAATACTCCAGCACGCTGCCATCCCATGCGGCACTCGAGAACTGCAACATTCGAGAATGTCCATTCATATCCACTCTCTTGACAATAGACAGCATGCTGCTGAGGATGCCACGATGTGTGACAACAGTTCCCTTGGGTTTCCCTGTGGACCCTGAGGTGAAAATGGCATAGCAGCCGCTGCTGGGGGTAATGTCTACCGGGTCCGTCACTGTGGAGGGATGGAAGCCATTCGTCAACGACATGCCAGGAGTGATGGTGGTGACTCCAAACATGACTTCTGCGGCCTCTTTCAGGTTTGGAGAAACCATAATGAGAGGAGGCGACAGTTGCTGAACGATGTCCTGCAATCGCGCAGATGGGTGAGTGACGTCCAGTGGCACAAAGATTCCCCCAACTTTAACCACTGCAAGCATCGCGACAGAAACCCACTTGGACTTTTCGAAATACAAGGGCACAAAGACTTCTGGCCCAACCCCGTTCTTGATCAAGTGTTTGGCCAATGTGGTTGCCTCTTCATGGAGCCGCTGGTAACTCCACGAGCCGTCCCACGCACACACGGCTTCGGCCTCGGGGTATTCCAACACTCGCTTGTAGAACTCGTCGTAAACACAGCTCTCTACAGAGGTAACTGGCGTGTTCCAATGGCGAAGCAGAGACCAGTCAGAGTCGCGAAGGGTATCTATCTCGCAGATTTTCATATTTGGCTCTGGCATGAGCTGTGCCAGGATGTGCTCGAAGTAGTCAAGGAGTCGGGACAGTTCAAGCTCAGTGACAACGTTCCGATCATACTTGACTCGCATTGTCAACTCACTCTGCGCTAGATCACAGTAGAGAACTAAAGCGTATGTCTCTTCACCGAGGTATGACAGGAACTGCTGGCTTCTCAAGAGTGTTGATTTGGACAATGCCTCATCCCCGGGCGCCGACTCGAAGATAATCAGTGTCTGGAATTGACAGGCTGCCGCTGCTGAAGGGCCCAACTTAGCAATGTGCTGGATTCCAATATGTTCGTGTTCCATTGACTGGACTGCTGTGTCCTGGCCGGCGTGGAGTGCCGAGGCAACATTGGCTCGCAAGTCAACTTGGATGCGAACTGGGATCGTAGCAATTGTAGGTCCAAGCATCAACTCTATTCCATCGATAGGCAAGGCACGGCCGGCGGTCGTGACGCCGAATACAATATCTTGGGAATTGGTGTATCGAGAAACGGCAACAGCCCACGCGAGACGCATCTTGGTGGAGAGCGTAGCATTGACGCCAGAAGATTGAACGGGGAGATTGATATGCCGCCTCATATCCGCATTCTGGATAACTTGGTAGCCTGGTGTGGAGGGAAGAGCAGGAAATGCCTCACCGCCAAACAAGTCGAGTTCTTTCTTCCAAAAGTCTGTTGTGGCTTGGCCAGTTTGCTGCAGATATTGAATGAATGGTTTGAATGGCCGGGGGACCAGCTTTGCGCCCTCGTAGGCTGCCTGAAGCTCTGATGTGAGGAGTGGGAGAGACCAGCCGTCGTAAACGGAGTGATGCATTGCGATGATGAGTCTGAATGAGCCGCCGCTAGCGCTCGAAGACTCTGGCATAACGCAAAGTCGGATACTTGCATTGCCCAGTCCCATACCCGACGTGAAAGTAGACGGGTCAATCGCTTCATTGCACTTCTCAATTGACGGGGCCAAGCGGGTGCGTAACATGACCTGAAAGCATCCTTGCGCCTCTGTCTGGATGATTCGAGTTCGCAGGATTGGATGTGCTGTCACAGTTTCCTGCCAAGCAACTTGGAATCGCCCAAAGTCTAGGTTCTCTGGTAGGCTGAAGCCAAGAATGCTCGTGTAAGCACCTGGATGACGCGCAGTTAGTGAGACCATGCCCTCCTGAAGTGGTGTAGCCGGATATACGTCTTCAACATCATCCAGCGAGACGCAGCATTGATCTTTGACCGTGTCGAAAATGCTCTGGCGAGAAGACGGCTCCTCCGGAAGTAGAGAAAACGGGCTATCTCGAGAAGTTGTCGTTGGCTTGTCAACTTGCGACTCCTCCTGCGCCTTCGCTAGATCCAACTTCTTCCCTCTGCGACGAGCGATTGCCATCAATTTCGCAGCGGCAAGGGCAAGCATCTCATCTTCGTCATCTCCAGCGTTTTCAAGCTGAGCTAGCATATCTTGGAGGGTCTGCTTGACTGGCTCCGGCTCAGGCGCTGCCTCCGACTCGGCCTGAGCCGCTACCTCTTTGAGCGCACACCCCAAGTCCTTGATGGTAGGATTGCGGAACAACATTGGAACCGTGACATGAATGCCTTGCTGCCTAGAAGCGACGGAGAGCTTCATGGCCAGAATGGAGTTTCCGCCCAGCTGGAAGAAACTGTCTTGGGGATGGATCTGGTCCTGTTCAACGGCGAGAATTTGCGCCCAGATCGCACGCAGGCGGCATTCCAACTCAGAAGCGTCAGCCCAGGAGTCGCTTTGTTCGCTGCCCTCAATTTTCCTCATTGTCAATTGCATGATAGTAAAGACTTCGGCTCTCTCGCGAAGCTGCTTGCGGTCGAGCTTGCCATTGACCGTTATTGGCATCTTTTCAATGACGAAGAAGACAGAGGGGACCATGTAACCTGGGAGGTTCCGAGCGAGATGGTCCTGCACGGATGAGGGAACAGAAACAGGGCGAAGTGTATCATCCCCGTTTGTTGCGCTGTCTTGTAAGAGTTGAATGTCGCCCTCGGGAACATCACTGAGAATTGCGGCTAGCAGGCCTTGATCATTGGTTTCACCCTCCGGGACGATGCTCTCAACTGCGACATGGGCCTGCGGCCAACACTCGCGCAGATGGTGCTCAATCTGGGACAGTTCAATACGGTGTCCACGAAGCTTGATTTGCGTATCCTTTCTTCCCAGATAACGCAGGCTTCCGCCTGGCGCATAGCGGACTAGATCGCCAGTCTTGTACACGCGAACGCCAGGAGCAAGCCACGGTAGGTTCTCTACAAAGACCTCGGACGTCTTTGCCTCGTCGTGAATGTAGCCTCGAGCCAATTGCCGCGACTCGACCACGAGCTCTCCAACACTTCCGACCGGAGCGAGGCGCTGTGTATCGTCGACCTCAGCCACCCACAAACGCGAGCCATCCACAGCGAACCCAATGTTCGTTGGGTCGTCGGTAGTCTTCATCGGACCAAGCGCAGAGACCAGAATTGTAGCCTCAGCCGGCCCGTATCCGTTGTAGACTTCGACTCTGTCGGCGAACCGCTCGAGGTCCTGTCGAGTCATGGCTTCGCCACCAAGGCCGAGAATCTTGAGAGACGGCACGTCAGCCGGAGAGAACAGGCGGCAGATGGAGGGGGTGAGAATTGCGAGGTTGATCTTGAGGCGATTCATGCTGCCAATCAGATCCGACATCCTGTCCTTCTCGGACGGGATGCAAAGACATCCGCCAAAGGCTAGAGTGGTAAAGATCTCCATAATAGAAATGTCAAACGTGAGTGAGATGAAGTGCAGCACGCGTAGGTCGGATGAGTATTTGAACCTGCGTCCATGGCCAACCACAACGCTCGTTGCCAGAGAGCCGTGCTCAATCATGATTCCCTTGGGCACTCCGGTGCTGCCAGATGTGTAGACGATGTAGGCCAGGTCTTCGCTACTCAGCTTTGGCAAAGTGACTTCTGATGACAGGGCTCGATGGCCTAGAGTCGAAGCATTGGCGATTTGCACAGGGACGTCGTCGGACACTGTCATTCCCTCAAAGAGGGAGACATAGGCTGGATCTGCAATTACCAATTTTGGACAGCAATGGTGGATGGTGGTCCGAAGTCGTTGCTTGGGGCTCTCGGAGCTCGTCGCCACGAAAATGCCACCAGCTTTCATGATGCCTAGCATAGTGACGATGGTATGCGCTGAGCGATCCATGCAGAAAATAACAGCATCGCCCCGTACGACTCCGCGGTCGACAAGGTCTTTTGCAACAACTGACGATTGCTCGTCAACTTGCTCATACGATAAATGCCCATCCCAAGATTCAATGGCAGTGGCATCGGGTCGGTCTTTGGACTGGCGCGCAATGGCTGAGAGTATGGTGTCGTCTAGCTGCTCAAGTGGTCCCAGCGAATTGAGCCCGGGCATGGTTTGGGGGATATCGGAAGCTCGGAGGAGGGAAAGATGCTCGATGGACTCGTCCGGACTATCGATGAAGAAGCTCATGGCATTTTGCAGAGCAGTGGAAAGATGGGTGATCTCAAATTCCGAAATCCAAGGCCAGTGAAGAAACCCAAGCTTAATCTCGCCGTCGCGAATATCGATGCTGATTCCGAGGTCGTATTCTGCAGGATCGTCCTGCTCCCTCATCTCTTCAAGAGCAAACGCTGCATTTTCAGCGACATCGGCCGGGGGAATCCACTCCATTGATAGTACGGTATTGAACAGAGGCTGTCCGCCATTAAGCTCCAAGTTATGTAAAGTCTCGGTAAGAGGATAATGTTGATGCGGCACCATGTCAAGATAGTCCTTCTGGATGGCCCTGGCAAGGTCAATCATGTTTAGTCCGGGACGCATCCGCACGCGACACGGCTGAGTGCCGATACAGACACCAAAGATGTTCTCAATGTCTTTGACAGGAGCGTTCCGAAGCGATACAACGTATCCAAAGCACACATCTTGAGAGCTCGTGTACGCTCGCAAGACCATAGCCCACGCAGCGCGGATAGCGCAAGCTATGGTGATGTGCTTCTCGTTGCAGCGAGCAATCAGGTCAGCGCCCCGGTCAAATATGATGTCCCTTCGCATTTTGGAGAAGTCAAGGGGCGTCGTGTCGGCTCCAGTGACGGGGAAGAGGCACGGCTGGCAATCCTTCATATACGATGCCCAATAGTCGACATTTGCCTGCGTCGTGTTCTTCCTCTGGTACACGACCACGTCGCGATACGCAGGCCCGCGCGGCGGCAGCGGTGTTCCCGAGCACGCCTTGACAAACTCGCCAAGGAAAATTGCCTGCGAGGAGCCGTCCATGATGACATGGGAAATCTCCAGCATCATATATGGAACCTTGCCGTGCTGCGAAAGCAGAACAAGGCGATGATGGGGTGAGTTGGCCTGGAACGGAACGACTGGTGAGTGTGTAAATCGGTCCAATGCCTCCTCTGGGGACGTGAATGGAATTTTATGCACGTCGACTTCTATTGGAGTCTTCTTGAGGACAATTGAGTGATAGATTGCGTCTGAGACCAAGTCGTCGACGTATATTGTCCGCAGAGACGGATGGCGAGCTACTACAGTAGCCCATGCCGCCTTGAGCTGATCGACCTCCGGCAGAGTTCCCGACTTGGAGTTGATCTTGTAAAAGAATCTCATATGATATGAGCCAGGGCGTCGAATGGAGCCGAGGAAGAGAGCTTCCTGCATTTTAGTGCACGGGTACACATCCTCGATTTCGTCCAGCTCGGAGATGCCCATCTTGGACAGGTCGTAGTCATCACGGAGCTGATCCCAAAGAGTGTCGAACTTTTCGTCGGAAGCAGAAGTCAACTTGGAAGGCATAGGCTTGCACAAGCTGGCGGCTTCTGATACGCCTTCGCATGTTAAGGTATCGGCAATAGTTGTGAGGATTCCCTTCCCGCGACACTTCGCCACCACTTGAAGTGCTTTAATGGAGTCACCGCCGAGCGCAACAAAGGGCTGACTCAGGCCGACTTGGGGTGCAGGCAGTCGTAGCACAGTACTCCAGACCTGCTGAATCTGATGCTCCTGGTACGTCGTGTACTCCAGTCTGTTTGCGGCTTCGAACCTCTTCCCAGTCACAGCGGCAAAAGTATCTTCGCTCATCTGCTCGATCCAGGTTCGCACGCGTACTCGGTCCATCTTTCCCGACGTCGACATGGGCATGGCAGCCAAGAAGACCCATACGGTTGGGACCATGTATTGCGGTAAAGCATTTTGAAGCTGATTGCAGATCGATCGAATCCTTTTGCGGATGGCTGGGTCATTTCTCCCGTCGAGGAGTTGGATCTCGTCCGTGTGGCCGTTGGCCTGGCCGTTTCCCTCCGACTTGAGCGATTTGATGGTCAAGACTGCGGTGAGGTTGTTGTTGCACCGTCCAACCTTTGGAAGGAGAGCCATGGACAAGTGGACGTTGGGATCTAATGCGAGGTGGTACTCAACTTCTCCGAGTTCGATGCGCTGCCCATTGAGCTTCACCTCTGTATCTGCTCGGCCGCAGAAGGATACCGTGCCATCGGCGTTCCAGCGGACTAGATCTCCCGTCTTGTAGAACCTGAAGTCGCCGAACAACGGATCGCTTTTTGGGACGAAATCGACGCTGTCAAGAAACACCTGGGCCGTCTTGACAGGATTCTTCAGATACCCCATTCCAACGATGGGCCCCGAAACGACCAGTTCTCCGATGGCGCCGATCGGGACCAGCTTGTTGTGGTCATGGGCATCCACCACCCACAAGGCCGCTGAGTTGGGTGGTCCAATATTCAAGGGATCGCAGTCTTTTCTAGTGATGGGTCTTGAGGAAGAGTTGATGGAGCACTCACTTGGGCCGTAGAACTGAAAGAGGTTGATGCGTTCAGACCACATGGTCACAATCTCCTTGGGAAAAGCCTCTCCTCCAAGGCACATTGTTTTGAGACCGGGTACTTGTTCGGGAGTCAACGACTTGGCCAAGGACGGCGTCCCGATGGTATGAGTGATGCGATATTTGTTGATGACGTCTGCCACGCTGTCGTCAACCTCTTCGACGGTTGGCACGCAAACACAACCTCCGGAGCCAAGACTGGAGCATATCTCCAAGAGGCTCATGTCGAAGGTATGGTTGAGTCGCTGCAGAACACGGCCGTCGGGCCTATATCCCCAAGTGTGAGCATTGCGCAAAGCTCCATCCAGCCAGTTGCAGTGAGATACCATGACACCTTTTGGAACGCCAGTCGACCCGCTGGTGAAGATGACATAGAAGAGATCGGTGGGCTTGGCCAAAGCCAGTGGTTCGGCTCCCGGCGCAGGATTGTGGCTCACAATGTCGAGCCACGGCAGTCGTTCTTCCCAGAGGTGGGAATGGATTGACTTGGTGATTATCAGGGGCGCTGAGAGGATCTCAAGAATAGCATCAATTCTGGCCGGAGGTAGCGTAGGCGGAACGCTGACGAAACCACCCCCAGCGAACGAGACAGCGAGCATCGCGACCAGGGCCCACGCTGATCGCTCGAAGCAAATAGGAACAACCACACCAGCGTGCACTCCTCGACTTTGTAGCTCCATTGCTAGTGACTTTGCGAAATCGACCAGCTCGCGATAGGTGAAATGGCCATCCCAGCCATCAATTGCTGGAGCATCGGGACGGTTTGCTGCATGCCGTTGGATAACCTCGTGGAAGCACTCCATCCACGGTTCGGGCACGTCCTTGTTAAAGTCCCAAATCCTTTGCAAGTGGGTAGGACTCATGTAGTCCAGGTTCCTGATGAGGGTCGAAGGATCTGCATACATGCGTCCAAGGAGATGGGCGAAAGTATGCCCAATATTCTCAGCCTGGGCATCTGTCACAAGAGTGTGGTAGTAATAAAGGGTGACTATCCCAGATGATGCAATCTGGAGAATGAGAAGTGTGTCCTAGTTGGTGAACATGTCAGCAAGCGTATGTATTACCAGTCCGGACTGTCCCTTACATCGCTTAGAGACTCTGATAGTTCGTCATCAAATACAATGGCAGTGTTTGCGTACTCGCTTGAAATGGATGATGGAGACCTGCTGCCCAGGCTCCTCCGCGATTTCTCAATGACGAGAGACAAGGGACATTCATCATCCACTTTCACCGAGAGCAAGGCACAATCCTGGCCCAAGGAATGCTTTTGAGCAACATAGAAGGCTACATCTTGGGTTCCGATGTACTTTCCAACCGTCAGTGCCCATGCCGATGCAACAGTAGCTTCATCTCCAATGATGGGCTCATCCAGGTTGACGAGCAATTTCTGTTGGCCCTTTCGCCGGCATTCGAGGGGATCTGGGATAAACCCATCCGTCAACGAGGGGAAAATACATGACGTTTGGCGCGACGCGCCTGGCAAAGAACCCATGGCGTTACTGGAAGGAAATGCGGTATTAGATAGTGAGAATGAAGTGTGGTGGTCAGGGTCTCGCGACTCAATCGGCTGCTAGAATTAAGAAGTTACAGAACACAACAGATGAGAATACTCTTCAAAGAATACTATAGAGAAACAGAAATGAGACACGTCCCACCTTCAATACATTTCCAATTGAATCAACATCCTAGAACAACGTCCAACCTGCCGGGTTACACTCCGCCACCTTCGGGGCATTGCTGCCGTAGGGCTGATAGGTGGTACCACTCACGAAGCTCGACGCACCACTGTGGAACAAGGGTAGCGATACTCAATGTTCTCTCCCTCTTGTGCCATGGTCTTCCTCGTCTCATATTGTGCACCGACTAATCTCAGCTGGCACGCTTGAGGGGTTTTGAATCCACACATGAAGCACGAAGCTAACGACGTCTGGTGAGGAATTGGAAGTGATGAACGGTGGTGAACCGGCGCAGGCTAAGGCTGCGGGAATTGACGACTTTGGCCCCAGCGAAGCAATCATTTGAACTACCTGCTACCTTGCTCTCTTGCCGACAATTCCCTAATAAATTTATACTTTGACGGGTCTTTCAATGTCGGAGCGATAAGACTGGTGAGGGACCACAACGTTGAAACCAACCTAACTTACCCGCACCGTACTACAAAGAATCTTAACCGTCTTATCATCATTAACCTCATCGTCGATAGCTTCAATGACTGTACGGAGGCATGTAATTCATTGATTTGAAACTGTAAAATGGTAACTATTTAAGTGACCTGTGTCGAGTCGTAACGTTAGGTCCCAAGCTAGCTAAGCCGGCATCGTACCAGTGAAGATTCTACTCATGGAGGCTGTCGGTTGAGTGTCAACAATGGCCGGCCCAGTGTGTATAATTCTATTCCTTCGAACATCTAGGGCGTTAGGCGCATAAAGAAGCGCAATATACCTAGGGAGACTAGATGCCTTACCAGTCAGAAAGAAAGCTTAAATAGAGGCGAGATGAATTGGTAAATCAAGCATTCAAATCCTACCCTGAAGCAATCGCGCAACTTTCCTCCGCTTCACCACCACCCGGAGACGCGCTACCTTTCAGATTTAAGAACGAAGAACTCGTTGCCGAATGTTTGCATTAGAACATTTACATCCATGTACATGGAGATCTCAATAATCATCAGTACAGTTCCAAGCGATCCTTTTAACAACATATCTTCTGACGATTGACGATATTCCCATTCCAGTTTAGCCGGCACCTGGCATCAAATCCTTGCCCTTGACTGAGTTCCAAGGCACAAAAAACGAAACCAAGGTTGCCACAGCGGCACAACCTGTCGCGAGATAGAAGGTCTGAACAATAGCATCATTATACGCAGCAAGAAAAGCCGGAATCTGATCATCTGGCACCAGGTTTCTGATCTGAGTCGCTCCTGTGCCGCCGATGCTCGTCGCATTGAGACCTGGGATATTCAATGCTGCCACTCCTTTGACCAATTGACCATCAAAGATGTTTTGGGCGCCCGTGAGGAAACAAGAACCACCCAATGTCTGAGCGAAGAACATGATGGCATTTCCGACTGGCACATCGTCCTTCGGGAGGGAGGCTTGCATGGCGATGATGGGTTGCTGCACAGCAAAACCCAAGCCCGCGCCGAAGAGAATCTGATAGCCGATCCATTTGTCGCTGCCAGTACTGCTGCTGAAGGTGGACATGAGGCCTGCACCAACAGAGATCATGACGCATCCTACTGAAAGGAATGGGGAGTAGTAGCCCAACACAGTGACCAGGCCGCCGCCGACCACCGACATGACAATCATGGAGATCAGCATGGGCAAGGTCATGATGCCTGAACGAAGCGCCGAGGCTTCCTTGATGACCTGGAACCATATCGGTAACTGAGCGACGTTAGCTGGGAGATCGTTCCAGAGTGTTTGCTGTCATAGGGAACCTACATAGTACACAATGGTGTAAAACGCGCCCGAGATGCACGCGAGAGAGACCAAGCATGTGCCAATATTGCGGTCCTTCATCAATCGAGGCGGAAGTGTCGCATTCTCGCGCTTGAGAACTTGCACGACCACATAACCAATAGCCAACACACCAAACGTGACGAACAAGCCAACGATGCGCCCGTTCTCCCATGGCCATTTGGATCCTCCCCATTGCAGCGCAAGCAAGAGGCACAAAACACTAGGGATAAACACTAATGTGCCCTCCAAGTCGAGCTGCATGAGTTGCTGTTTGAGCGTCAAGCCTTTTGCGGCCGTCTTCATCTTGGGATTGAAAAAGAAGACGAGAATGACGGCAGCCAATCCTCCGATCGGAAGGTTGACGTAGAAGCACCAGCGCCATGTCGCATGTTCCGTGAATACACCTCCAAGCCTAGACAAGAATATTAGTGTTGCCCCGACAGCGTAGCTACTCAGAGCGACTCACAAAGGCCCAGCAATGGACGCGACGCCATTCAATGCCGACACCAAGCCCACCAATATCGGTCGCTTGCTCAAAGGCACCACGGCTCCGGCAACAATCACTGCGCCAGAAAGAAGTCCAGCCGCACCGAGGCCGGCAATGGCTCGTCCAATAATGAGGGCCACCGAGGTGGGAGCGACGGCACACACGAGTGAGCCCAGCTCGAACAAGACGAGAGCAATCAACGACACCCACTTGGCAGAGTACAAGACGTAGACTTTTCCGTATAGAATCTGCGTCGAGGCTGCCGTGAGCAGATATGATGATCCGTACCATCCAATGTCGGATATTGTCTTGTAGTCGGCGGTGATCGTCGGAATGGCTGGAGAGATAATGGTGTTGTCCAAACACACCGCAAACATGGTAAGACACGGCGCAATTGCCATGATGACCAGTCGCCATCCGGTCAAATAATAGTTCTCTTCTGCTTCCGGCTCTGGCTGTTCGGGGTCGGCGAGTGTTGGGTCATCTGCTGTGTTTGCCTCCGTTCCACCCGACTTGTTTGGTGCAGAGTCGTTTGCTGTTTTCGGGCTCTCGGCCTTGCTATGGACAGAGGGTGTGGCCTTCTCGTCGTCTTGATGATCGCCAGCCCTGCTCGATTGGCTGGATGAAGAGCCGCCGTCCGTCTTTGTTTTGCTGTGTAGGGATAGCGGCAGCTTTGTGTCTTCGGGTTTCGTTGAGGTCAGGGCCGATTCATCTAACATGGAGCTGTTCAGTGTGGTGTCAAGGCCCTCGCTGTGTAAAGAGGACGTCTTCTCGTTCTCAAATGAGCTAGATGCATTGTGCTTGGCGGATTTGGGCACACTTTCGGGTCCCTGTTCATTTAATTCGGATGGCAGCTTTTCGACGCTCTTCTGCGGCGGGATATCTAATGCCCTTGCAGTTGAAGGGGCTGGTTCGTAATTCGAAGCAGCATCGCCACGCTCGACCCAAGATTGTTGCTGAAGAATGTCCGCGATGGAGTCCGACAGTGACTCTTCAATCGCAGTTGATGGTGCTGGGGGCTCAATACTTTCGCTCGGTTTGTCGGTAACTTGGTGCCCTTCTTTGCGGTCTTCAGTCGACTCTTTGATAGAAACATTCTCGTTCTCGGGCTCCTCATCTAGTTTTCCGACAAGAACATCCCCATTCTTGGACTCTTCATCTGGCTTTTCGACACAGACATCCTCATTCTTCGGTTCTTCGGCTGGCTTTTCGGGGGAGGTGTCCAAAACCTCGGGCTCAGCCGGCTTTTTCGTAATGTTTGTCCCATTGGTGGCATCACCCTTCTGCTTGGTCTCCTGATTTGGGGTTGTAATTGTGTTGTGGACTTCTTCTTCGCCGGCACCTGGGCTTTGAGTTGCGTCACCTAAGGCTGTCGTCTCATCGTTCCATTCCTGCGAACTCTTGACCTGCTGGAGGACAGAGGCTTCCGGCGGAATGACAGGACCTGCCTTCTCAAGCTCTCCCTTATCAGTCATCGCATCGGCGGAGGGCGTATAGACTGCAAAGCGAAGATAGTCGTGGTGTGTTTCCGGCAGCACACAAGCGGAGCGAGAGCCAGTAGGTAGTCTGATCAATAGCGTCAAGTTTCAACTCAAAGCAGCCATGCCTTGGCCAAACTCGATCCGATAAAGATAGATTGCACCTTGACGAGACTGAAAACACTGACGTGTGTGGGTCGGGCAACCGTCGTGCCACGCTCGCCCCTGCTTGAAAGCAGCGGGATCAAGAACCAAGGCGTAAGATGTCACGACAATAGAAGCTGTTGCGGATCTTGAGGCAAAAGATTTTTCTCTCATTTGCCGTCGCGTCGTGGCACTGTTAGGCCACGCATACTCCATCAGCTTGAACAGTTCGAGATGTCATCACAGATGTGGATGCCCTCATGGTGGTACCACCCCCCTTGTCTTTACGGATCCTCCCTTGGACAAGGTCAAAAGACAACCCTTCAAAGCCACGCCCGACATGCCAGCTCTTCAAAATTAATCTCTTCCAACATGAACGCAATCGTTTGTATCTGTGCTGCCGGCTTGGCGGCAGCCCTTTTCGGCCCCACGTTGAAATGTCTGCCGGGGATGTATCATGTGAGTTGTGATACTGAACCCTTTTATCGTCAACTGCCATTGAAGAGCGAATCCATGGCCTAGAATGCATCCTTTAGCTTTCAAAACTAATACTCGAATCCAGGTGCGAACACTCTACGCTGTCCTGGTTCGCAAGGCTTTCGGCAAACCTCGCGACCACCGAACCCTCTTTAAACCAGAAATTTTCACCTCAAGAAACCCTCTCTTCGAAGTCGACGTTTATTTCCACAAGACCAACTCTAGTTACTTCTCTGACCTGGATGAGAGCCGACTATGTCTACTCGCTCGAGTCTTTCCCGAGTGCTTTTCCTTCACGGGCAACAACATTCGCCCTGCCATGGGAGGCACAGCGTGTACATTCTTCAAGGCGATTGCTCCATTTGAAAAATACGAAGTGACATCGCAAATTCTGTCTTGGGACGATAAGTGGTTATACATTGCAAGCTATTTTCTCGTGGCTGGAGGCAGCCATCGACTTGCGCGCGCTGCTCGCCTAGATCCAAAGGCTGTCGACGATGCTACTCGGAAAGTGGTCATCGCAACGGCAATTACTAAATACTGCTTCAAATTGGGCCGTCTCACACTAGAGCCTGAGCAGTTGTTGCAGAAAAAGAAGCTACTCATACGGGATTCTGAGGTTGAATGGACAAGGAAGAAGGCTGAGGGAGCACACATCGCTGCATCTATGGATGCACTTGGCGCGCTCAGAGACGGCGCCTTCTTGATGGGAGGTCGGTGAGGGCTTCTGTATTTATAGCGCATTCCGTACGGCCCAATGGAAGTAGCTCTCCGATTGTTCTAAGTCTCTGCGATCAGTTTGTGTCTGCGTACTAAGAGGTTTCATGTCAAAGGCTTCCCAAAGCGACCTGGCGCATCAAGAGAAAAATCGTCAATCAACAATCTCGACATGGTTACCAACCTGAATCTCTCTTCGAAACAATTCCTGTGTTCCGATATGTCAAGCTGCGCATATTTCTATCATATAACAAGATCCTTCCCTGTCAGACTTCCTCCTATCATCGTCTAGTCAGACGGCACCCTGAGTTCCTCGTCGCTCTTCGCCTCCACCTTGTATCGCCATCCAAAAACATCCTCACTCTTTCCTTGCTGCATTTCTAGAAGCATGCGCGTCAACTCCACGTGCGTAGAAGAAGAAAGCTGGCTCCTCTTCTCCTCCCCATACTCAAATTTGTCTCCAGTCGAAGGGCGGGTGATTGAGTTGACAGGTACAAGTGAAGCAGCGCTACCGGCAGCCAAAACCTCGATGAAACGACTCAATTCTTTGTAGGGAATCTTTGAAAACCTGGCGTTAGCGAACTTGAAGGGTGCTTGGGGATGAAATAGACAAAGGGCATACCGGTCGCTTCTCAACCTTCCAACCAGCCTGCTTGGCTAATGCAACACAAGAATCGCCTGTAAAACTCTCAATGACATTCTTGCTGTCGGTGATAACTAGAGTGCGCTCTCCCTCATCATTGAGATAAACTCCAATGAATGCCGAGGTCGAGAACTCGTCGATCTCTGAATGTGTGAGACTGTCAAGATGCAGCGTCATACCATATCCCTGCTTTCGAGCCTGCTCCGACCACTTCATGACCGGGGCATAGTTTCCGCCAACCTTGACGGCACCAGTGCCCTTGGGAGCGGCGCGGTCAAACTCGTCCAAGATTACGGCGTCGATAGCCTTGGTACCGAGGTAGGGATAGACTGGGACAACAAAAACGTAGAAGGTGTACTCATGGGGCGGCACCGGGGCCATCTGTGGTCCGGTGCCAAGCATAAATGGGCGGATGTATAGACTGGCGGGGTTTCCGTGAGGAGGAACAAAATCACTGTTTCCCACGATGGCTAGACGCATGCACTCCAGGAACAGGTCCTCACTTGGGGGAGGCATGGCCACAGCGGCGCTGGATTGGGCCATACGTCGGGCATTGTCTTTGGGACGGAAGACATTGATGTCATCATTGGGGCCTCTCCATGCTCGCAATCCTTCGAAGACCTGTTGTCCGTAGTGAAGACAGGAAGCCAAGGCATTGATGTTGAGAATGGGCGACGCAACCCATCGTGGCGCGGTCCATTCTCCAGTGGTAGCAGAATAAGTGGCCTCAACATGGCCCCGACCTACAACGACTATCAGTAACCAACAGCGAAGTATTAGACCATCCGTCGAAAACGTACCGATTTGAGGCTTGGTCGGGTCCATCTTCTCCCAGTCTAGAAACAACTGTTAGCAACGAGCTTGCAAGTAATGACACAACTACGTACTGATGGACGACGTAGGAGGCAGTGGGAATCCCATGGCGAAAAGTTGTGTGATCAAACGATAGGTAAGAAGAGTCAACAATCTGTGGGTGGTAATAGTGCTTCGATAGATAGAAACACTTCCATTCAAATAGGCCATCGTCGTATGACGACAGGGGTACATAGGGCTGTGAACGAAAGACAAATATGGTGGTACCACTCCTTCCATCTGAGTATTCCTGCGCACTAATTATTGTTGCGGATGGCGATGGGCTTTTTGGTGGTACCACCCTCTTACTATGCGAATGGTTCAGGAACCAACACACTACTGCTGGAACCCAAAGCCTTCAGGTTAAAGCCTGATGACCGATCTAAAAGCTATTGAAATAGACTCGTTAGAGCGCATTGGGGACGTCCTCGCTCCCTAAGTTTCACATTGCATACCTCGTTCAACATGATTCCACCACAAATCAGAGAGAAGCTGGCCATCTTATGGGCTGAGAGCCCTACCTACTCTATTATTGGCTTGACTTTGGGCTCTTTCATCCTCTGGGTAAGCAGTAAACTCTCCCTCTTGGGATCTCTGGGGTTCCGGTTCTCTCTAACACAGAACACAGCTGGCCAGTGTCTGTATATACCGACTGTACTTTCATCCTCTTGCCAAATACCCTGGGCCGTTATTGGCCCGATTGACGACCCTGTATGGTGCCTACCATGGCTGGAAGGGTGATTGGTCCACAGAGATCTATCGCCTCCATAAGAAATATGGTGACTACGTTCGATGGACCCCAGACTATGTCATTATCAACACAGCCCAGGCGTTCCAAGGTTGGCAAACAAAATTTTTTCAACTAGCCATTGACTAACGCATTCCCGCAAGATGTTTACGGCTATGGCAGTAAGACGCTCAAGGCCAAGAATTACATCGTGCTCGCCCACAAGGCCCCAAGCATTCTCACCATTCGCGACCCCAAGAAGCATAGGCCTCGGAGACACCGGGTGACCCAGGCTCTTTCCGACGAGAACATCAAGCGTCTGGAGCCTGGCATGCAGGAGCACATTGGAAAGTTTTGCAGTCAGATGGGTGACGAAGCCGAGGTTTGGTCTCCCACTAGAGACATGAGCAAGTGGTGTACGTATCTGAAGCTTTCGGCCTCCCCGAAGTCCCCTTGACAAAGCCTTTTGTACTAACTCACTATAGGCAACTATCTTTTGTTTGATATGATGATGTCCATGGTATTCAGCAACCCGCTCCGGCTGGTGACCGACACCACCTTCCGCCACATTCCCGATGTCATCCACCAGTCATCGAGGCGCCAGAGCATGTACCTCCAGTCAATGAAGCTGGCGTTGCTTGCGTACTTCAAGCTGGACGAGCCACTATTCCCAGAGGCCGTCAAGGCCCGAGACACCTTTGTTGCATTCCTGCGCAACGTTCTCAAGACTCGCTACAAGAGATCCTTGGATGAAGACGCTGAGCCAGCCCACGATGTGTACGCCTTTCTCAAGGCCGTTTCGAAGCGGTCTGACGCGGAAGAGCTTAAACCTGCGGACTTGAATGCTGAGTGTGCCACAATGATCATTGCAGGCAAGTCATGTCTTTTCGGAATAGTGTAGTATGGTTCTAATCGTGAGAAATAGGCTCGGATACGACAGCCACTAGTCTTGCCGCCTGTCTTTTCTATCTTGGCCGGTATCGAAACGTCTACAACCTAGCCGCGGAGGAAGTTCGAGCTCACTTTAGCAACGTCTCTGAGATTCGCCTGGGCGCTACTTTAAACTCTTGCACGTACCTCCGAGCCTGCATCCAGGAAGCACTGCGCCTCTCTCCCGCCGTCGGCATTTCGCTTCCCCGGGAGACCCCAGCCGGCGGTGTTGTAGTCAACGGCTCGTATATCCCTGGCGGGATGCTTGTCGGCTCGGGCATATACAGCATCCACCACAAGGAGGCCCATTTCTCAGACCCTTTTACCTACCGACCCGAGCGCTGGCTGCCGGACCGCGGCGGTGCCAAGGATCTGGCCAACCATGACACCAAGGCGTACGGGCCGTTCCAGATCGGCCCTCGTGGCTGCTTGGGCAAGGGAATTGCCATGCATGAGCTCATGCTCTCCATGGCGCACATCTTCTTCAGGTTCGATTTCGAGACTGTCACGCGTGAGGGGAAAGTCATTACAGTTGAGGGCTCGGTCGCCTCTCCTATTCCGGGAGTAACGGAGCTTCCGATTCAGGAGTTCGTGACTGCGCAGAGCGACGGCCCGTATGTCAGATACAGAAGGCGCAACATCAGCTGAATCGTGAATACGAGTATCGTGAAGGCTATGTCGATGTTTAGTTTGCACTAGATAGAGTCAAAGTAGAGTTCCGGTAGCTGCACAAATTAGACCGAGGGGTGCGTCGATTATGGCATGTTTTTCGCGGAGGCTTCGATTCAAATGTCTATTCTCCTCAGTTCTTTTTCAGCACGACCTGAGGAAAAGTCCCCTAAGTTCAGCTCAAAACGGCCGGATGATCAAGCCGCCAGGGGTCTCCTCGGACGCTAAAACATGAGCCGGTGGATTTGGACGCCTCGACCAGCTCGTCCGGTGCTCGTTTCCGAGGTCTGACAAGGGTTTTTATTATAGTGATTGGTGGAAGTTTCAGAAATGCACGTTCAAATCGGTTCCTTCGGCATGTCCGCTAACGGCCCAGCGCTGGCCACCAATGCCATAACGTACAAAGCCGTACTCCGACAGCTAGGGTTTCAGGTCGTAACGATTATGGGCACTCCTAAGCACTATTCCAAAGTCAAATCCTGACCGGGAGGCTACAGTAATCCCAATCAGGCGTTTCCGTCCGTAATTAGAGGAGGAGCGTAGAGACGATAGGCTCAATAGGAGCAAGTTAGCACTATTTAAGACAACGGGATAGGTATGCCAGAACCTCGTTCGAAGCCCAGTGCCAATCACATCCATCCAAGCAATACTCTCTTTCGACTATCCTCAACATGAAGTCTCTCTCCTATCTCGCCTCGGCCTTGCTTGCCACCGTTGCGGTAGCCAACCCAACTCCCACGCTTGAGGAGCGCGACACCACCTGGTGCGGTGCCTTCGGCAGTCTTGCTACTGGAGGATACACTGTCTATCACAACAACTGGGGTTCCGGCAAGGCCACTTCTGGATCTCAGTGCACTACCTTTACCTCGTTCAAGAGCAATTCTTTTGCTTGGTCTACTAGCTGGACATGGGCCGGCGGTCCCATCGATGTCAAGTCGTACTCTAATGTCGCACTTGAGAACGTCAACAAGAAGCTGTCCCAGATCAGCTCCATTCCTTCCACTTGGACTTGGAGGTAAATTACCAGTTTTATTACTAGTAACCCGGAGCTAACCGTCCTCTAGATACACCGGCACTAACATGGTGTCTGACGTCTCCTACGATCTTTGGCTTGCTCCTTCTATCGGTGCCAAGAACAAGTACGAGATTATGATCTGGCTCGGCTCGTACGGCGGAGCTGGCCCTATCTCATCGACCAACGACACACCGCTTGCCACTGTTACTATTGCTGGTGTTAAGTGGAAGCTTTTCAAGGGCCCCAACGGCGACACCACCGTCTTCTCCTTCGTTGCCCCTAGCAACATTGGAAACTGGAGCGGCGACTTGAAGCTCTTCTTCAACTATCTTACCTCAAGTCAAGGTGTCAGCACCGACAACGTGGTGACCAGCCTTCAGGCCGGCACTGAGCCTTTCACTGGTATGTGACTGCACCGAGTGTTTTTGTTCGACCTAATCTAATATTCTTTTAGGTTCCAACTGTGTCTTCAAGACCTCTGCCTACACCATTTCCGTCAAATAAGCTGTCTAAGACGGAGATTCAGGTGTAATGAACCTTTCGGAGAAGAAAGTGAGAGAAAGGCTCCAACGAAAAGCTCGTAACCTGGCGGGTTTCTCAGTTTCTTACTATGTATTTTATCACCATTTTTTGTATATCTGTTCTTAGGTAGTTGTATATAAATCCAATCAGTCCTCGTACTCTTGTCACAATCCTTCTTTCGAAAACATATCATGGCCTACATACAAGTCCTTTATCACCTGCTCTTCGCCCAGTTTCCACCATGAGACGACTTAATCTATTATCTGAAGGTTCGAACATACTAGCTCAGGAATCAGTTTGCGTCCGTAGCCATAGTTTCAATCTCGATCCAAGTAAAGTCCTTTAAAACACTAGTATTATAGTTCCAATCCTAGCATGTACAGGCAGAATAGAAAAATGAAGTAGCCCTTACGTCTGCCAACGTTATAAAAAAACACCCGGCCAATGCTCAGGATAGGGTGGTTTCTAGACAACGGTTTAAGGCTTCGAAAGCCTGCCTAATTCCACCTATCGGCGAGAGCTCCTCCCGGAAGGAATGCTTGTACAGCACTATTCTCTTTGTGATATAGCCACAGGTATGAGCAAATAGAAGGACATTCCACTCTAGCTCTAAGTTCAATCCACCATATACTGCGACTTGCTTTGCGGTACCATAGATACAGCAACAATAGCGCTACAGGGTCCCTTTTCCGGAGTAAGTCTTTGAAAGGGCCATGGATACTGCGTATGAAGAGGTAAGTTGGACCGGTTGTCACCTCGCTATCAGGGAGGTCCAGGATCTGGGATACCGCGTGGGCGGCATAGAAATACGGACTATTTTCCGCCGTAGATGAGGCTTTGAGGTGACACACGGAAGCCAAGGCCATGGCTACACCATCTATGCCTCTCTCTGGCAAGGGTGAATGCATATGAGCAAAGGTAGCCGCCATGACCCGGAAAAGGCTGTCCGGACGTAGCGGGTTAACGATGTGCCACAATGCCATTTTCCCCTCGCTCATTCGAAGCCAGTCCAAATCGGAGGGACCAGACGACTTTAGTGGCCACGACTCTCCCGGCGCGCATGCATCAGGGGACGAAAAGGCCAGAATAGCCAGAGCAGCCGCAGTACCCCAGATTGGATCCTTATCTTTCGCTTTAATCGGTTCACTTAGTCGCCTATTCAAGAGAACTGTGCTTTGGGACCAGTGATGGCACTCTTCTAGAGTGCGACGACAGCCTGAGGAGCTATTCAGATGGCGGTCATATGTAAGCGCCACCGCCAGGGAGGCGTGCATTAAGAAAGGGTGCTGCAAGCCCTATGTCAGTCGAGCTCAGGCCCATGATGGATAAGCCGGCTCCAATGTTGCGTGATAGGAATAGAATCAATGTAGTAAGACTCACGGCGAAGGCCAGTTCCAGGAGCTTGCGATTAACTTGTATCATATTAGGGTCGTCTGGTGTAATGAGGCTTCGTCCAAGATAGCGGGTTATGAAATCTTGACACCTTGCGTTCAAATGATAGGATGTCGATGCGTCAGATGTCCAGACAGCATTGGTGAGAGGGGGCTGAAGCTCTGCCCTTCCTCGAACCACCATTGGCCTCCCTGCGTCGGCGGCAACGGGCTGCAGGTCGGTGATGTTGGACATGAAGTTGCACAAGACGCCGAATGTGATACATCTCTTGCACTGTGGTTTGCCTTCGTCACACTAGTAGGCCAAGGAGATTCGGTCAGCCAAGCACCCGACCACTGTCTAATGGAAAGCCGAGGGCCACCCACTTTGAGCTTTCGAAGCTTGCAATTTCGGCAGCCAAATCTCGACCTCCGCAGAGTCCTACGCTCCCGCCCCTGTCTTGGGCAAGCCGAACCCATCTAAGACTTTGCTTTGCGCAGCTTGGCTGTGAGGGATTTGCACACACAAATGGAGGATGGAAAGAGAGCCTTGATTTTCCGCAAAGGAAGGGCATTAGTGTCAACAACGAAACCAGCACCCCATAAAAGGGGAGCGGCTCTGGCCAGTCAGAGAATTCCACCATCTACGCTAGCTGTTCCTCGGGTGCAGAGGTCTCTGATTGGCTGCGAGTTCTGGCCTGGAACCGTCCACCATCTATCATCAACACCAGATGGCGTTGGATGGGCACTATAAGAGGAAGGGTGTTCCTCGATATCCCAGAGAGAAAGGCTCCTGAAACTGTGACCTAAACACCAGACTCGGTCCACTTGAAATCCTACACCTCGAAAGCCTTTACATAGGTCCACAAGTAGCCCAATTCAAGATGGCCACGCATCTCGCCGCCGTCTCCCTCGTAAAAGGCGAGCCCTTCGAGCTCCAAACCCGTCCCACGCCGAAACCGGGCCCAGACGAGCTCCTCATCGAGGTCAAGTCCGTAGCCCTCAACCCAGCAGACTGCCTCATGCGTGATCAAGGCCTCTTCATACTCACCTACCCCACCGTCATTGGCTTCGACATAACGGGGTTGGTCCTCGAGGTCGGCGACAACGTCCCCGTCAGTGCTACCAGTCACGGCCCGGGCCTCTTCTTTCGGCCGGGCATCACCCGCGTCGCTGCCTTCGCCGCCTCCTTCTGGAAGTCCTGCGACCCTGACTACGGCGCCTTTCAGGAGCGATGCCTCGTCCCCTGGCAGCACGCCGTACAGCTTCCTGACGAGGGCATTTCTTGGAACCAAGCGGCAACCTTGCCCGTCGCCGTCGAGGTGCCCCTTAACGCGTGGGATGTTATGGGCATTCCACGGATAGGAGAAGCCACTGCTTCTTCTTCCGTCTCCAAGGGAGAAGCCCTCCTAATCTGGGGCGCTTCCTCCAGCGTGGGCACCATGGGCGTGCAAACCGCCCGGCTGCTGCGGGAAGATGGCGGCTCTTCGTTCGCCGCCGTGTACGCTACGGCCGGTGCGGCGAATCAGGAGTACGTAGGCTCTCTAGGCGCGGACCGTGTCTTCGACTACAAGGAGCCGCAGATTGTGGATGCGATTGTTTCGGCGGCCAAAGAGGATGGTCTAGTGATTCGGCACTGCTTTCTTGCCACGGGGCAGCTGGCGCCGTGTCAGGCCGTGCTTAAGGCTTTCCTCGGGGATGATCAAAGGAGAGAGAGCAAGCAGGCGAAGATCGGGTCGGCGCCGGTTATTCCTCCGGATGCGGAAGAGGTGGACGGGGTGGAAACCATCTTTGTGCTGCCGTCGACGGACGAAGGGGAGAGGTTGGCTCAGTTCCGATATTGGATGGGGACGTGGCTGAGGGAGAACCTGGCCAAAGGGACCATCAGGCCTAGTCCGGAGCCGAGGGTCGTTGGAAGGGGTTTGGGAGCTATTAATGCTGGGTTGGATGTGCTACTCCGGGGGGTGAGTTGTACGAAATTGGTTGTTGAGGTTGCGGAGTGAGGGTTTCCAGTTTAGGTGTTAAGATAGGGAGATGTGATGCTGCTGCGAGGCTCTGTCTCACCTCTCACTCATCAGCAGCTCAGTCTAAAGTGGCAAGAACTCAGCTCTAGAACGGAAATCGAATTTGGTGTGCTCAAGTTTCGTCTCCAAGTTAAGTAGCATTTATCAGAACTTAAAGATTTATAAAAGTAATTGAAAGAAAGGAACCGCTCTCGTAAGGGAAAACAAGCCAGAGAATGCTTGAATGGGTACTTTACAATGCGTAACAACTGTCAGAAAACAGAAAGGATAATCAAGTAAAGTGAAGGCAAGTATTCAAGTGGGAAAAATGCTCTAGCGCGCCACAGGCTCACAATAGGTAGCTAGTTACCTAAACAACAATATCCCCCAAGGTTGCGTAGCACAAACAAGGCCCGAACAAGCCGTAACAGTGAGACAGCGGGTAGTAGGAGGAAAGCAGATCATGTAAGACTACATATACGCTGACTGTTATTCAAGTTGTATGTATTTTGGAAGCACCCAATAAGGTCGACTTCCCCGTCCTCCTGTCCGATAGCTTACATGCCAATCAAAGTCCTCATAGTGTAGCTACTGTAATGAAGCTTCCGACCTGGCTAGCAGAGGTGTCTCTCTTGTGCAGCCAGAGAGCGACTCGTTTCTCTGAGGAAGGGTTGAACCGCCCGGCAGCGTCTGTGACTGCTGCACCCTAGCGGCTAGACGAGAATAGCTTCAGCTGAAGTCATAAACGCTGTGGCTGATGCAGCTGGACAAAAATGGCTTTAGCTGAAGTAACAACCGCTGCGGCTGACAAAAGTGCATCTGCGTCTCTGCGGCGGATGCAATGAACAGGCTGCCGTTGACCTTACAATAAATCTCGCATCTAATAACGTTTGTCTCGCAATCTCCTTTGTCAGATAATCGGGACATCTGTTCGGAATGGTCTCCATCATGCGATCAGTTTTTTACCTGGCGACAATCCCTTCCGTTGTGGTTTCGCGGATTACACCTTCGCCGCCGAGAGATATCGATGACCGCGTGTTGCTTCCCAACCGAACTGTGATCCCGACACTAACATCTTCAACTAAACACTCTCCTGTTACCTCGGCTGTAGACCACAACCAACTCCAAGGGAGAGATCAAAGTAGTTCATGTGGCTATCCTAGCGGACGACCTGGTAGGTTTACACCCTTGGGCTGATACCCATACTTCTCGTCGTGGGACCATCATTAATTGAGTCTAACAGATGAGCCGTGGACATGCCCAGGTGGCGGCACCTGCGTATTTAGCCCCGCATATAATGCTGCTGGCTGCTGCTATCGCGAGCCATGCATAGTTGTTTCTGAGTGTTTTGACTACAGCGCCGGCCTGAAGGGTGCGTGCGATTCCGGGAAAATTGGCCCTGGAACTAGTTGCTGGTGAGTTCAGCTGTGAAAGCTTCGCTGGAGTATATCGCGTCTCTAACGAGCCTGCTCATCAAAAACAGTTCAAGTTCAGATTACCCGTATTGTCAGACGTATACGTATGCGGACATTACTGGGACACTAGTCTGGTGCGCCTCGATGCCGGCCACAGCTGTCGAAGTTTTAGGTGGACAGCCGGCAAGCGAAGCTATCAGCATAGGAACCGTGACGGAGACAAGCAAGCCAGTCAAGACGCAGGTTGCGGGAAGCGAGACTTCACCATCGGATTCAGCATCCAGTAATAGAAAGGGGCTGTCTAGGTCTGATAGCATTGCTCTCGGCCTTGGAATTGGCATTGGGCTTCCAGCAACGCTCGTTACCTTGTATATGGGCGTGCGGATGCATTTCCCAAGACGGGGCAACCAACCGCGAGACGTTCAATGAGACAAGACTGAGATCAATAACACGCAATATCTACCTTGGAAGCAATGGTTGTCTTCATAGATTTATTATGGATGGCTGTCACGTGAGTCTGAGCCAAAATAGTTCCACATTTCATTTGCGTTCGGCACCACTCGGAGCTGGTCATCCCCCGTGCATAAGCCCGTTCGACCTGCTCCGGAGCCCTCGGATCCCTCGGAAAGCAATGCCGTCAGACGAAGCAGCCAATTCGACCCCTGTTGGGGGCAAGAGTCCGACAAACAACCCCGAAACGACGCCCCTCAGATCCATCCTACGTGCTCGGCAACAGGCCCGGAGTCGCAAATCTTGTTTCCCATGTCGCGAACGAAAGGTCAGATGCAATCGCAACCATCCTTGTTTGACCTGCTGCAAACGAGGCCATCCGGATCTTTGCCAGTATCAGGATCACTTCCAGCCGCCTACAACTCCTACAGCTCAAGCAGAGCCTCTCGTCCGGGGCACGACGCTGTCCCCTGTTGGTCGCGCCCACAATGGCACTCGAATCGATCTTGGCAGCACCCTACAGGGCTTGGATAGCCAGGGTGCTCTGAACGCATACGGTAATCATGTGCCAAGTCCTGGCGAAACACCAGCAAACTCATCCTTGCTTGGAGGTCGATCAATTCTTGCCATGACTAGGCAAAATAGCCTGCAACCTCAGGACAACCCAGACCGCCAGAGGGCGTTCGAAACGGGCATCTTACCACTTCTGGGCATTGGTGGCCAGCGCTCTCAAACCACTGCAGATGTACTGGAAGCCTATCCCTGCACTTCACTGCCTAGCGACGAGGAATTGCTCAAGCTCTTCGAGTTTTATCGTGACCGAGTAAACCCTTTTCAATTTAAACTCTTCGACTTGGGGGAAATAGAAAAACAAATCTGCGGTATTATCGTCGCGCGCACGCCATCTGCTCTCAGCAACCCTCCAGTGTCGCCAGGAGGGAGCCATTTCCTCGCCCTCCTACACGCCATCTTGGCCTGCGGAGCGCAATTTTCCGATTTGCCAGCTGATCGTCGCCTATCACTGTCGCAAAAACATTGTTCGCCTTCAGGAATTCTCTTGTCATACTATGAACTGACAAGTGACCAGCAAAACAAGCATTCGATCTGTTGAGAGCGACGAATTACCTCTCAAAGCCTCGTAAAGAGGGTCTCCAGACCTTGCTTCTACTTGGAAACATTTTGCAGAATGACATGAATCCTCAAGCTGCCTGGATATTAGGAGGGACTACAATTCGATTGGCATTGTCCTTGGGGATCCAGAACCCACAGCTGAGGTTGAGTAACATTTCGAGCGAGGAAGCTCAAAACCTGCGGTAGTGACAGACACAGACCCTGCTCTCAATTAATACGCTGACATTCGCTAATAGTCTGGCTCTTGTATGGCAAGATGCTCTTCTATCGCTCGCCTTCGATCGCCCTCCATCATCTCACGAAATGAATCAAACAGATGATTTGCTACCAATGTCTTCTGGGAATGATGCAGAGGCGCTCAATTACCGACAAGCAATGAACCGACTCTGTTGCTTGATGCTTACATATTCCTCATTAAGGTCGGAGGCTCTCAAAATGTCGAAATTCGCAGCACTACTTGAGGGCATAGATGCGCTAGAAGCTTCCGAGGCTTCGCACCTTAGGAATCGGCTCGAGTGTTCTTCGATACAGCAAATCGTCGAGCACTACAGCTTCGAACTGCACAAGAACTTTGCGCTTTCCACCCTTTGTCGGCCGATAGTCTCGAAAAAGGCTAGCTCAACTCTCAACAAGGCTGAAATCACAGTTATCATGGGTATCTTTCTGGACTCGTTAAAGCGCAGCGCTCGTGCTTTCATCCAGTTGCATTCGACGACAAGCTATGCCAGACGTTCGTGGGCCTTCGTTCACAATGGGCTGGCATCAGCGTTATTACTGAGCTTCATGGCCGACACGAGGAACACGGCAGAAACGAAAGAGATACAGACACAGCTAATTCGTTGCTTGGGAGAGGGAGAGAGGAACCTCACAGGCAGCTCCGAATGGGGTGGCTCTACACAACTGTCAAATCCACACAAAAACTGCCTCCAAGCGCTGCAGAAACTGAGCAAGCTGTCCGAGGATGACAACGTTAGAGTGCAAGACGAGGACCACGGCAGCACCGAAGCGGCGAATGGCCTCGATGTTGGACTGCAGAACAGCCAAAGCTTACAAACGCAAGGGTATGTTGAGAGACAGAACTTAGAATCCAAATGGTATTGGACTGATAAAGAGTACAGACCCTTCGACATGGATAGTTGGCTCCGCACTTTCGACTTGGACAATTACTCTCCACTAGAGGCTTTCGACTTCATCATGTCAGATCGTGACCCATTCACAGTAGATGTGGGTAATATTGCTTTGTGATGATAATAGCGTATTCTCATGTCGGCTTTTGTGCTTCTACATGAACCGCTTCTATTCTATCTACCTAGGTAGATTCTACAGTTCTATGTTTATAATTCTATCTTGATCGATCGTGTCTAGTTGAAGCCAAGCGACTCCCAGCGAGATAGCACTCGTTCCTGCAGCTCAGCGGGGAAAGAATTCTTAAAGTCCGCTGCCTCCCAATTTCTCCCCGTCTTATACTCCGACGGGAGCAAACAGTCGGAGACAACCTTTCCGCCACGAGTCTTGGAGCCGTTCCCATGAGACATGAACGGGATCAAAGGGAAGCCCGCAACGTCTTCGAAGTGGTATTCGTCCATTCCCGGGCGACAGCGAGTGCAGAAGGCCCAGATGACGTCTTTGAAGTCGTAGACATCGATGTCATCCCCAACGATGACAAGACGGTGGATCGTATAGCCGACCTTGTGGTTGAACACCAAGCTCCCAATCTTTCGGCAGAATTCCTCAGAGTTGGTTCCGAGAGAGCGGAGCTTCTCACCATCAACTTGCAGGGCGACCCAAGTGACTTGGGACTCGAACGGAGAAAATGACTCTTTGATGGGGATTCCGTGAGACTTCAATAGAAATCCAATCTCTGCTGCGGCTAGAGGTCCAATCATGGTGTGCTATTTTTCTTAGCTCAAAGGCATTTCATCGAGGCTGGGGAGCATACCGTCTCGTCGGTCAATCTTCCGCAATTACACACTGGCAGAATGGCATCCTTGCGGTGCGTAATCAAGTCAACCGTGTACTTGGGCCATGGGTGTGTATCGCCGGGGAACACATAGCTACCAAATTGAATATTAACAATCTTTGAGTTGAAAACTTGACGAATCTTCTCAACTTACCCATGCATTTCTCCAAAGGGGCCCTCGGGGGCTGTCTCCGTAATCGAGCATGTCCCCTCAAAGACAATTTCCGCATTCGCTGGCACATAGAGGTCGTTGGTCTCGCACTTGACCACCTCGAGAGCAGATCCGACCAGCGAACCAATGAACTCGGCCTCGGATAGCCCATCCGGAAGCGGCATGCTCGCAGCCATAATGGCAGCTGGAGGAACGCCGAAAACGAGCGCCCAAGGCATATCCTTGCCTTCCTGCTTCCACATTTGATGAATCTGCCAAATATGCTGGGGCTCAATGACGAGGCCAGCCAGGTGATCTTTATCGTGTACCATGGCTCGAGCGATGGACCAGTTCGTCCATTTCCCGTCCGGAGACTGCACGACATGCATGCCATAAGTCTGGATGTACTTGCCTCCATCTGACTGATGCAGAAATGGAGCTGGCAGCTTGGTGAGGTCAAATTGGTCCCGTGTGAGCTGGAATTCCTTGCATGGGCCGGACGCAACGACCCGAGGTGGAATAGGTGTAGCAGTCTTGGCGGCCACCATCTTGTCGAGGATATCCTTCATGGAAGAAGTCGGTGGAAGCCCTAGATGCCTAGCAAGCCTTCCAAATCGCTGCTCGGGGTTGGCACGGAGAGAGTTGGGGGCTCCGAGAATTCGCCAAAGGCCATTGTCGTTCTGTCCTTTGAGATTGTTGAAGAGTGGTGCTCGTTCGTTGTTTTCAACAACCTTTCGAATAACTGCGCCCACTTCCAGATTAGGATCGCATTCCTCATCGATTTCAACGAGATCTCCGTCAGCCTTCAGGGCATCGACAAAGGCGCGGAAGCTCATGTGGGGGAGGTCTTGGGAAGACATGGTGATTGAGTTGAATGTGTTTTGAATGCTGAAGTTCTGTGTAGACAAGCGTGATTGATGGGATAGACCTTCTTTTCTCCGCCAGCCCATCACTATTTATCCCCGAGCTCTCGATATGACGTTGTCTCTTGATTCAACACTTCAGTGGGTTCATTTGTGGCGTCCGAGGTCCGCCGAACGCTCCGAGTGACCGGAGACGGCGGCAATGAGAGGGTCCTCCGAAAGCCTCCGAGTGAAGGCTTGTCGCGATGCCTTTCCGAAGCGTCTTCAGAGTCCGAGCAGCTCCGAGGAGTGGAATAGGCACTAGATAATATCTCGGGCAAACGTGTTTTATTTTGGAAGATGCATAATTACCTATTCCACGCTCATATACCGAAGCTTTGGCACAGCGCCGCAATCACTTTTCCACAAGCACCAGACTCCTCACGCTCCCACCCTCAATTACACTCAAGTATTACATTACAGCCGCCATGGGCCAAGCTGAGAAGAAGAGAATTGTTGTAGCCATGACCGGGGCCACGGGCGCTCAGATTGGCATCCACTTGCTCCAAGTTCTCCGAAGACTCAACGTGGAAACGCATCTCATCATCAGCAAATGGGCCTCGGAAACCATCAAGTACGAAACCGACTACACCCCAGCTGCCGTACGCGCCCTTGCCGACTACAGCTATAGCTCGCATGATCTCGCAGCACCGATATCTAGTGGATCGTATCGAATCGATGGCATGATCGTAGCGCCGTGCTCTGTCAAGACGTTGGCGACAATCAATGCTGGCATTTGTGATGATCTCATCTCAAGGGCTGCCGATGTTTGCCTCAAGGAACGAAGACGGCTCGTTCTATCGGTCAGAGAAACGCCGCTTAGTGAAATCCACCTCCGGAATATGCTGGACGTCAGCCGAGCTGGGGCAATCATCTCGCCGCCGGTGGTAGGATTTTACACTCTTCCTTACACGATTGAAGATATACTGAATCAGATGGTTGGGCGTCTGTTGGATCTGTTTGACTTGGACACGCGGGAGTTTAAGCGGTGGGAGGGCTTGCAAAACGGAAGGTCCTGATCCTATGTATAATATAATATGTCCCCAATCCAGACACCGGGAAGCTATCCCGCTTACCTAAGGCGCCGCCGCTTTCTTTTGATCAAGACAAATTCAGGACTGCTCAGTCCCGGCTCACCTTTGCTCACTTCTGCTTCCCTTCGCCCCACACCCAGAGGCAGCCTCATGAAGAATCGTCAACTTGTGGTTGAAATGGCCGAAGGCTGCCATCCCAAAGTCCTTCCACGCACGTCTGAGTAAGCCCAGCAGGGATACGTGGCTATGCTTCAAGGCGAAGGAACCCGCACCAAGGATAAAGACCAATCGGAGCAAAAGGGACGACCCTTTTCCCGCCCCCATTTTGGGCTTCTCTTTCAAGCGCCCAAAGCACGACAAAGCCTGGACACCTGGCCAAGCAGCCACAACCACACCGGAATGGCAAGGGAAGATGACGGATTGGGGCAAACGGTGCTCGCTCTCCTGTGACTAGTCCAGCCCACTGGGGGGAAGCACAAAGAGACAAAGGTCGCTGCCTAGGACCTTGGAAGGGGGCAAGCGATGTGAAAAATAGACGAGACAAATCAGGCTAGGTGACATAAATAATCGATCAACTTCGGTGTTAGAGGCCCCCACCTGACGTTCAGCTTATTCTGCCGCCTTCAGATTTGAGTCTCAACTAGTTTTCACACCGCTTGGCTATAAGGTGAGGAAGTCATGACCGACGAGTCGATAACCGAAGCGATCGTCCCTTGCACTACCCGAACCGTCCGTAACGCATGATCGAACACACTACAATATGGCACAATTGACGCCCCGCGAAGGACCATGGGTCGACCCAGGGAGATCACAGAAAATATATGGCTGGCTTTGTAAACCAGTTAGATCAGTACCCTTGCATGAGCCAACAAGACATGGCCGACTTCCTTCATAAACCATATCATGCCAATATGTCGCGATTCACAATCTGAGAGCACTAAAACGAGCCGGGTGGACGAAGGTCACACAAAACGTCGCAAAAGAGCGTAGCCAAGATTTACGAGACGACTATATAGAGAGGCGATCCTATTATAAACCCGAACAAATGGCTTTCATTGATGAAAGTGGAAGCGATCATGGTCTTGCGATACTCGGGCGGGGTTACGCTCCCGAAAGGTATGACACCAGTTCAGTTAAAGCGATTCCATCGAGGAAAGGGAGTCCAATTTCTACCAGTATACACCATAGACAGTGTGATTTATTGTAGTCGCATAGTATATATGTGACGGGTGATGGGCTCGTGCTTCTCAACGCCGTGCTCATCGAACCTATCACGGAGAGACTCCAGCTCGTCCGTGGTGTATGGCGGCAGCCCGCAGGTGACAGAGCGTTGGAGAAAGTCAGGTGGGTTCGCGGGCAGAGCCTGAGAGCCAGGTCACGCTCACGAGCAAGCCCCCTACTTTATGCAGTAGGACGATGCAGATTGTTCACACGTAACTCGCCGCGCCGCCAAACGTCCCCGCAGCCTGCACCACAACGGGGAACTGCCAGCGCACCTTTGCTTCTCCAGCTACCTGCAAGGGCTTGCTGCCAGAGGCTGGGCCGGTCAACTGGGGGGCCTGTCAGCAAACAAGCAAGGGACTGCTGGTGATGGAACATTGTTTGACAAGAGAGTGCCCAAGGATGCGACGCGACTACGGGGAGAGAGTCCAGAATGCCTGTGAGCGCTTTACAGCTGCATACTTTCTCACACGTTTGCTGTTGAGAAGTCCAGCTTGCTAAGGGGCGAGGATCTCGAATTTCCCCGCAAGCTCATCAGACGGAACTCCAAAGTGCTCCTGGAAAGTCGGGAAACCAATGAAATTCCCAATCAAGACCAGGCCAAATCCTTATCAGTGTCAATATCGTGCCCAAAACCCAGGCCGGGCTCATGACGTACAGACAGACGCTCCAGGCGGTTGCGTCGGGGCACAGCTTGATGGCTTGAAGAATCGTGAGCTTGTGTTCGGCAGCCGTGGCGATTCCTGGTGTGGACTGGCAACGATATGAACTAAGCGCGCAGGCGAGGGAGATATTGGACGAGGAGCTCACGGATTATGGTGGTGCAAGAAGAGACTGTTGCGATACACGAAGAACGAGTCCCAGCTGCGGCCCAGCGTTCGTTTCTAGAGCAAGGCCGATTCTGTCTAGTCCGCAAGAAACAAGCCCATATCAGCAATTGCCCAAAGTATGATGCAGACTACGTGGAACTGCATTGAGAAGCCGCTTCAATCCTCGTCTCTCAAAGCTACTGTGCCCCTCGTTAGGTCGAGCGAAGGTCCATAAAAGCAAATCGGAAGAGGATCACCAGGCTCGACATGAGGTTGAGTGACATCACCAAGGAATCGAAATACGCGGCCGCGCTCGAGAGCCATGCCCCGAGAACCCCAAGAACAGTCCCGCCCAGAAAGATCAGGAAGCTTAAGTAGCCGGAAGATACCGCTTCTAGCGCTTAGAATGCCAAGCTTAACACCTTAGCAAATAGACTGGCTTGCTTAGAGTCTCTATAGCTAGACTTCTAGAGGTCTTCTAGTAAGGTTCTCGACCTTAGTAGGAAGCTTATTATTAGCGTAATCGGAGCGAGATGGTTGAATTTCGTATCGTAAAGTACATGGGTTAACAGTACGTAGGTAATAACTGCAGTCAGCAGAAAGTCAGCCCTAGCTACACTCAACAGCTGTCAATTAAGATATTTTCAGTCAAGATCAGAATCAAGCCACCTCATCGAGCCAAAGGCGAGTAGACCGCCGCAAGCGTCTCTCTGAAGGATCTGATGGCATTGGTGGGAACCGGGGTCGTGTGTGCGTTGTCTGGAAGAGAGGGGGGCGGTAAGCATTGCATATCCTGACAGGGTTACAGACCTAAGGTCCCTAACCACCTGTCAGCATTTTGCCTAATGAGAGTCTCATGCAAGTATGACTATGTCTCTACCTACATGAGGAATTTCCTGCCGGTATAAACTGCATGGCCTCATGATGGGTGTTGCCATACCGCTATGGTCAGAGTCTTGCCACGTTATAAAAATTAACCAAAGGTCCCAAAGCGTGGCAGAGTAATGAACCATTACTCTCTCAAAATTTACAATTAAACACAGCACCCACGGCACACTGCATTCCATAAATTCATTCCAGCAACCCGACAATCTCTAGTTACCAGGACGCAAAAGCCCCGGAGCAACAAGAATGGCGGCCTCAGCTGCTGCTATTCCTCACAAAGTGAGGGGTGTAATAAACTCAAGCGAACCCCTTCCGATTAGCAAGGAGGAACTCACCGCCGCCTGGTTTACCAATACGCTGGGCAAACCGGTCAAGGAGGCAACGATTGTTGAATTTATACGCGGCACAGCATCCAAGATCCTCGCTGAGCTAACCTTTGAGGACTGTGTCGACGGTCCGGCCAGAGTGTGTGTCAAGGGTGGCTTCGATCCAGCTCTCTTAGCCAGCCTCCCCTTCATGTTTGCTCTCTACCGACGGGAGGCGCAGTTTTATTACGACATCGGCCCAAAGATCAACATCCCTCTTCCTCCAACCATGTACTGCGGCACAGACACCGTCAACGGGCAGGGTATCGTTGTCATGGCCGACCTTAAGGCTCGCGGGTATACCTTCGGAAACCCCCTCGAGACCTGGCCTGTTCATCGAGTACAGGCAGGGGTAGAGCAGCTGGCCAGCTTACACGCCAGCACTTGGGGTAGTACCGTTGAGGACTTTCCATGGGCCAGCGAGACGGGTTCGATCAGAGACGCCATCTTGGACTTGATGGTGCCGGAGCAATGGGACAGTCGATTTTCCGGAGACGCCAGACCCCCCGTGCCGGATTACCTGGTGGACAGGGAGCGGATGATTGCCGCGGTTAAGACTCTCTGGAAGTCACGCGATTCGAAGCTGAACTGCCTCAACCACGGAGATGCGCACATTGCCAATACCTTTATCTCCCCTACTGGAGAGCCTGGTTTCCTCGATTGGCAGGTCATACATGTCGGGTCTGCCATGCATGACGTTCCCTACTTCATCATCGGTTCGCTCTCTGTGGAGGACCGCCGGAAGCACGAGGAAGAACTCCTTCAGCATTATCTAGACGCCCTGCACCGTGCGGGAGCACCCAAGTTCCGGAAGGAAGAGATTTGGGACGAGTATCGGAAGCACGCTTTCCATGGGTTCGTTTGGAGTCTCGCTGGACCAATGATGCAGCCTCGCGAATTTGTAGATGCTATGACGGAACGCTACTGCACGGCCATTGTGGACCATCAGAGCCTGGAGTTGGTAGAGGGACTTGAGAAATATCGGTCTTTATGTACTTAACATTGGCGCTATCTATTATTAAATACCACTTTCCCCATGTCTTATTGCTAAGTAGGCGATAGACAAGCTGCATGATATTGGCATTCGGCTGGTTCCGATTAGGGATCCTTGGAGCGTCTGCGATAGCCTTAAAGGCTTCTTCGATTTGTATTGTTGTGCTGGCGTGGACCTAGAAAACCCATACCTGGTCTCCTCCAGTTGCATTTCGGTCTTTTAGCTAATGGGCGAATTCGATTGCAAGCTGTGACTTTCTGTCCTCCCATTAGTAGGGCCCTTGAATAGAATGTCGCAAGGCTTAACCGACTCCACCAAGACCTATGAGGGCTATACGTCCTGCAGGCTCGGAATATTGCTGATGAATTCTTTCAAGAACGTCACTACGTGAGACGAAGTTGGGATCGCAGCAGAAGGGGATGCCAGTCGATGACGGATGCGGCGGTTTGTCGGGTCGTTCTTAATGCAGGAAATCTCGTCAAAAATACCCGCACCCTCCATCTCCAGGGCAAACAAGCCATCCCGAGGTGGCATGAGACTTCCATTGCCTTGTGCCCACTTTTGGCCCACGTGCAGCAACGATCCTGTTATTGGGATCAAATCTGGGCTCCCAGCTCAGGCCGACTCAGTCCAGCTCAGGCTCAAACGGCGAGCGCTCAGTTCCAAGGAAAGAAGGGGACATTTTCGATGTCGGTTTTGGGGACATGTGTTGACTGTATTATTGCACTGTTTGTGTGTCTGTGTAAGTAGTCACCCACTTATTAGTCCGTTCTAAGGAATACACAGGAATGAATAAAGATGTCATAATGGCTTGCCTTATTATTAGACTTCTCACCACGCCCATTGTCGCCGGAAGCTGAGCTGCTCGAAGCTCTTTCTCGTGAGCAACGATGGCACTCATCCGGCCATCTGTAGAGCCACCAGGGTTATGTCCACTTCGAGGTGTGACAGGGGCATGTAGGAGCGCCTTTTGGAATTATGTCAGCGTGTAGTTCAGATTTCCAATACCAGTTATATATAGCTTCCCTCGGTGACATCAACACCGAGCTCCTTCTTGGGTCCATCGCGGATGGGACTGAATCCTTCAATGGACGACTTATGAACCTTATTCTTACTTGACTCTTAATCAGACATGAATAAGGACTTTGTGATAACGGCCATGTAGTATCCGGGCGATCACCCACCATGATCGACTTGGGGGACTTTGTCTTATCAACGACCGAGAGAGGGTTGTTTCCGATTCCGTCACCGAAATAAGAGCGATAAGCGAAATTGCAAGGATGTGGCCAGCTACTATATCCTACGATTTCTATTCCAACCGCATCATTCCTCAGCCCTACCTTGTAAAGATGCTCAGCCTAAACGGCCCACGTGGGCTGTTCTCTGCATCCGCTAGGTCCAATGCTCCGTTTCCCAAAATCCTCCATAAACTCAGACTTGAAGACTGAAACCAAGTCTGACACTAAGAAAGGAACTAAAATCCTTCGACATTTTCTTTCTTCTGCGCTGCGACTCCGAAATAGCCCAAACGCGGCAGATCGCCAGGTTTCAACGCCCGACAAATCATGTAGGCGTCGTCTAGCAAATATGCAGGCCACTTCGAGCCCGGCATCACCTGCGATTTGGTTCAGCTGGCGGCCGCTCCTTGTTGTCGAATAGCTTCAATGGGCGAATTCGAGTTACGAAGAGGAATGCCTAGTATGCAGTAGATGTGAGCTGATAAAGATTCCAAACACACTGGTTCAAATAATCCGTATAAATAGCCTCAAATGCCCGTAATAGACCTCTCTCAACCCAGAAGCAGAGCATCAGTCAACAGCCAACTACCACTCTGCAACCATCTTCATCTCAGAAGCTACAATGTCTCCCTCCAAGTACTTGGTTGCTTTCGCCTTACTCGTTCCTTCTATTATCTCCTCGCCGGTGCCCAGTGTCGGCCATGAAGTCGGCTTCTCTCTCTTCAACCGTGGCCTCGTTTGGTCCGATGCCACCTGCACTGTGAAGGAAATCACAGACGCATCCTACCGACCTGACATTCGGTGGGCTGCGGTTGACTCTGAGAGTGCCTGGTCGGCCGTGGCAAACTCGTGGAACCACGACGCGCCAGGCCAGGATCAGAACTTCCTCCCGTTCCCGATGATGGTTAGCAACTTCTTCCATGGCCCTGAGCACATGAACTGTCAAGATGTGGGAGACGGCACCTGCAACACCATGATCCAGTGCGATGACACTTCTTTTCCAGCTGGGTATCTCATCCTCAACTCGTTCGTTGCGATTCATCAAGTCCACCAAAATCGCTACAACGGTCTTGACTCTGCCATGAACCAGATGCAGAGCTCTATGGGCAAGTTCACCGAAACCTTTGCTCCTCAGCTCCAGGATGGCTCGGCCATTGTGCGAGAGCTCCTCAGCTCCTTCGCCTTTGTCATTGGCCTCGGGTCGGCCTACAGCTGGAACACTGTCATCAAGACGGCCAAGATATTCGACAACGATGACTGGAGAGGTGTCGCCAAGGATGCCTTCAACAGCGCAATCACGTTTGCCATTTCCACTGCCCGTGACCATCTCCCCACCGCGGCGGATTTGCAAAACGACTTGACCGAAGCCATGGGCAAGTTTGTTGGCAAATGGATGGAGTCTGAAGCCGACTACGTTAACAAGATTTTCTCTGGTCAAGTTGGAACCCTCTCAGAGCTGCACGGCCTCCTTCAGAACGGAATGCAAGGTGCAGTCCCAACTGGCACTGATCTGGCCACGCTGAAGGATGAAGCGCAGAAGATTGTCTACACGAAGATGATTCCTGCCGCATGGAACCTGGCTCCCGGCGACTTCAGCCCCTTCATTCTCGCCTCGGACAATGCGTGCAGTTCGCAGGCCGAGGGTGATCTCGCGGGACACATTGACGACAACACGGCAGCCCAGACCCACGTGTGCTACGACAACAAGATCTTCTACGTTGTCACTCCCGAGTATACTAACAACCGAGGAAACCTCGTCAACTGGAAGCTGAACAGTCTCCCCGGCGGTACTTACGACAACCTAAAGGATGGCAACTGGGGAGGTGTGACACTTGATGACATTGTCATTAGCTCGTGGGATGGATACAAGCTCAACGGGTACAAGAATGGCTACCAACTCTCCGAAACCTCTGAGGCTGTTGACGGAAACGGCAATGTTGGCAACTTGATCTTCGAGGCCGGCGTGCGCACTCCTGGTTTCAGCACCATGATGATCTGCGATGTCGATACTCTCATGAAGAACTTGAAGTTTTGCAACACGAACCACTACGGCTTCCCTTGCCGCGATATTAGTTCGAGCACCTGCAACTAGATGGGCTTTGTGCGGGGGTAGTTGTAGGGTGGGACTAAATTCATAGGGGAAATAGAGAGTTATTGAGTTTAGAAGGCAGTTTAAATGGAATACTAAGGGGTTTTAATAATATCTTAGTGAAAGTCGCCGGGCCCAAAGGCCCGAATCAAAGAGGTCAATAAAACAAGGGACAAAAAGCGTGTCTTTCCAATCTAAGCGATGGAAAACAGAGGTCCTTTTCTAGCTGTGACAGTGGCTTGTAGCCGTTTGGGCAATTGATCAGGCAGCCAGACAGTTAAAAAGGTCGAGACAACAAGGTCAGACCGGGGAACAGCTCCTTCCACCAACACAGCAACTTAGGGGGGTATATTGCAAAATGGCTGGTTTGGAATAGTTGTGTTATCGCAAACTAGCCCTGCGCCGCTGGGGCAGCATTCAACGCCGCACACACTACCGCAGCGTTAGTTTGTGTTCTATACAGACACAATCTCTAGCCTAGACGACCGCAGGAAATGAGGCCATGGGATTGTGATTAGAAGGCTTCTTACAGTTCATTTCCGGGGCAACCTGAGTTGGTGGGTAAAGAACCAGAAGCAGGGGGAGGAGGATCTGTGCAGATGCCGGATGGCTGACCTCCATCGCCGACTGTTGAACTACAAATCGCTAATGGGATGGAACGGCTGTTAGTTCCAGCGACGAAGCTGGGAGCATGTAGTATACTCACGCTCTCCAATGATGCCCTGAACCAAGTCGCAGCATATTCCGTAGCAGGAACTGGGCAACGCAGGGTCAGTTGATAATCACAGGCTTCTTGGGAGGGAAGGAGAGATTGGCGCACACTGAACATCCTGGGATCGGATCGGTGTCGCATGGTGGAGCAGTCCTTTGTCTCTTCAGCTCTCTCTCACCGCGTGTAGTTTACGAGGGCGGACAGACGATACATACAGCGAGCAGCACCCCAGTATTCCGCCTTTGATGGCGCAGTAGTCACCAAGAGGGCAACAACCACCATCGAGGCACTGTTCCATGCTTAGCACCTATTATCACATGCATTGAAGAGACATACTTGAACACTCGTGGGGCCTGCTGCCGTGGTAAGCGAATAGTTTCCCTACCCACTGGAGATGCCAATGACTGTGGACTCAAGGACTTACAAAGGAATGTAAAACAATTTTTTGGTCCGCAGCCGTTTTCAAACGCACGTCGCATCAAACTTATCGGAACTGTTTTGGTTGGCGCGCGGTCGTCGGATGCTAGGGTGGGAAGGAAGGCATTCTGTCTATCCGAGTCGGCCAGTCTGAAACGATGCTGTTGCTCTCGTGGAAAGAAGCTTTGCTTGCTGTATTCTTCCCAAGGGAGGCCATGGTACGCCTCTTGGTTGAAGCGTTGGTCGTTTTGCTGACGCGCCCACTCCTCAGGCGTTTGGTCGCGAGGCGCAGAATGCGCTACTACCGCAAGTGTTATCAGTACGAATAGAAGATAACTCTGCATCTTAACCGCTCGACTGTGTTAAAACAAGATAGTCAAGGGTTGACTGTTGTGGTGTTTGAACAACGGAAACACTCGTGCGCAGGCTCAGCATTTTCTCGTCTCGTCCTCACAAGCTCTTCATGGGACCAAATGCTCAGCCGGAACCAAACACGGCGCAGGTAGGCTAAATGTGACGACACAATGGCTGCGCTCCCCGCTTGTCCGTAGGCATTCTCCGTGGGCTAGAGCATGGGTTGGTTTTGATTCGCGGGGTGGCTCTCCCCTTCGTGCCGACCTTACCGATCATCCAGATACTAATACCGCCTCTTACGACATACGGAAAACAGCTCCGGCATGACTACCGTTTCCTTCCTCTCTGCACCGTTTGCGTCTTACAGACTTTCTCTCCCCTCATCGTGCTTTCCATTCTCTCAGCGGGACGTCGTATCCAGAGTGATAGCCACCCACTCCCTCACGACTTCATCAAACCTAAACCTGTGACTCTTTAGCACTTATATACTAACCAACCGCACGCCGAACTTACCCTCTGAACACCTTCCTCACCAGTGCTTCACTCCCGTACTCATGCTCCAGCAACACCGTCGCATTCCACGGCACCAGCACCTCCACACCCTCAAACCATGCCACCCTCAACGGCAGCACATTCCGCTTCCTATACCGGTGCCCATCCTTGGCCGCCAGCGACACTCCTTCCTCAGCATCGTCAGCCTCCTCTACGGCCGTGATATCCACGTAAAGCCCTGTCGCTAGATCAATCCATCGCGCGTCGATCCGATTAGTTGGGTCGACCATCCCATTCCTCTCCCATACAAACGCATTAACATCCAGCAAGTACTTCTCCCCCGTGCCATACTCGTACACCGACCCTAAGCAGCAGCTCGCCAGCTTCTCCAGCCCCCGAAGGTGCACATGGACGTCTAGGTCCCATTCCCATGGGAAGATCCGCGCACTCCAGTGCCAGGCGAGCAGCGAACCGTGGGCGAGCCACGTGGTAATCCCCACATCATCCATAGTGCCAACGAACGAGCGCAGAAGTCTGGTCAGGGCGGCTTGTCGCTCCGGTGCCGTGGGCCGGGTTGGGGCTGCGAAGCGCGCGTCGAGGTGGGAGGACAAGGCGGAGAGGGGGAAGTAGCGCGGGTGTGAGGCGGAAAGGGGCCCATCCATTGTATGGACAATGCGGCGGGCGTCGTTATCCTCTGCGATGACGGGGCGCTGCTTCTGGAGTTTGAGGCCCTGATACGCAGGTAGGAGAGTTAGATGCGCCCAAGTAGCTAACAGAAGCAGTACTGCGCCGAGGCATATTAGATGAACTCGGTTGCGAGGGGGGATCCGGACCAGCATGGTGTGAGTTACCGGGTGGGTTTGCTCTGAGATGATGGGTCGTCGCTGTTGGTCCTGATGCGCGGGTTGTGTAATTTAAATAACTATGTGGTAAGCTGACAAGGAGGCTTGCTTGAATGTTGCAGCTCCGGGCAATTCCCAATATCCTCCCGAGCCTTTTAGTGACTTGTGTATGCCACGAGCGGACTTCGGTTAGCAAAATTGTCAACCAAATCAGTTGGTAACATACCTCATCAGCTGCTTTGCATGACTTAAACAGGGTGTTTCCCAAATTAT
Organism: Thelonectria olida; assembly: GCA_020736575.1. NCBI lineage: Eukaryota > Fungi > Ascomycota > Sordariomycetes > Hypocreales > Nectriaceae > Thelonectria > Thelonectria olida. The sequence continues at coordinate 99,890 of JAGPYM010000052.1, forward strand.
TTGCTGCCTTCAGCGACTGCAGCAATGGGCGCAGGACAACACACCTTCTGGCCGCGGCCGAGGGAGGTTATTTGTCAGTTAAGCAGATCATGATGGCAAGGAAAAAAAAATAAAACAATCTAAAACTGGCTTATTATATTCATGACGCAAGATCTGCATATGCAATGGGTCACTATCTTCCGCCGCCGTTGTTGGCTGTCACACTACGTACACAAGGGTGTCAAAGACAAAATGGTGACATTCTCTGTAAGCTGATGAACAGCAGGTTTTGTTAGTGCGGTGACATCTCGCCTCTTATCCGACCTTCCCAAAGCCTGGTACAGCAACAGAAAGAGAAACATGCTTTGGCCTTCAGCTCCGCCACCAACCTCACATGCCCCAGAACACTGCCGCGCATGTAGAACTGAAATAATCATTAGCTACTTTCTTGCGCATTCTTTGTTCATTTCCTGCAATCCTGCCGTATAACTTTCTTCGTTAGATCCTCTCCTTCATAGGAAATCGTTCGTCTGCTCCCTGCGAGTCTGCGACAAGTCCAGTCCTGAGCCATACCTACACACTGCGATCTTGTGGGTAACTACCAATGCCGTCTCTTACGACAGGCGGGAAGCGTCGCCGGCATGGCCCAGAGTATCCTTTTCTTCCTCTCCTCGCCGTTTACGTCTTACAGTCGGCTTCTTTCCTCGTCGTGATCCCTGCCGTCTCCTACTTCGTATTCCACCTCCACAACCGACATCTCTTCCTTCACCTCGTAAGACACATTCTTTTCTTGCAACCGGTGATTTCTTTCCTAATTAATGATTCCATACAATATAGCTCTCTGCAGCCGCTTACTTCACCATCCTGCAACTGCTCGCTGTAAACATCCTCTCCTGCTTCTGTCGCCTTCCTCTATTAACGCGCCTGGTCATCAACGCCAGTGGCTGCGCGCTCTGGGCCGCTGGCTTCGTCGCCATGGCGGCCTACGACGTGAGGCGGAAGCTCCTGGTGCGGTGCAGTGGGCATTTGATCTGCAGCCTCTACAAGGTACTGTTCGCTTTTGCGGCTGTCGGGTTGTAAGCTTGCCCCATTTAGCTCTTGTTGCATTATCCCTGACAGGATGACAGGGTTGCTGCTATACTAGCTGTTCTTTTGGATGTTTACGTCTTGAGGCGCGTCCGGTCAGGGTATGAGAACATCAAGAACCAAGCGGACGGAGAGCAGGAGTTTCCGCAGGGCTATCACTCATTTCATTCAAGGCCGCAGAGAAGATAGGGGCTTGAGGTAGGGATTCTTGTGCTGACGCCCGACCTTGAGTTCGAAGGAATAGAAAAGGCTAATCATGTGGTAGTTTCACCTGGTATGGTTGCGGAGCGGATAAAAGTATGTGTGGTTGATGCTTCCACAGTGAAGAATCTTGAAAGGGCAACCAAGGTCGGATTCGGCCTGAGGATAAAAGGCGTCTTTGGAAGGTTCGAGGTATTGAATGCAAAAACCGGCCTTGTTGGTACGAGAGGCGGATCGATGGTACACTCGAACGGTGGATCTTAAAGTAGATTCTAATATTGCATTTTCCCTAACTGTCGCTATTGTCTTACATTTGCAAGTGACTTCACTGCTAAGGTTTCTTCCTCACAGACAATTGAGTTTTTCTAGGAATAATATTTAACAACTGCTCGAATCCTTTAGAACTCTATAACTACTATGTATGTACTCAGGTTGTCTCATGCCCACTGGTCCTTGTTCTGTTCCACAAACTGCTTCCAAGTAGTCGGCTTCTCACTAAGACGGCTCAGGCTTTCCGACAGATCAGCTCCGTTATAGTAGCCGGGCTCCTCAAGGAGCAGCATATTCTCCAGCAATTCCTGCGCGGCGTGGGGCAAAAAGGACTTGAATACCTCAGCAGGAATCTGAACTGATACGGCCGGCTTTCCAATAGCCTCGGAGAACTCTGACATGATTCTAGCAGGGGTGTAATACTCGGTCGCAGCGAGGATTCTCTCGTTGACGGAACTTGGGTAGTGCTTGATTGCTGCAACTGCGAATTTGCCTAAGAGAGTTAGATTAGTCGAGACTTGCCTTTGAGTTGTAGTAGACTTACCAGTATCATTCCTAGCATCAAAGAGAGGAACTTGGGCCTTGTCTGATGAAACCGGAAGAGCAAGAGCATAGCTTCCGTCCTCACTCTTACGAATGGCCTCAAACAGATTAGACATGAAGAAGCCGGCAAGAACAAAAGTTCCAGGAACGCCGCTGTCACGAATGTATTGCTCAATGTTGGCCTTTGAGACGTAATGGTGAAGATTGGGCAGGGCGCCGTTGCTAATCTCAGTGGTGTTCAGTTCAGAGGAGAAAATCAGATGCTGGACGCCGGCTGCCTTGGAGGCATCTGTCACGGCTTTGCCATGAGAGAGCTCAACCTCGGCAGACATTGTCTCCCAGTAGTTGGTGACGAGGAAGACGGTATGGGCGCCCTCGACAGCCGGAGCTGCCTGCTCGGCGGATGACATGTCGGCCTAGTCACCGTGTTAGCGCACAAGACGTTACTTGAATCAAAGCCAGGTTCGACTTACAGCAACGACCTCGACGCCCTTGGCAACCAGCTCCTTGGCAGCAGGCTTGGACACGTCTCGGGTTATAGCACGAATCCTGAATTCCTTTGAAAGGACAGGGTCGTTCAGGACGGCTCTGATGACGGAGCCACCCTGGTTTCCGGTAGCGCCAAAGACAGTGAGAAGTTTGGACATGATGGATGTTGTGATGGAGGTTTAAAGAGGCTTTAATAAAGGCAGGTTTGCAGCTTTAATGGCGGTTGTGATTGAAGTTGGAAAGAGATGCTAATGTTTCAATTCATCTTCTTCATTGTTACTTATACTCTCATTTATACAATTGATTGCCATCCCGTCTATACTATGTTGCCTACCTACCTGACGTAATCACGACGGCTGAGACCGAAGAGCGAGGTTGCGTTGCCAGGCTCGGGCTTCGGACTACCGCCAAGTCCGGGTGTGGGGCGGATCCGATGGCTCCGACTGGCTGTGCTGCTATTCCCAAACGGGCATGGCCAATCAGTTTCGGGCCTCGGAGAATGCCAAGACTTCGAGCCCGGAGTGATCTCATCCATCTTATCGATGGGAATCGCAGCGTAGGCTATTAATAGTGAAGGCTTCCTCTTTGAAGTCTAGACAAGCACTCGCCTCTCAACCGCCCGCTTTTTTCCAGAATAACTTCTAATCTTTCTAGGCTCCGCTGTTCCGTCGCCAGATCGAGATAGGTAGAAGGAGTTCCGCAGTATCGACGTCTTTATATATAAATATTACTGAAGATAATGGCTAGGTACCTTACTCAGGTAGTTTACAACTTGGGATTAATACTGTCTCTAGAGCTTACCTAACTTCTAGCTGAAATGTGCTTGACTGCACCACCTAAGTGAAGGCACTTCTTTTTGACGATATACCAACGAGTGCAATTAATTTATCGTCATATCTCTCCGAGAAGGTCTCTTATCGAGGCTCTAACAGTGAGTCTCACAGATGGAGGCTTTTAAGCAGGAATACGCGATATTCGGCAAAGCAGCTCCAGCTTCGCTCACGCCCATGACAGTGCAGACTCATTGCGATGGCATCCCGACGTATTTTAGTAACTACAGGGCAGAACCCAAATCCATCAAAGCTGCAGTTCATCGGGGCGCACACTGGTAGAATTCTTTCTCTCAGCCCAGTTGGTAAACGTGGCCAGCTGGGAAGGATTATGTGCATTTTGGCAGTCAACTGATGCCTCTGTCCGTGCCGAGTATGCAGCCCGCGGCTTCAGTTGAGGCCAACTGTCCGCAATAAGCCACACCGCTTGGGTAAATAAATCTAGCTAAGTTTGGGAGGATCTACACCAAAGCTGTGACACTGGCTATAGGCCTTTGGTTTTCTACCCATCATCGGGTCCCCCTTTCCCCTCATGAAAGTATCGTATCCCGAACCTTGACTTCAGGATCCCAGCGCGTCAATCACATCACTCCCAAGTCGGTTGCGATAGTCCGTAGTCGTGATCTTTGCCCCAGAGAAGAGTCGTTCGGGTTCAGCAGATATTGCAGGAATTGACAGAATATCGACGGGAGAATTTTAGGTCCTTTCCTAAGGAGAGTACAATGAAAATGGAGAGTGCAAGAGGCTGCATTCGATGTCGCCACTGTTCGGCGCAGGATGACCTTTCATGTACACCCACCAAAGAGTACGAGGTTGCGTGATCTCTGGAGGGTAACCTGGTTCGCTTCGCCTGTGGAATTTTCAAGCAAGGGCCACTGTACTTAGTTGCACCTCCATACTAACAGCATAGGCAAGAAACTACCATGCGAAGATCCTAATCAAGTACCATTAAGTAATGAGACAGCCTACGGCTCATATAGGCGCACCTGGGTCTATGAGGTCAGTCCTCCCGGGCGGAATAACTTTCCTTCATTCATTCGCTCATATTAGGTAATAATACAGTGCAACATGCTGTGCAAGACACAAGTTGTTTGTTGATGCCTAACGTTGATATACTGTGGTTTCTGAATTTGCCACCAGCATCATGGATCGGGCACTTTCGATTCCAGCCGCTGCAACAGCAAGACTCCAAAGGCTCCTCGCCCGCAAACTCTTCAATGCACCTTCTTGAATTTCCTATAGAGATTCGCCTTAGAATCTATTCCGAACTCCTTGTCCAAGATGATCCTGTCGAGTTTGGTGCGGACCATGGTCCCTGCAACCCGCGCCTCGTTCGGGTAGGAAGGTCAGGTCTCAATCCAGCCCTTCTCCGTGTCAACAGGGCGGTAAATAGAGAGGCCACACCTTTTCTCTATTCAAACAACCGCTTTCGATTTCCTGATGCGTACACCTCCCTCAACACTGGTACCGACCGGATATCGTACAACCCGGACGTACCATACATCTCACCGTTCCTTCAACAAATCGCGGCCAATGCAGGCCTTTTGCGGCATATCTGCATCAACTTCCCGACCTCGTTCGCTCCCTCAAACCGGTGGGAGCCTGTTCTGTGCGAGGAGCATGTTCAAGTCCTTCAACTTATCCGGGAAACCTGCCCAGGCTTAAGGACAGTCGAGATATCTTGCAAGCCACCCGACAGTATATTCTCACTTTGTGATGTTGATCTGGCTGCAGACATGCTGAGAGCTCTAGATGATGGCGGCTTTAAGGCTATGCCCTCCCTGGAGAAGATTGTTGTGGTTCGTGGGGAGTACGACATTGACGAGGAGGTCATGGCCCTTCGCGAGTGCCTGATGCGGAGGATGCCGAGCTGCAAATGGTCCATCGAGCTCACAAAGGTCCCACCTAGGCGTTGGATCTCTGATGATGACATGGTAGAGTTTGACAACTACGAGGATTGTTGTAGGTATAACAACGAGATGTACAGAAGGGAAATGGAGAGGGAGGAGAGGGAGGAGCAGAGGCAATGGGAAGAGGAATACTACCGCCGGAGGAATGACCCATATTGGAAGAATGATTCAGACTACGATTAGAATTGCTCTGGCGGGTGAGGCCGCATGTCGCCGGGTAGGACGGTTACCTAGTATGGGATATGCAGTTGGCGCTGACGTTGCAGAGAAGAGCAATTTGATACTTGCGTGGAGAATAGTTAGACAGTGGACTGATGGGTTGCGGCTGTGAGCATGAACAGATTACTACCGGGAATGAGTCGGCGAGGCGGTCAGGAGGCTGAGGAGGAGACATGGACTGTTCAATGGAGGCTGTGGGGTCTTGCTACGGGGGGCTGCAGGCTGAGAAGGAGGAATGAGGAGAATGGGGAGAATGAGGAGGACGGCTGGCAAATTGATAAAACAAGGTTATATTTCTTTATCCTAGCATTCTGCTACCTTAATACCTTCTGACAGATGGCTTGCTCGAACTCCTGTACTTGACCGGGTCAACCTTTGAGTTTAGTCAAGTACCGGACTTGGATCGTGCCCTGGGAACGATATGGAAGGGCGCGCTGGATCTTGGCCCAAGAATAGCCATCTTGTCTCATCCTGCGCACAATATCTTCCTCATCTGATGTCCACTTGCCAAGGAATTAGGTATGACTAATGTCGCGTTGCTGATGCCCCAACGCTGCCATCGTGGCAGTGACTTAGTTGAGGCCTATAACTTGGATCATGCAGGTGTAGTCTGGACTGCGGCTACGAAAGGTAATGCTAATGCAACTCACCTTAACCCCTCATGTGGCAGCGTCGAGCAATAACGTCGGGCAGTCACGTCAAGCAACAAACTAAAACCCTTGGCTTTCTTTACTTTCGACTTTATATTCGCATCACCATAGTCCTGAAAGATGTCTTCCCTGTAACAGCCAGCTGATCGCAAACTTTTCCGAGTTACTATTATGCACACTCTGCCTTATAAAGCTAATATTATTACGTTACTTTGCGACCAGTTTTAGGATAAGGTACGTGATCCTTAGAGCCGAGCAGATAGTAATACACATATGTATATTATGAGTTATATTAGAAACTATAATACAATTATAGCTATTCTGTTAAATATAAGTACTAATAGTATAATATTTTAACCACTTTATTATAACAACTATTATTTTTATAATTAGTAATTTTTAATATACTTTACTATTTAATTACCTAGTTATATTTTTGTTAATTTAAATACTTTTAAAAGACCATGCTTGTATACCTAAACAGGAGCCCAGGCTCCAGCCTCCGTAGTCATCCACCCACGTCCACCACTCAATGGAAATTGAAGCTACTCAGCAAAGGAGGTTACTTATAACAATTGGCATGGATGATGTGACATGTATGACATTTCTAGTTGGATGCAAAATATGCCCTGAGTGATCACTTGCTACATTTTGCCCATCTCAGCTTCGCGCTTTGCCCTTGTCGAGGATATTCTTGGCCACGCAGATACTTACAACTACTACCCTACATCGCCGAGCTTAGAACATCTCGAAGGGCTTTCAATGGGTTCTTTGCAATCCTACCTTCTATAACGCATAAGGAACAAGTCGGTTTATAAAGGCACTGAACAATAATATTACATCTGCTTAATGATTCATGGAGTCCATTCTGCGTTATCAAGGGGCGAGTCCGTCATAAATACCCAGAATCACCTCCATCTCGCTGCCCTCGCATACTCATAAGCGCTCCAGGAGAAACTATCCCAGCTTTCAGGTGTTCTCAGGGGCTTGTCTGACACTTTAACTCCGTGGAACTCAACCTTGCCCGAAATGTAGGGAACCTCGTAAGCCAAGCTGACGAATCTCGTGGCCTGATCATTTAGGAAATTGATGTGTCCAGGTTGAGGTTCGGGGAGGATTTGACCCTCGCCCGTTTCGGAGCCACGAAGTTGATAGTAGACCCTGCGCGAGACCGATGGTAAGATCTTGCGTTTCTTTCCAGTGTCTGCATCTTTCGTCGTTTTAGTGGTAATGTGCTTCCTCTTCCCCTTAACTTTAGGTTCGTCTGAATCAAACTCGTCCTCGGTATCAGAATTATCCGTCGAGCCCGAGCTGTTTTGTGCGATTGCATCCAACGTCTCTTTAGAAAGGTTCAAAATCATTATCCCCTCAATGGTTCCAAAGTTGAAGTCGGCGACCAGAGTGCCGCCTTTGCCACTGCAAATGCCCAGAGTAAACTTATTGCCCACATCCGACCAAACCTCTGTCACCGGGTCGCATTTGATGTGGTACGAGCTTATTCACGGCTCAAGGTCAAATGAAGGCTTTTTTGCAGCTTTTCGAGCGCCGGCGCCTTTCCGAATCTGTGGCGAGTCGTCTTTGCGGGAATCGACGTACTCTCTGTGCTCCTCCATCTTCTCTTCTCATTTAGCCCTCCACTCACCGTGTTGAGTCCATCAACTCTCTCAGCTCTGGTATGAAGAGTCGGTCTATTGTTGAGCTCGTGTAAAGCCAATGGTTCCACCTGTTTACCACGATCAGGCTGTCTGTTGATCAAGAAATAGTGTTCCATGAAGCGTTCCAGATCTTGATATGCTCTCTGACCTGCTGTCGTGCATTAGCGAATGCTTCATCCCCGATCTGTCGCTCCTTTGAATCGTAGGCAGCGGCGTCCTTCTCCCCTGGAGGTGCAGCGGGCTATAGTCACGTCGCATCGACTCCTCTATACTTTTGACTGAAGCAGGGCTTGGTCACATTATTGGACACTACGTTAGAACAATCCCTCCGGAGAGCCTATGCAGTATTCATAACAATGACTATACGTACCATGCCTTCGCCGACGGCATCCATAAGTAGCTCTTGAAGTTCCCCCATGCTGTGCCTTGAAGTAAATTTGATCCCATAGTCCTTAGTTGTGCCGCAAAAAATCCTCTTTTTAAACAATGTACCTCACTGTAATTACCTCCTCATATAGAGTGGACGAATTGATTATTCGTAAGCATCTCAAGTAACACGCAGTGCTGAGCTGCAACGAGCCCCCAACAGCTACCTGGTTAGTTCACCCCAGGCGGCACTGGAAGCGATCCATCATGTTCACCCTCTCACCACTATGCATCATAATTCTTTACTTTTTCTTGCGACGGCAACACGAGACGGCAATTCCATTCTCTACAACGTCAAAGTCATTCTCAATAATTATTTTGAATACCGAGAATTGTTGCCGATCCCAGTACGCCGGATCAACCCCGCGATGCTTGGCCGCTCCCCAAGACTCAATCAGCCGGACATCTGGATTCCGATTGGTCAATCCCATTCGCCTAGTAGTCGATCCACGCGGCATCTCCGCCATGCTCAACCGGCTCGGAAATTGAGGTGTCCCGATAGGCTCATGAACAGGAGCGAAGCCCGGAGCATCTCCTCAGTCTTGATGGAGGCCGGATTCTCCACGAGGTATACATATCGAGCTAATGGCCAAGTGGTGGCATGTACTTCTTCAGAGTGCTCATCATCTCAAGCAACTTTGATCGACGATACCCAGCCGAACGTTTGTCTGAAGTGCTCAAGAGTTAGGAGTCAAGAGTAACACTCATCCTCTCACATCATGAATGGCAACGGGGTCAATGGCCACGCCCTCAATGGGCACACCAATGGCCATGTTCACGCGGCAAATGGGGTGAACCCGAAAGATTTGCGCATCGCCATCATTGGTGCAGGTATGCTACCCACTCCCTTCATAGAATAACTACCTATTCCAACACTCGTTCTAGGAATGGGTGGCCTGGCAGGCGCGCTGGCGCTGGCAAAAAAAGGCTTCAAGAACATCGACGTGTACGAAATGGCTTCCGATCTTGGTTTCGTTGGCGCCGGCATCCAATTGGCTCCAAACCTCGTCCGGGTTCTCACTCGTCTTGGATGCTGGGACAGTATCGAAGCCGAAGCTACCGATGTACTGGAGGCGAGTGTAAGAGGTAAACCACCCATCATTTTGGTCTCAGGCCACGAACACTGTCTAACAATCATCATGTAGATGGTGCCTCAAATGAAGAGTTGACCCATGTCATGATGCCCGACATCCGTCAGAAGTATGGCTTCCCCCACTGCACCGGCCACCGAGCTTCTCTTGCCGGAGGTCTATACGACGCATGCAAGAAAGAGTCGGCAATCAATTGGAACTTCGGCCTCATCTTCGACGGCATCGATCAATTCACGCCTCTGCCAACGTTCACGGTGAAGACTCGCCAAGGAGAGGCTCGACAAGTTCAATGCGACATCCTGCTGGCAGCCGACGGCGTTAAATCCCGCGTCCGTACACAGCTTCTTGCCCGCGTTGGAGCACCCGGCGTTGTCGAGGACACTGGCCAAGCGGCATACCGCATCATGCTTCCACGCGAAAAGATGCTGCAGGATCCCGAAATGGCCGAGCTCATCAACAGCAACCAGGTTACGCGGTGGATCGGAGCGAAGCGGCATTGGATCGCGTACCCCGTGGCTGGCAAGACAATCTACAACCTCTCGTCAACGCAGCCTGACACCAACTTTGCCGCGGCACCTTCGGAAACGTACACGACCAAGGGCTCAAAGAAGGACATGATGGATGTGTATGACGACTTCTGTCCTCTTGTGAAGCGCATGCTTGATCTGGTACCGGATGGAGAGGTTTGTGAGTGGAAATTGCGTCTTCACAAGCCATTGCCCACCTGGTCCTTTGGAACTATTGCTCTCATCGGAGATGCGTGCCACCCAACCCTGCCTCATCTAAACCAAGGTGCGGCTTTGGCCATCGAAGATGCAGCAGTTTTGGCGGAGGTTCTGGCTCGGGCACCCGATACGTCGCACGAAACAATTAACAAGTGTCTCAAGGTATACGAGCTTCTCAGAAAAGAGCGCACGACTACCCTCGTGGACCTTGCTGCCGCATCGGGGAGAACACTTCATCTTGGCGCTGGCCAAGCCAAAGAGGAGAGAGACAAGATGTTTGCTGAGGCCAACAAGAGCGGGAAGAATGTGCCGGACAAGTGGGCTTCTCCCGATGTCCAGGAAATGATTTACTCGCATGATTGCATGAAGCTGGCCGAAGAGAGGTTTGGGGAGTTGTATAAGGGCCTAGCTTGAAAGAGAGCCAATTCTTATATCGAATTACGAGAGTAGCCAAATTATGTCTCTTTAACTTGTGCCCATTATCTACACCTGTGGCCGCCGCTTACAACCTTGAACGTGTGACGGATGGTCCAAGTGATTGAAGTGGGAGATTACGATCTATGTTATCTTATCCCACAGCTATTGGAAGATATAAATCATAGGCTTCTGGGGAATGGCCCTTCTCATTGCTTAATAACAACCTCTTTATTGATTCCACCGATCTAATAGGCCTCCGGCATCATAATTATTGATGCTTTGCTCCATACTTAACACATCAGAACCCAAATACTCATTATCCCCAAGTTGCCGAAACACATCATCGACCGAACCGAACATGAAGTCCAAAAAGTCTTCCTGAAGTGCTGAGCCATTGGCAGATTCCGGCAAGGCTTGGGTCTCATTTGGATCGAGAGCTGGCACGACTATTACGTCAGTATTGCATTCGTGGAAGAGATCTGGAACAGCAGAGTAAGAGAGTTGTCCATACCAAATGTTTTCACCAGAGGCAAATATCGTTGCAAACACTGATGAGCTTTCACACTCAGAAGACTGGCCGCGCCCACCGTCTTCAGGGCGTCAAGAGCGTCGAGCAAAAATTGCTCTGTTTCGGCGCTTGTAACGCCGATGGCGGCCGACAAGTTGTTCGAATGCAGACAAATCAGCCAGAATGCGAAACCGTGTAAACTGATTGTAAGGGCTAATATATTGTCAGTATGTTAGCTTCTTCTCGATTCAAGCGATTCAGGGCGAGAAAGGTACCTGTAAAATTACACACCCACCAAACCGCATTGCTGCGAAGAAAGGGACGAGCAAACCGGAGGATCGCAGAAAGGATTCTCCGGAACTCTTTGATCGCCTCCCAATCTCTCTTCAGCACAGATACAGCTGTATCTCGGATGATGCCAGATGGAATATCACCAGATCCGTCGTTGGTGGCTTGTTCCAAAACCGTCATCAGAGTCGGCGCGCTAACAATCATGACAGTTCTGTCGTAGTAGAGAGATAAGAGCAGTACGTGAGCTTCGGATTGGAACTTGTCCGGAGACCACGATTCCAGGTCAGAATTGGGGTTCAAGGTAGCAAAATGGGCATTTTGGTAGCGCTGGTGCTCGAGCAAGTCCAGGTGTTCTAGCGCCTTCATCGTCAGTTCTCTGGGTGGCAACTGGGTATGTAGTTCCAAGTTGGAGCCATAAATTGAGTCCAAGGCGACTCCGATGGTCTCGTGCAAAGATCTAATTGAGTATTAGTGAATTGGTACATCGTGAGACTAGCCATGGGCACCAACATGATCTGGCTGAAGTATATGGAGCTTTTCAATGAAGCAGACGTCTTGACTGTGCCAGCGGGGAACCTTGGTGCAATACTTTCTGGAATCTCAATGCGCACGTATTGTGGAGGAATTAGACACGGGCGGCCCAAAGACACACTCAATATCCTGCCCCCAGTTAGCTCTGGAGTCGTTCAGCCATGGTGTGCTCTACCTGTCCTGGTTCACTACTGCAAACCAGATCTTGACTCGAAGCTCCTTTTCTTGTGCCCCGAGATGTTCATACGATGATGGAGAATGAAGCCCAAGCTGGTAAGAAACCTTGACGGCCAGCGAATGAGACGATAGGCTAGTCATGGCACGTTGCGTATTCTGCTGGTAGCTTCCTAGGAGTAGGAGAGCTTGAACTATGTCGAATCAGCAAACGAGCAACGGTTGTGCGAGCTATGAACACGAACTTGTTTCTAAATTCCAGCTGCCCACAGTCTGTTCGTTCACCAGAAGAAGACCTAGGGCCTTGTGATAAAAAGGCTCTGGTGACCCTTGATCGAGTGTTGACAAGGCATGAGCGAAGACTACATTGAGAAGAGCCTTTGTCGGCCGCGATTGCGGTGTATCATATCCGAGAGCAGTGCCCATCTTGTTCACCTCTCTGAGCAGGGGCGCTTCGCTGACATATGGTAACACGACGCCGACTGTGTCAAAGAATCTCGCAATCCACTCAATGCAAGTTTGGGGGTCAGGGAAGCCCTGTTCATTACGTCGCATCGCTGCTTGATCTGCGGCCGAAGGACGCTCTGGCAATGCCGAGGCCGGCTTCTCAGCAACTGGGCTGCATGTCGTGCCATCTTGGAAGAGGGCGTTTCCGCGAACTCTCATATTAGTAATAACGGTTGTCAGAAAGCGGAATAAGGCGTGGTTAGAACTTGGACCTGGAAGGTGTGAGCAGACTGACTTCTCTATAAGGGGAGGGATATACCAAAGTATCCAATATCGGCTCCTGGTTGACGGTCAAAAACATTGGTGGCTAGAATGTCTGCGGCCGACTCGGGGTTCGTCTCTTGGCTCTCAGCCTCCGAGACTATTCCTGCGGGAGTATTCTTGACCAGTGGCGATCTGCCTTGATCATCGATAACGCTTGGCTCGATGGGCTGCCCTGAGCTGGTTGATACTCCAGCCAATCGTCCCTCAAGTTCAGCGACTCTATTTCTCAAGGCCATCAATGCTCTGCCATGACCTACCGCAATTAGCTTTCGGCACTCCGGCGACCTCAGTGTTGCTCAATAAAATTGACTGACCTTCGATCTTCCTGGCGCTCCAGCCGTTTATCCCACACGGTCTGAGTGTAGACACATTCCACGTTCCTCGACGCACAACGGCCGCATACGGGCCTGTTACTATCGCACTTATTCTGTTAGCAGTGGACTCATAAGAACCGTATCGACCCGGGGCTGTGCATACTTTTGATTTCGTCTGTCGGCAGCCGTTGCACGCGACGGCTGCCCTTGGTCGCTTGACCAGCGGAGCACTTGTATGCTGCATTATTCACACCTGGACCATGACCATGGCCCGACGATACCGATGCTCTATTGTAAATGTGGGGAGTGATCAAGGGCGTCCGGGGCGATTGAGTCTGCGTGTCGCTGGCATCGACTGGCGACAGTTGTGGTGAAGGTGGAGTTGGATTATGAGGGGATTTGATTTGGCTGCCGTCGCAAATCCGAGCGAGTCCGGGCGCGTCTTTCTTTGCACTGGCTTTGCCGCCACCCGCGTCAGCGTCGTTAGTAATAGTCGGGTGTGGCTACTTGTTTAGGCGGATGTTTGGGCGTCTTCAAACTGTCAAGTTCGTGTCTGAAGCTGTCTTCTGACACGGGAAGACTAGTATTCCCGGAGTTCATGATTTAATAGAGATTTTCTCGTTGCATTGCGCTGTTTGCATACCGACGTCCATCAGCCCGAGGCGCAACTAGCTCTTATGGCCGTTCATTGACATCCACAGCCTGCCCACATTCACAACCAGGCCGAGCCCAAGAATTTGCGCATCCTCATGAGCGGTAATCATGCACGGTACTTGTGAAGTTCGATACGCTAATCAGGTTAAACACAATAACTGCCCTCAATCACCAAACTTCTCATTATTTCCGAACTACCAAGGTCGACCTTTCGGTCCATTCTTGTGGGCATGTTATGTTCTAAGCCGTCATGAAATGAGCCATTAACGCTGCTTAGAACTTTCCTCTTGCTCGATTCTCCAACCTGTCACGCACTGACAGGACTTTAATGATCGCGCTGTAGAGAACTTGACGATGGTGTCAAAGACCGGGTTGCCCGGCACACGCATCCTGGTCCGAGGCAGGCCGAGACAGCTGGAGTATGGGAGAGAAACGATGAGGCTCCGGGGGAACTCAGAAATATGGCAAAAAATACTTCCGAGCACCAGGGCCAGACACATCAGAAAGCCCTGCTTCCCCTGTTGCCGTGGTACTGAGGAGGATGAGCTTTGGAGCTTGGATGGACTTATATCCGGTGGCGCACTAAGATGATGCCCATTTATCAAGAATCATCCAATAGGATCGAGGTTAACCGCCTCGGAGGGCACTTCGCGGCTCCGACTCCACTTACCAGGGGCCAAATGATACCCTGGAGAGTGGCATTGTGATTCTTTGCGGCTGTGAGGCGGTTGAGTTCCTCCCGAATGGAGCTGCTTATCAGATTCGGATGGCCGGTTTCGGTAGAGTGGAAAACCAGCGACAAGTCATGTCAGGGGTGAGGCAAGGGCTGAGTCGGATGTGAAGCGGAGAACTATTAATGCGACAAACAGGATCAATATGGTAGTCATTGCACTGGATACGACTAGATTGGAACTGGGGATACACAAATAGCACTCTAATTACGCTTGGCTAACATTTCCGAGCTTGGGGAATGCTGGCTCTCCTTCGGGTGCAGAGAGTTCTCCCCGCTTCGATGCCTTATCTTCCCAGTTCCAAGAACCCAAGATTGATGCATACTGGATCCAGCCATAGCATTCACCTCGATCCTTGCACTGGCAAATCCTCGTTACTCTGAGAAGTTGGATTGTTTTCGCCACCCGGGCCCCTTCCACTGAAGCAGCATGGTTGGGAAGATGGAGAATGCTACAATCATTGCGGTGGCTACGCCAGCACTCGGCGACAATCCAGCCTTGGCCAGAAGATCAGGAAACCTGAGTGATGATTAGTCAGTACTTCATTCACATGTCCGAATATCTGTGCAGTCACGGAACTCACCAGAAAGGTCCAATGAACCCCCACGTCTGGCGAACAAGCGTAATGAAGACGCCAATAGCCGCAGCATCTGGACGATAGCAATCAACGGCATAAGTCATCATAACCGTCGTAACGATCTGATTCCCTGCGCCGGCGATGGCAGCCCCCACAATAGGGGTTACATTCCATTTGTCAGAGGCCCGGTCTGTCTGGACGAGGAACACCACCACGCCGCAGATGGTCAACAGATGGCCCAGGTAGCTGACCCATAACCGGAACTCGGGTTTGGGGGCACGTCCACGACGCTGTCGCAGCCACATCCATCGGTCAGAGACGAAGCCTCCGATTTGCTCACCAATCAACGTTCCCACAATAGGACCGATGTTCTGAAGGCCAACTTGCTGCGTGTTGAAGCCGAATTTCTCGGGGTATAGCTGGGGAATCTCAATCGTGATGACGATGCTTCCCCAAAGGAAGATCATGGCGTGTGCAATTGCTGGAAGAAACACACAACGACGCATGATGAAGAGCAGAGGGTTGAAAAAGTCCCTGACTGTCAAAGGCGTCGGGTCAATACGCCCAAACCCAAAGTAGCGTTGACGAACTGACCCCCCTTTGCTTTCTTGCCCGGCGCTGGGAACATAACGCGTCTCGGGTCCCAAGAAGAAGTAGAGAATCAGCTGCACTGCGTTTACCTGAGCCCAAGTGTTAGTACTTTTGCATTTCGGTACAGTCGAGCAAAGGAAGAGGTTTCGAGCATGTACTCACGATGGCCAGCGTCCAGTAAATCCATCTGTATCCGACCCTCATGGCCACGAAGCCAAAGATCAACGGAGCAACGGGAACGCCCAGAGTTACCATGGCAGTCCAAATTCCCATATATCGTCCCCGTTCACTACTGAAAAACGTTTCAGACACCACAGCACTTCCAATGGATGCAGCTGGGCTGATGAAAAACGCAGTCAGGGCTCTGCAGAAGGCCATTGTACCATAGGAATGACAAAAAGCACAGCCAATATTGCAAATAGCGCTGCAAATCAATGACATTAGGAATATCGGGCGTCGGCCGTAAGCGTGGGAGAGAGGCCGCCAAAGAAGAGGAGCCCAGCCAATGATGGCAATGACAAGCGAGGTGAGATATGTCGTTCGCTGAACACTAACGTGCAGGTCTTCGGCAATATCAATGTACGCTGACTGGATTGCTGCTGCAGTGAACGTTGCCATCATGGCGTGGAAGGCGATCAACATCAAGTTGATGACTTTCTATCATGTTTATTAACGGATGCGTCCCAGCGTCGAGAGTCGGTTATTGATTATACTTTGCGTTTTGGCCAGTTCAGGGGATCTGCCTCGTCCATACTGGGCATTGGGTCCAGATCGATAGTTCCATGGCGTTCGATCAAAAAGTTCCGATGGACAGTGGCGATGGCATCTTCCTTGGGCTTCTCACAGTCAGCATTGCTTTGTATCGTGTCCGGGACTCGATTACTCACGCCATCTTCGATGTATTGCGCCTCTGGTTTGTCCATGGCTGACATTTGCTTTGAACGTGGAGCGTGTAAGTTTGAGAGGAGGAAGAAACGCCTCTCAACAGGCTGACGGCCCGTCTCCTTTTCTATCTAATTGTTCAGTCTCGCCAGAGCCTTCCCCGCGACCTTCACCCCATACCCCGGATATCCCGTGGTCCACAGTGGATACTGAAAGTGTTGCAGAGAAGCGGGCCATGAGATAAATCTCATTGTTCATCTAAAGCTATTGAACGATGGAGGATGTAGATACGAGGAAACCCAAAGTGCGAGTATGTACAATGGAGACCGCCTTCTCTGCTGGATCTTCTCATATGCAACAACGCTGGTGAAATCCAGTGCTGGGATCGCGACATGTTCCTCTGACTTAACGGATTTCGTTGTGAAGCATATCTCAACGCATAGTACCTTGTATGAGAGGAACACCTGGAGACCCCACACTGTAGCCTGGGTCTCCGTACGCATCGTCTATCTCAAGTTAGCAGTGTGACGAATCGATCATCTCGGGATACGGCGCTATCTCCGAATGGACGCAAAGTTGATGTTGAGACATGGTGATTGGTCCGGTCTCGAAACATCGGAAAACGCGGCACACGGGGGAACAAATGCCTGTTCCTTTCGCCGCTCTTATTCACTTCACAACCGGAACATCCCCGTTCTATGGACGGACTCAGCATCCGGACGGGGCTGCGGCTACCAACACCGTGCCGGGCTACGCCACGTAACGTCGTCATTCTCTGATCACACAGCCGTGCCAACCCTGCCTCCATCGCCGTTCGGCCGGAGTTTTATGCTGAAGGACCTGAGTTGATAATATGCTTTCCAACCCGAATCTTGACATAGCATATTGCAGCTTTAATAGGATCTGGCTTTGATCAGGGTGTGCTTGCCGTGATCTCTTGGAACTTACAAGACTGCGATACTGTACCCTACTGACTTTCACGTGACGGTTTTGCATTTGCTGTTAGTGGTACAGTCGAATCGTCCTTGTTTCACTTCGACCTGGGCGAGTTATCCTTTATTTGGCTAGGCATTCCGCCCACACCTAAGGTTCCTGTCGAGATTGTGAACAGGCTGACAACAAATTGGTAACTCCGTGTCCGACGAGACAAAAGACGGACGGATCTTTCCTGATGTAAACCTGTGATGGAATATTGTCGAACAAATGGACATAAGTACTCGGTGCCGCTCGGTCAGAAAAGGCAAAGAAACGTGATTGTGTGTCGTTCAAGTCTTGCCTTGATCAGCATTCATACGACAGACTTTCGAGCAAGGTGTCAAGATTTTTAGAAGAGGACTTTGCCCTTCAAATCTCCATTCTAGTTCAAGACGTGGAAGAACTAGGTCCATGGAACGAAGCTGTCGACGGTTGTCTTCTCTAATAACGCTAGCTGCTGAGCCTGGTGTAAGATGCGACTGCTTGAGTCGTCTGGCTGGGTGCCGGTTTGTTATCAGTACCCGCCACCCCCTCATAACCCCCTCACAAACCCACTATTTTAGTTTGTTTGTTAGATTGTTTAATAGCATAGCCCGTCAGTGGAAAAAAGGCCCAGCTGTCTCACCACTGGGCAGAGATAGACAGTGACTTTTAATATTCTAACTTGTGTCATTTAATAGCCCTGCTTGAGAATACACTACGCATACGAATGCCCATTAAAACTTAGGATAGATTTTTCAGGCGAAGGAGATAAAGAGTACTATTTATTCTCACTCGTAACTAGTATCCTAGATTACAGCGCGCTCAAGCAACGGCTCGTTACGACCAATGCGACCATAAGACAGTACTGATAGATCCAAAGTGCGAAACTCTCCATACGTAATCAGTTCCGCCACAGCCCTCCCACAAGCCGGGGCTTGCTGGCTCCCATGGCCCGAGAAGCCCACACAGAACATCAAATTCGTAACCTCGGTATGAGGGCCGACAATGGCGTTGTGATCGAAAGTATTGAACTCATAATGACCCATCCAGGAATCAGTGACTTTAGCAGTGGAGAACTGAGGCACACGCTTCTTAAGAACAGGGAGCATCTTTTCGTTCCATATGTCTTCGGGGTAGCTAAAGTCGTTGGGGTCGACAGCCACATCTGGAATAATGGGTGGACATCCGACAAGGTAATCCTTTTCGCCATAAGAGCGCATGTGGACTCCAGTAGGGTCAATAGTGAGCGGCAGATCTTGAGGCAGTGGCTCATCAACCGAGAAGATGTAAGTGTATCGACGGCGGGCCTCGATGGGTAGATCGACACCAGCAAGTCGCGAGACCTCAGCTGCGCGAGTTCCAGCAGCATCGACCAGGACACCGGTTTGGATGACTTCGCCGGTCTTTAACATGACAGCTTGGATTCGGTTGCCCTCGCGATGGACTCCGGTCACTTCGTTTTGGATGTAATCCACACCGTGTTGCGTAGCTTTGGCCCGAAGAGCCTCCACCATTCCAAAGGCATCAAATGCACCCTCATCTACTTTGTTGAGACTACCCAATTTGATATCATCAAGGGCAAAGAAGGGGTATTTGTTGGCGATTTCTCTGGTGGAAAGAATCTGAGTGCCAGCACCATGAGCGGCCTGAAGTTCCTGATCTTCCTTCAAAGTGTCCGCAAATTCGGGAGTATCGGCGAGATACAAGTAACCAAAGTTCCGAATGGGAATATCCGAAACATCGCTACCAAGGTTCTTGCGAAAGTCCTTGACAAACTCGGCTGCATACTGGGCAATCTTGACATTGATCCCAGTAGCGAATTGCTGGCGCATACAATTGTTGCTTGCTTTAGTGGCCGAACGGGCCAAAGAGGGATCTCTTTCAACGACAAGGACTTTTCCTTTAAAATCTGGGTTCGTAGCTAGAAACCAGGCGATTGCCGACCCGCTTGTTGCGCCGCCTACGATGACAACATCGTAGGCTGGGTGGGCAGGGCGTTGAGAGAAGGTCGGGGTGCTCATGATGGCGATGAGATTGAAGAATAAACGGTGATGATGTGATTTGGATTCTCAGATGAGGACCTTACGAGAAGCTGCGCCTGTTATATCCTACTTCATCGTCATTTGTAGAAGCCTTGCATTCGCGTGAACTTGAAAAGAGCGCTTAGGTACGGCCTTGTTGTAAGTGTCGTTGATAAGCAAATGAACTAGAAAGATCTCTCCTCAAAGCTTCAAGTATACCATATATTGATTCAATCTTGACTATTTGGAGTTTTAGGCAAGATACCGCGGTGCGAGTTGCTGTTAAGCCGACTCTAACACGAATTACACTGATATCTAGTCGTGACCGTGTCGGGGCCGACAATAGCCGATATTCTTCTTGTTTCAAGCATTTCCTTAGGTTGTGCGCCGGCCGGGAATGTGGGGCCCACGGAACTCCGCGGGTTTGCAGATGAGTTCACCGTGAGAGACACTTCTTTCCTGGGTGGTACAATTATCAGTGGCAAATCGAAGATGCATTGCCACAGCATGCAATGAGTTCAATTTCGTATTGGCAATAGCATTTCTGAGGTAAACCGTCCCGAAGGTTAAGAACACGTGTGTTTGCGACACGGGCAAACAGCACACAAAGATACGCCAGCAGAATGGTCTAAAGTTTCGTGAAGAATGACTAATTTGCACCATATCTCTGATTAGTAATATCGTAGACTGATTTTGACTTGGCAATTCTTCCACTTCTCCAAGGCACTGAAGTGAGTTCCTGTACCGTCTGCCGTTCAAAATGGAGGTCGCCGCTCATGCTCGCAGGCGTAAAGGTTAGTGACTCTAACTGACGTGCCCACACTTCGGGCCGATTGCTAACATGCTCCATCGCTTGATAGCCTGCGACTTCTGTGTCTCGAGGAAGATCAAGTGCGATACACTGAAGCCAACATGCTCTAATTGCAGGCTCTACGGTGTCGAGTGTAGAATCACGAATGCCACCAATACGAGTAGAAGAAAGGCCCCTGCCATCCCTCCGCCCTTTGACGAAAATACTCCAGCTGCCTCGGCTTCAACCCCGTCAGAGTAAGGAGTCTACCTACCTCAACCGACCTTCCGTAAATATGACAAGATATTAATAGAACCGGGCCATA
The DNA here is from genome assembly GCA_020736575.1 of Thelonectria olida. Classification (NCBI taxonomy): domain Eukaryota; kingdom Fungi; phylum Ascomycota; class Sordariomycetes; order Hypocreales; family Nectriaceae; genus Thelonectria; species Thelonectria olida. The sequence goes on from JAGPYM010000052.1 coordinate 120,498, forward strand.
TAGGCCAGATCAAGTTTCGGCAATCGAAGCACGCCTCGCCAATATCGAGTCACAGTTAGCCCAGCTTGTGAGAGACAAGAGGCCCCCCTCTCAATCAAGCTCTCCTCAATCTGGCCAAAATATCCCCAGTTTGAGCTTCAAAAATTTTCCCGAAGCCCGCGAGTATACTGCTTTGGACATGTGGAACGAAGGGTCAACCTTACCTTGTATCGGGTTCTCTCCACAGCCTATTTCCGACACAGTCATACTAACTTCAGGACAACTTGAACTTCCCACCCTCCCAGAGCTGCTGCCCAATGTGGATAATTATTTTCATAATTATAACCGTTATATCCCCTTATTTGAGCAGTCTACCTTTATGCGCATGCTTCTCGAATGGTACTCATCGCCTTCAAGGCAGGCTCCGGTCCCATGGGCAGCGATCAACGTTGTGCTTGCAATCAGCTATCGAGTGATAGACGACATGCCAATAGACGACCCTCGACTGGCACAGTGTATTCGCAACTTGCACTCCGCGACGACCCACCTCATGGCATGGAACCAAAATTTCTTGGGCCTGCAAGTGTTGTTGGGTATGGTCATTCTTTTCCAGGGAACGACTGATCCTCAGCTTGCAATCGTTCTCATTGGGAGTTCTATGAGACTCATCCAGAGTATGGGGCTACCCTCGCGACGAGGGCTTGTGGGTCTGTCTTCCTCTGAAGCCTTGCAGAGGTGCCGAATATTTTGGATCGCATACGTTCTTGACAGGGTAGGTGATTCCTGTAACATGAGACGAACTTGAAGCTCACTTACCATTTCCTAGGACTTGGCCCTTCGCTCTAAAGCACCGTATACTCAGCTCGATGGGGAGCTCGACCTCAACCCCCCTCCAGAAGATGTCGAGGATGGGACAGGGTTCGTCACCTCCAGTACTGACAGCGTTCGGTTCAATTACTTCCGCGCGCGTGTGGACCTAGCTGTCATTCAGGGTAAGGCGCACGATATTCTCTATAGCCGAAGAGCACAAAAACTATCTCGAGAACAGAGGCTGCAAAATATTTCCCGCGTCGAGCAAATGCTGCTCACTTGGCGCACTGGAATACCAGCAGAGCTTCTAACCGCAGAAGGCTTGTATCGGCGGCTCTCTCCGATCCCGATTCATCTCATGATGAACATGTACAACAGACACCTCGAATGCCTATTCCGAATTCATTCCATCTTTTCATTTGATCAAGACTGGCTGAACCGGGTTCGGTGTTATCTCTCTCCTATGGTCATTGAACTGAGGGAAGATGAAGTTGATGGCGAAGTGATACACTCAGGCCTAACGCCGCTTCCAAGAGGCTGGACAGAGTGTGTTGAGTACTGTCGACTCTCATTGGAGATTTTGACCTCCGGAAAACAGACGGAATACTCCATATGGTGAGCCTCTCACGTGCCGAATTTAACACCCGAGCTGACCAGTCAGGCTTAACGCATGTTGCACCGTCTCGTCTCTAATTGTGTTATTGGTCAACATCATAGAGTTTCCCGATCATGAGTTCATTGCGGTGGACCAGAACTTAATTGATCAGACACGAGGGTTGTTTGAGCAGATGAATTCGAAAGCCTCCGAGGGGAGGTTCTTCCTCCTGCAAGTTGCGCAGGATCTAGACCGTCGCGCACGCGGTCAAGTCAACCGCATGACCCAGATCAACAATTTCAGCTTTCTCGATGCAATGAGGGGTTATTGAGCGTTAGTGGCAAATTGGAGCGATTGCAGAGGTACTTTTAATTGAATCATTAAATGACAGCTTCACCTGTATGAACGATACAATGAATTAAGGCTCCTGGTTGAGTGGAGATGCCGGAAATGGTGCCTTGCTGTAATAAGCGCTCTGGAACTCCGTCCAGCTCGGTCGTGCCAGTGAAAGCCTGATATGAAAAGAACATCGGCATCCCTCACTATCGAGTAGACGGCAGCTTGAACCGCCAGCTTTGAGCACCCAATTGACCTCGATGCGGGCGAATTTCCCAATTAAAGATGCCCATCCCGATCCTAGGCGAACTTACACGGAGTTGCGCGGAGTCCCGCGGAGTGGGGTTCCGGTGGCAGTGGTTCAATGGTCCGTATCGGCCAGATGGTGGTGTTCTCATCAATTCAGCACTTCGGACAAGAAGGCTGAGAAAACAGGTGCAAAAGAATGGCTAGATCTAATGGCTGATGCAAGGCCAAGCTACTGCCCTGGCCAACAGTAGCCGCAATGTTTAATTTCTCCAAATGGTGCGCAACAGTATTGCTCGTCGCAAAAGAGTGGTATATTGGTTACGACTACTTAAAACAATGTCGGTAGCTATGTTGCATACTGGACACTCTATCGTTTTTCCCAGTGGCACAGATATCTGATGACTATCTCGGGGCGGTTACAAATTGCTGAGCAAAACTTTTGCTGCAGGCGGACATCCCCGGGAGTCCGTTAATGCGTGGAAGGCTTCCGCGATATCGAAGGTGTTCGAGTCATCATGGCTTAGAAATCAAGCTCTGGAACAAATACATAGCAATTATGTCGGTTATTGTCGGCCCTATTTAGGTCTCATCATTTTCTATGTTCAAGTGTTAAATATATAGCTGCGTCATAGCAGCATTTGATCAGCCGTCAAACACCATCTCAATCAGAATATTCGTCAAGTCATTCCAATACCATTACTCAACGAAATGGCAAAGATCTTTCTGCATGTATCTTCCTATACTCTAACCTTTATCCCTTTCTAACGCTAGTTCTTCCACAGCACAGGTGCCTCAGGCTATATTGGCGGTGATCTCCTTCACCTGCTAGCGAAGGTGCACCCAGAGTACACCGTCAGAGCCCTAGTCCGGGACGCAGGAAAAGGCGAAGCCATCAGCAGAGCATTTCGCCAGGTACAGATAGTAAAAGGCGGTCTCGAAGATGCCGAAATCATCGCTCGAGAAGCAAAAGAAGCCGACATTGTTGTCCGTAAGTAGACAATCATTCACTATGAAAAGCATCATATAACTGATCTGGTCCAATCACCTGTTCAGACCTGGCAGCATCAGGGCATCTGAAGAGTGTCCAAGCTATCCACCACGCTTTGTCAAACAAGCCAAAGTCTCAGAAATCGCCCTATTGGATCCAGATATCCGGAGGCAGCGCATTGGCGGCGGCGGAACTGGCCGACCCATCTCGTGTGTGCGGTGCAGGCAGCGACATCATTTGGGACGACCTCGACGGCATTGATGCAATCCGATCTTTGATCAAACAACACCCAAAGCGTGCCGTTGACAATTATTTACTCTCCGTCGCCAACAATACACCTCATGTCAAGACTGCTCTCGTTCTACCTCCGATTATTTACGGCCAGGGTCGGGGACCAGTGAACCAGAGGAGCATCCAGATTCCTGAGCTGGCCAAATTAACACTACAACGTCAGCGCGGTGTACAGGTTGGACCTGGTCAGAGTCGATGGGGCAATGTTCATATTCTAGACCTCAGCCAATTGTTCCTGCGACTGGTTGAGAAAGCGGTCGAGGGCACGGAGGATCCTAACATTTGGGGATCAAATGGACTCTATCTTACCGGAATTGGTGAAATTGTAAGTGTCCAGAAGACTCTTCAGACATTTGAACCTAACCTAGTTCTCAATAACTAGTCATTTGGCGAGATTTCTAGGCGCATTGCCGCAGCAGCATCAGAGCTCAACGTCCTCCAGGAGAGGTCAATTGACCAGCTGAGCGGACAAGAAGCAGACGACTTATTGCCACATGGATCGGTATTGTACGGCACAAATGTGCGTGGCCAAGCGCGCAGGGCGAAGAAATGGTTTGGCTGGGCGCCTACGCACGAGGATCTTGAGCATGATATTCCCAGAACGGTGGCACGTGAGGCTCGCCAACTTGGACTTATTCAAGATGAGACTCCTACCGCTCGTATCTGAAGAGCCATGGTGTGGCATAACGATAACTAGTCAGAGGATATGCAGATGGACTATCAATTAACAATTAGAGCGTCACCTTGTAGTCGCAGTGTTCGGGTAGAGTGGTAAAGACAATTACTCCTCATCGTGTGAGATTTAGATTATCCTTGAAAATACCGGCTGCAGAATCGGACACGTGCAACTGCGGACGAGCAGCAGAAACGATGAAACGCTTTTTGTTTCGGTGTCCGAAGTGGGACGCACAGCGAGAAGGCATGCGACGGGTCGGACAAACGAAGATGGGAAACGTCTCGTTCTTTTAGGAGGAACGGCGGCATCGGATGGCCCAAAATGGGCACCAGACCTACAGGCAGTGCGGGCGGCGACTAAGTTTGCCATAGACATGAGGAGACTTAATGCAAATCAGACTGGATGACTTCCTAATAGCATTTAGCAGCCAATACTAGCGATACTAATACCAAACAGCCTCAAGTTGACAGATCATGCTTCAGCTGCTGAAGATAGGATGCTAAACACTGAGAAAATGGCCTTCAAGCAGGCTTGTCACAGTAGGATGGAGGTGGACCTTCCTGCACCGTCAAGGCGTGTATGTAATCAATAATCTTTCATCGCCTAATTGACGTTTCCCAGCATCGACTCGATTGTTATGCACCTTGTAGATTATAAGTTGAATCGTTGCAAAAACGACCCCCACAGATACCATAATAACCATCGTGCGAAGGCCATTCTGGTAGCTGCAATCCTGTGAGCTCTTTGTAGTGTTTTCTCAGATCAGGGTACTTACAATGGTTTATCGTCCGCCTGAAAATATTGAGCCCCGATCATCAATCCAGTAGTTGCAGACATCACCCACATGCTATATCCTTTATTAGCTCGACAATTCTATTTTTCAGGGCGGGTATTCTGACGCTAAGGCTATGCTTCGCTCAGCCGGTTCGTGACAGTTTAGCTGCGTCCAAGAGTTATGAACAGGATGATAGCCCACAGCGAAAGCATTTACAGCTGTCCAGAGGCCCCATCTTGACCACTTCCCTTCCACATGGGGATGTGTTTGCCTTGCGACGATGAGTATGACGAGGTAGCAAAGCTGCGCTGAAATGACAGTCGCCCCACGGCGGTTAGTGCGATCACTCAGGTATCCAAACGAGAAGACGACCGGAAGAGCGAGCGAAGCTCCAACGGCCGCGAGAGCATTAGCTGTCAGGCGGTCAAAGCCGAGAGACCTAGTTTTCAAATAGAAGCTTCATGTCAGGATATTGCAAGGACTTTGGGGATGTTGGGTTTCAGCACGTGCATTACTCACACGATAATAGAAGGCGAATAGGTTGACAACGGAGAGAAGGTTGAAAAGACTACCAGGGTGGAAACGTAGTGCGGCCATCGACGATAATGCGACACAGTCTTCCAGACGGTCTTCAAGTCTACCATTTTACCTCGAGAATGACCAACATTTCTTCCTTCAAGCCTAGTTTGTAGTACTTGCTGCTCATCGCCCGAAAAGCTGACAAAGGATAGCCCTGTTAGGGAGCGAGGAAAATCTGGGCTCTCTAGGAGGAAGAGAAAAATCAGAATTGAGACAACGATAGTCAATAGACCTTCGACTATATTTTCAGGTTAGTAAACCGAAAATTCCAACCAGAGAATAAGATGCTCGTACGTAAGAAGATCCATTGCCAACCATGGATGCCGTGTCGACCATCCAGCCTCAGAATAAGGGAGGCCAATATGGGGCTTATCGCATTCCCGCCAAACATGCCAAAGAAGAAAACGGATATTCTCTTTGCCAGTTCACTTGGCTTATACCACAAGGATAACGTGTACATGGCCCCGGGAGTGTAGCCTGCTTCCGCAAAGCCAAGGGCAACACGGGCAGCTAAGAACCCGGCACGGTTTCGAATAAATACCTGAGTCGTCGCGACGAGGCCAAACATGAAAACTTGGCCCGAAATCCACTTGCGAGTGCCGAACTAGACAAGGTTAATCGAGATGGACTGTTGCTGGATGACGCTGTGGTACTCACTCGTTGGAGAGCCATGTTGCAGGGAATCTCAAAGACGACCACGGTTGCGAACATGAGTTGATTTCCCAGATTGATTGTCGCCTGGTCGACATGAATGTCGTCTGCGAAGCCACCTGTCAAGGCACTTGCTAGGTTCATGCGATCCAGCTGGAAGACAAATAGTCCGAGCACTAGTAGAACGAGGACCGAGCGGTCAACCCTCCGATTGCGTTAGCGAACCCGTAAGAATGTCAATTCGCGCTTGGGAACCTCACTTTCTTCGAGCTCTAGCCTCAATGGCAGGGTCACATGTTGGGTCAGTGTCGAAGGAGGTAGAGAAGAGTTCTGCAATTGTTGGTGCGGGAGCACCGGAACCCTTCTCGCGGGGCTCATCTAGACTTGTTTGAGGGCCTCTCGGTGGACACTCAAGTAGCGCCATGTTGAGCCGTAGACGATGCTCACTCTTATGTGAAGCACAGCCCGCAATGGATGGACAGGACACAATCCCCGCGACAATTCTAGATTTTGGTGGGATTGCAGATTAAAAAAAAGACATTAAAACTCACGGCGAGTGCGGGAAATTTAATCAAGACTTCTTCCCGTCTTTCCGTGGCATAGCTTAACTCACTATCAGGGTTCTCTCTCGGGTAACGATCCATTCATGGCGCTTTGAGTTATCTCATGTGGGACCATCTCATGCCAAAGGCGCGTCGTTCTGAGATCTTATAGGGTTGAATTGACTCTCGGAATCTGCCTCCTCCCCTCCCCTGCTAGCCTGGTTGGGAACGACTGTGACATTGGCGGGCGGGACGGCGGGAGGGATGGCCTTTTGGGATGTCTCGATGAACTAGACCTGTTCCTTCTCGGCCTCGCGTAAATTTGCAGCAATTCTTGCCTTTCTATTTGTAAGCAGCGTTGGCATTGGGCTGACTTACTATATACCTGGGTAATTGCCATAGTCAAACAAGGCATTCTCAATTGGCATTGTGTAAGGAAAACGCCAAAGGACAGTTAAGCTTCTAATTTAAAATAGCTATATAAATTATATTCCATTCTATTTTTAATATTTTAAATTTAAAAAAACTAAACCTCATACTTTAACTGAGAGCATAAGGATTGGTTTGTTGCCCAGATTCCCTCCGCCTTCTTCAATCAGTATCTAACAAACTGAAATCGATACAAGCGTAATAAGAATCCCACCACTCCCCCCAATTCTCGTTGGGCTGACATGATATAACGAGTACAACTTCAGTAAACAACAAATACCCAAAGACGAGCCGTTTCGGCCCCTGAGGCTATGCCCACACAGCCACACCAGTCGATCCACAAAAGGACAAAAGCGAGACCGAGACCGAGATATTGAGGGTGAGATTGATGAGGTACACACGTAATTGAGGGAGGCTGCAGTCATTAACGAAGGCCGGCAGCTTCCTAATAATACAGCTTGGCTCTGCTGCTCAACCTAACAACAACACAAACCGACTCTTGACGCTGTCATACACATCAACATTCTCGCTCACAATTTCTGAACAACCATGGGAGGTGCCGCTGGCCTTAAGTGCCTCCAATGGCTGATCAGAGGCAACCAACTTGGCTCCGCTACTCTCATGCTCGCCGTTTATTCATATTTCCTCGCAACACTTGCCGCGCACGACTTCGACATCAGCCGTCATATTCGTGCCGTTGAAGGCATATCCGGCAGCGCAGTGCTCTATGGTCTACTTGGAGTGCTCCTCATTTGCTGTATCGGTGGCGTCCCAATGGCATCTTTTATCGCCATCATTTTGGACACTGGATTCCTCGCTTGTTTCATCTACGTCGCTGTTGCCAACAAGCATGGTGCTGGGAATTGCAGAGGCGAGGTTGACACACCGTACGGACGAGGACTCGCAAAGTCGAGGATCAAAGGCAAGAGGGGATCTCTCGCATTACCAACTTATCGCGTCGCATGCCAACTGCAAACTGCGTGTTTGGCTACGGCAATCATCGCAGTGTAAGCCCCAGTGCCCGCTTCTTCCGCTGGCTCACCTTTATGAGGACATGGCTGATGATAATCACAGCTTGTTTTTCTTCTTCTCCATCATTCTTGATGTTGCACTCGCACGCAATCACTACGGCACGAACCGTCGTGAAAACAAGGGATATGGATACCAAGAGCAGAACGGCTTCCTGGGTGGTGCTTCCCAGCAAGGCCCATGGGATGATGTCCCAGATCATCTTCCTACACATATCCACCCTGAAGATATGATGGGCATCCGAAGCAACAGTATTTCTCATCAAATGGAAGGAATTAGTCATGAATCATCCAATGGCGACGAGTCCACATGCTTCTCTGATGCCGACCACCATCGGGATTCACGGTCTCATGTTCTGGAGCCACCGTATCCAGTATAATCGTTGGGATTTCGGGTGCGGCTTAGAACACGCGGGCTCGTGTCTCCGCACGACATACTTGGGACGTTTTCTTTACTCTTCATCTTAAACCGTCAGTATAAATCCTTCAGCGGCATCACATGTGTAACTGATCTAAGTCATGGTACAGAGTCTTCAAGCGAGTCCGAAAACGAAAAGAACCTAGGCCGTTGCCAAGGCATATAACCAACCCCCCACGACCAACGACCCATAACGAAAAGAAAAGCAAAGAGATATCATCTCAAGTTAGAAATTTCATCGCTCACTTATCATAATGCCCACGCAGACGCTCGAAGAGCCGCTCGCGGAATTCAAGCCGTGGCTCGGCATTTCGCGGCGACATGGCTCTGCACCCACTTTATCGCGGATATAAACGGATCAAGTCGTCTTGTTGCTCGTAGAGAGAGCCGCATCGAGCCCAGTCACACCACTACACATAAGGATTGCGCCGCGATATCGTGCTTTCAGACCCATTTGAGGACACAAAATTTGAGCTATCTAGACAGCAATATGGATACACAGGATTGGCGATAGAGAATTCTTTCATGGCTCCATTGATCATGGAAACGGCCCACTGAAGTCGGCAACGGGCGGAGCCGCATGAGATTCATTGATGTTTAAGATGGGAACTGGACGCTGGATGATATCGTCGTGTCACTGGCTTTGTCAGAGATTGTATCTCAAAGAACATATTCCGAGCTGCCATTTTTTCTGTCTTAAATACCGTTAAAAATATGTCGTCGGCTTCCTCCATGATCTTGGCCTGTCATTCCGGTCTCGACACCCCATCCAAGGAGCAACCCCGGGATCCCAACTCGAGTCATTCCCAACGAGAAATAGATCCGGAAAAGGGCGCAGCGAGAGATTCAAAGCTACGTTCTGAAGTGGCTTCCGTTGCTTTCAATGGCCCGAATGACCCCGACCATCCTCACAATTGGTCAACTTTGAAGAAACTCAGCTGTCTCGTTACGATCAACCTGATGATCTTCGCCGTGTCTTTTTCTTCAAGCATTTTCGGCACTGCATCATCAAAACTCAAAGATGAATTCAACGTGCCAAACGTCGTTGTTCACCTTGACGTGGCCCTGTTCGTTGCTGGATTCTCAGTCGGCCCTTTATTCTTTGCGCCCATGTCCGACATTGCTGGCCACTTACCTCCATGCGTAATCGGATTCACCGCCTGCGGCCTTTCGCAGATTCCACTGGGCTTGAGCAACAAATTCACCGTTATATTGATTTGTCGCTTCCTTGCCGGTGCCTTTGGCAGTTCCATGGTTGCGTGTGGCTCTGGCATGACAGCAGAGATGTACGAACCCCTCTCCAGGGCTGTGCCGTTGGCCTTTGGTGCCACCATGATCAACATCGGTAGTACTGTCTCGCCAACGGCAGGAAGCTATATCGTAGCCAGATATGGTTGGCGATGGACCGGCTGGGTCACTCTGATTCTCTTCGCCGCAATAGGCGTCATTATGGTGGTAGCTCTCAGGGAGACGTCACCAACACATATTTTAGTTGCAAGAGCCCGTCGGCTTCGAGCTACTGGGGGAGAAGAGGCGCACAAAGCCAAGGCTCCATTCGAGAATGAAGCTGTCAACTTTCGCGTCATTGCAAGAAAGTACTTTGCGAGGCCCGTAAAGCTCATCTGCAAGGAACCAATCTTGATCATCCTCACAGTCCATCTCACGTTCGTCTATGGCACACTGTTTCTCACGTATCAGTTGTTCCCCTACGCCTTCCGGCAACGCGGTTGGTCAGCAACAACGTCGTCTCTACCGTTCATCGCAGTGGCCCTTGGCGTGATTTCTGCCCCCGGAATCGTATCCATCTTCACACTGACTTGGTGGAAGTGGCGATGGCTGGAGCGAGGGTGTGCCTCAGAGCCTGAAGACCGTCTACCACCCATGATCCTGGGTGCTGTTATTGTCCCCGTGGCCCTTCTGTGGTTTGGCTGGTCTATGAACGTGCACTGGATATCTCAGGTTCTAGCAGGTTATTTCATTGGACTTGGGCTGCAACTTATCTTTATCAGCGGCCTTGTATACATGGTAGAGGTCTACATTACCTGTGCCAACTCTGCCGTCTCAATTCATATTGCAGTCAGAAGCTTTGCGGCTGCCAGCTTCCCTCTCTGGGCCCAGCCCATGTATGAAACGCTCGGAGTGGAATATGCCGCCACGACTCTAGCTGTCTTTTCGGCCTTGCTACTCGCATTTCCCATCTTGTTCTTCAAAATGGGGCTAAAGATTAGGAACTGGAGTACTTTCGCACAATAGGAGCTGATACCTGTGTGAGTATTATTGGATTGCTGGTATTAATGAGCATATGGCCGATGATTGAGAACTGAGAAGGCAATTTGGCCACAACAGAATGTCACGACCAATGCATTTACGGTTAGAGAAAAGGCAGAGAGGGTTACACAGATCAACAGGGGCTTAGGCAGATCAAAACAAGCAACGTTTGATAAGTTAAAGTACATATAAGAATCCGATTTTAAGAGTTTAATAGGGCGAAAAGCAACTATGCCAGCTAGCCAGGGGAAAAGAGAGACCAAGTGGCCTAAAGGAAGGTCAGGTAGCTAGACAGTCTAATCCAAGTTGTCAAGGCTGAACAGACAGCGGGCTACATTGCTGGGGCTGCTAATACCAGTATATAGCTCCCTAGGTAGGCTATAGGACTTGTTGTATCACTCATCCGACCTCTCAAGACTGCTAGCTCTAATATATTATTTAGGTCTTCTTTAATATTCACTTTATATAGTTTAAAAGCTTTCCTATAGATAAGCACTAAGCTAAAAGAGTGTGAGCGTAGTAATTATATGATGCAAGTTGGGGAGTAATACCTGCACCAGGGGCGGTGCAAATAAGTCACATGACTTCGCACACCACCCCCAGTGCAAGTAAGATCCGATATGTAAGTACGATATGTTTAAGTAAGAGATATCTCTTTTATTATAATAATTTGATGCAGGAATAGAGAGCTCTTTATAAGAGAAATGCCCTACTTTATACTACACGATGCGAAGCTATTCACTTATATTATAATAGCTATAGTATTTGGATGATACAGGTGCAGGCATTATATGCTATTTACAGCTTTAAGCAGGCTGGTATGTTAGTAGTATATCACATTTAATACTAATATATATAGGAAATTACTATATCTGTTCAATTGCGTGAATAGATGCTAGTTCTTTAGATAAAAGAGATATCTCTTACTCAAACCTATTGTGCTTATATATCGGATCTTACTTGCACCGGGGGTGGTGTGCGAAGTCATGTGACTTATTTGCACCGCCCCCGGTGCAGGTATTACTCCCCATGCAAATAAAGAAGCTATCTTTAGTAGATTCAAGGCTAATGAAACTTCAGATTATCTTCTCTTAATTATAGCTCACATCGAAGCGCGTATTACAACGCCGAGGCTCATTTACATCTTCCTAAGAAAGGGCACGTCGGCGTCTACAGGGGGCGCGCGCACTCTGGAGACATGGCCGATCCTCTTTCAATCACGTCGGGCATTGTCGGCATTCTCGGCTTCGCCTTGCATGGCTCGAAGCGACTGTTTGAATTCATTGATGGCCTGCGAGGTGCGCCTAAGGATATTGCAACACTCTCGATTGACCTGAGGGCATTGTACGAAGTTCTTGCGGTTCTTGCGGGTATGCAGGATGAACTGGTGCGGGATGGTTCGTTGTGCGACTGTCTCCGAACACCCCTCGAAAACTGCGTTGATGTTTTTGAAGAGTTCTCGATGACATTACATGCATATACTCTCACTACAAGAGACGGAAGGGCAAAGGTTCGCACATGGAAGAATATTGCATGGGCATTCAAGGATAGGGAGATCCAGCTGTTCAGAGACACGCTTGTCACGTATAAAGCTTCTCTAAGCATGGCAGTTGGTGTCATGACTCTGTAAGTACTTCCTGCAGTGTTGAATTTCCCCAAGTCCACCTCTAATCACTGCGCTCCCCGAAGCTCAACCACTAGATCCATAGACGAGCGAACAAAAAGGATGGAGAGCGATTTCAAGGAGGAAATGAAGCACATCCGTGCGAGGCTCCAAGCCTTGGATGTTGATCGCATCGAGTTGGCGAGTATTTCTGGACGGAGGGATTCGGAGTGGCACGCCACAGATACTGGCTTCGCTTTGGGTCGGTTTCTCGATTATGCAGGATCGCTGTGCGAATCGCCTCCTTCGTCGTTCCCGGGATCGCCGATCATACCTCCTTCTCATGGTGGAAGCGATCTTGATACCGCAATGGAGACACCGCACTCGGCAGCACGTTCACACGATTCAAATAAGGACAACGCCATTGCCAGTACAAATTTTGAGCCTGTTGAAAACCCGTCCAGTGCCTCCGAAGCTGGGGAGCATAATACGTTGACATCACAACCTACTGGCGACCAGTCTAGAGGTTCAATTCAGGCGACAGCGCGGCCAGATGCTGAGGAAGTCGATATTAATGCCGTGGGGGTTGTCCATGTGGATGAGACTGCCGAAGACTGGGCTGACCTTGCGAAGGGCGAACAGGGACATTCCCGCCACGGACGCACGATATTACGCTCATACAGCGCAGACTTGGCCTCTGCCTTCACGTCTCTTCCTTCAGGCTCCACGCTCGCCACAAGACCACCGGCGGTCTCTCAGCGCTCTCAAAGTGGCCCAACCACGACAACCGCAGTCGTCCTACCCCCGCCGTCCGATCGCTTGAAAGGTCTCCTTCTAGATTCTCTTCCAAACCACGTCTTCATCGCTCTACCTCAGACAGGCGAGATCGTTTGGGTCAATAGCCGATATCTATCGTATCGAGGACAGACAGCCAGCGACCTGGAGGCAGACCCTTGGGAAAGCCTTCATCCCGACGACAGGGACGATTACTTGAAGGCGTGGAGCCACTCTGTTCGAACTGGGGAGAAGTTCTCTCGAACTGTCCGGATCAAGCGCTTCGATGGAGCCTATCGTTGGTTTTATGCGAGAGCTATAGCATCAAAGGATAAGCAGGGAGTCATGATGCAATTCCTCGGCTCGTATATGGATATTCACGATCAGCATATTGCAGAATTAAAGGTAGCCCGGCAGGAGATTGAGGCCTCAAAAGCCAATCTCGTCTCCTAGCCAACTTGATCCTGCACATTATTTTCACTGCCACCGAGGATGAGGGTATCACATTTTTGAACGAAAGATGATAAAATCCCTGACCTCAAGTCTATTTCCGTTACTTGTGATCTTGCTCTCTAGGCGGGCCTTGCTCTATTCACGAGGACTTTGCCTTGGTTATAGATAGGCTCTGGCATGAGATTCGGACCGTTTAGTAAGCGTCTGGACCGTGATGAGGAATAACCTTTTAGGCAGAAGATACACCAGTTGTGCTCGAATCAAGGCACTTACACCAAGGCACATGCACGGTCAACTTAGCTTCCCAAATTCCAGGAAGTCGAGTCTTGTATTCGTGGTGCGTAGGAAAGGCTTCGCAAAGTCTAGATCAGCACACAAGATAAATTCTATGATTCGAGGTAAGCTTTCGCAATCAGTCACTCAAGTCACATGCAATAAACGGATGTTGCTTTTCGGCGAATCGGACTCTTCGGAGCGGAGGATAGTAAGCATATGAGCTTTTAGGTTTGAACATGCTATCGTGAGTCGATTGAGAAGGCTGTGTATTATTCCGGAAACTCTCTGCTTTCCCACGGGACTCATTGTTTTAGTCACATCAGGGGTAACTCTAGGCTAAATTGCTTGCATGCATTGGTGGATTTTTGACTGCCGACACTAATGAGAATAGAGCGACAATTTAAGATCGGCCGGATACGACCCTCACGGGCCAAGACACCGCAATTGGCCAAGGGTCCCCGGAAGGAGGTTACGCGAAGGAGAGAAACGGCGAGGCGGCATCGGCCCAGAAATGAAAAGGGGACGCTATAGGAGCCGTTGTAAGAGAGTTGATCTGGTATAAGAGATGAGAATGGACGGTTCTTCGGTAGACCGGCACGGAAAGCGAACCGACCACGAAGCTCAACCATGTTGATTCTCGCAGTCGCTTTTGGTCTTTTCTTTTGGCCAGCTGCCGTGGCCGCGGCCTGGGGCTGGACAGACTCCAACGGCAATTACGTGATTGACTCTGGCGCAGATCTCATCATCAGTGTCAGCAAGTCGACCGGCGACATCAATTCGTTAAAGTACAAGGGACAAGAGTTCAATGGATGGGGCGGCAAGAATACGTAAGTCTCTTACTAGATCATGCAGGAGCCATAACAATGGATGCTGACGGGGTTGAAGCCATGTGGAATCTGGCCTGGGGTCGAGCACCGTGTCGATTGCAACGGTCGGCACCAATGTGATCAAGGTCTCAGTCCAGCACGGATCGCTTAAGCATTACATTGTCATGCGCTACAAGAACAACAATGTCTATCTCTTCACCAACAAGGCCGACGACAGCGTGTCAGCCATGAGGTACATTGTTCGCATCAAGTCGGGCATCTTCAGCCATGCTTCCACCGACGCCGGTATGTCTACCAGGACCTCGATTCTCAGTGCAGGCTAACGCCCAATACGCAGACTACTACGACCCTGGTAGCACCTACATCGAGGCATCCGATGTGAGCATCAACTCTGCTGGCCTCACCAAGAGCAAGCATTATCAAGGTTCTACCTATGGCCGCACCATCGACTGTGAGTTCTCTTTCCCCTACTCCGCGGTACTGAAGCTGACCATTCTATTCAGACGATTATGTCGGCCGAACAAATGGCAAAGTCGGTCTTTACATGATCCGCTCGAACCACGAGAAGGCGTCCGGTGGTCCCTTCTTCCGATCCCTGCTCACCCGAGCGGACGCTTCTGGAGAAGATTTGTACGAGATCTACTACTACAACATGGGCAGCACAGACGCAATGAGATTTGGTCTCCAGGGACCTCATGTGCTCGCATTTACCGATGGTGGTGCGCCTAGCTCGAGCCTCTATGCTCGCAATGCGGACTGGACTTGGGTTGATGCTCTTGCCGTAAGTCTAATACTGCTCGGAAATATGATTGAACTGGAACTGACTCAAAATAGCTTTCTGGTTGGACCAACTGGGGTGATCGTGGATACGCCTCCGGTGTTGGAATCTCCAACATGAAGAGCGGATACACGTACACGGTCGGTTTGTCCAACAGTGCCGCCCAATACTGGGGCACTGCTTCTTCGTCCAACGGCGCTTGGTCTATCAAGAAGATCATCCCCGGTACCTATACTCTGACGGTCTATAAGGACGAGCTGGAGGTTTACACGGGCAGCATCACCATCAACAAGGGTGCCGGCACCGCCGTCAACACAGTCAAGGCAACGGACCCAGCCGATTCGACCGCTATCTGGCGCATTGGAGAGTGGGACGGAACACCGCGAGGCTTCCTCAACTTCGAGGACAAGGTCATGAAGCCAACATATATGCATCCTTCGGACAAGCGACTGGCAAAGTGGGATGCGGGCAATTTCATTGTCGGAACCAGCAGCACAAACGCATTCCCGGGCTACATGTGGCAAGACATCAACAACAATCACCTCGTGTACTTCCGCCTGACTCAAGATCAGTTGAGCAAGGGCCACACGATCCGCATCGGAATCACGCAGGCATACATCAGCGGCCGACCAACCATTCAAGTCAACAGCTGGTCGGCTAAAGCACCCTCAGCCACGACTCAGGCCAAGACACGAAGCCTCACTACCGGCACATATCGTGGTAACAACGCCAAGCTCGAGTTTGCTGTTCCCTCTTCCGCCTTCAAGCAGAGCACCTCCGAGTGGCAGATCCTGACTATTAGCATTATCACTGGCAGTACCGGCTCGCAGTACCTTAGCGGTGGTGTGAGCTTTGATAGCATTGACATGCTGGCTTGATCGATTGGTGCAGCCCTTGATCATAGGCACACGGCTGCGATCATGTAAAGAACTTAGTTATTGTAATTGTATTTTAAGACGTCATAGGTCGTCAATTGTCTAGTTGTCTTCAAGCGCGATGATCGAAAACTCCGTTCCCTGGACTATGATGCTTTGTCCAACAGACCACGTCGTCTTCGTCTTCCATTCCTTAAGCACATCCACGACGTGTGGAATGCTGGTTGTGTTGCCTTCTTCGAATGAAGTCTCCCACTCAGCACTCTCCTTAGAGAAATCCTCGCGCCTGGCAGAAAATCCATGTGTGCCCTTGCTGTTGGCTTGGCAGATGTTGCCAACCCTCCCAATAAATGTATTCCCCTCACGGCTGCGCAGGATCCACGATGGTTCGTCGGGGTTCTCGTGCGTGGTGACATCCCTCCAGACTTCTTCGTATGCAGTCATGGCATCGTTTTTATGGGGGCATTTAGTTTCGCCCACTTCAAGCTCATCGCCATTAGGCAACTTGGTAAAGGACGCCTCGTCGGGATCGGTGAATCCGAGGGAGTCAATGATGTGCGTCCATCGACACGTAACTGAAAGGTTAAGTCAGCTTAGCCCTACACGCCAGTTTGAAGACATCAGAGACTTACATGGCTCCTCTTTGAGGACTATGAGTTCCCCGGCATGACTCCATTGGATAGAGGGATTTTCCTTAGTCGCACGCAAGTCGATAAAGTAGCCGCCAACATTGAGGGCAATCGTCCTAGTATCCTCATATGCCTCGTCCGGCAGCCATCGGATGCTAATACGCTCAACGGTCTGGCCTTTCATCTTGAAGTCTGGTTGCGAAAGCTGAGATGTTTGTATTCTTTTTCGTCGAGGTGCCGAGAGCTCAAGGCCTTCTTATGCTTCTGAATACCGCCCGGCGGCGAGCGGCGGCGGCTTTGCGACACCATTACGTACGTAGCCCATGGGCTTTCGTGGGAGCTGAGTTGAGACGTCACGAGGCCGCCGGCCGGGCTGTGATCTCGGAGTCTCTTGCTTTCGGAGTCTCCTTCTTTAAGCCTTCCCCACATTCGGGCTTCCTTTACTTCGTGGATCCGCTAAATTTTCGATGGACGCTGTGGAGGTCATCAACCGCACCGCTTCGTATATAATCGTACCTCTTCAAGATGCAGCTATCTCTTAATTCATTTCCCTTGAGCAGACTTGTTCATAGCCTTCATACCACTCTCCAATGCACTGATCAACTCTGATGCTACCTTTGCCTCTGAGCGTACTCTCTGGTGCTCACACCCTCTGCGAAACTGACCCTCTCCTGCCATCATTCAAACCAGTTCTCAGCTCTCGCCCCTTCGGGAGCTCGAAGAAGCCCAACACTAATGTCAATGACACTATCGGGGCTTTATCGTGCTAGATAATGTTGGCCCTTGGAACAAATGTCCACGCTTGAACTTCAAACTCATAGATGAGGCGACATGATCGACAGGCACAAGTTCCAGCGAGATATTTATTCCCATTGTCCTGAATCCACCACTTTTTATCGGCAGGGTTCCGCTTTACGAGTTCATCAGTGGTTTTGTCCGGGAACACGAGGTCAGGAAAGTTGCGTCGAGGTCCATCGATGGGACGAGTGATGTGAAACCTGATGTTTCCACAAGCGCAGAAGGCTTCAAGAGGTTCGTTCGCAGACTCGATCGGGTGTGATGCGGGTTTTCTTTGCCTTTTCCTCCTCGAAATACCCGTCTGAACCTTTCATCCACACGAAAAGTCCGCTTCTTTCATGTCAGGAACATGCTCCTGCGATGTGTATCGTGCCGAGGCTTAAGCTATGCGTCGAAAGACAAAGTGACTGCACCAGACGCCGCTCCCCATTCTACACTGTTGCCGTCACTTTGGCGGGCTCCAAAAATATGACTACCCCGCAGCGTAGGTGTGGAGCAACTAATTTGAAAACTATTGGGCGGCACATAGGATAAGCTGATTGGCTACACGTCCTGGAGACGGAGGCCCGCCATGAGAGACCAACTTCCCAGCGCGCATACTCACACTTCTCCGTCCCAGGGTCTATTCCGCCAGCCGGAGCACGGCATCGCTGAGCCCTTAGACAGTTTATTGTCTCGCGCTCCTGGCCCTCCCAGGCTCCCATCTTCCAGCTCGGCGCACCTTCCAGTTCTCAACAGCTCCTGTCCGATCACGCCGTCTCAAAGGGTCATGCTGCGCAGCCGCCGTTTGCATCTAGAGCACCTCCTTATAGATCTCGCAGCCGTCTCCTGTCGTCTCAGCACCGCTCTCCGCAATGATTGCCCCTCAACAAAAGAACGCCAACGTCCGGCTTCTCGCATGTCTCATCGACGATGACGACACGAACGACAGCGATTACCGCTTCCTTGTCGACGGGCAACATGTGAAGTACATATCCACAGCTCCAGGCACGTTTCGCGGGGCCGAGGACGACCGTACCTTCGAGCCCATCCTGCTTGGCGAGCTCCTTCCACCATTTCCAACTGGAGATTGGAACAACGGCCACGCTGCCAGAGACCCCGAGACAGGGAAGGCTACCTTCGTCAGGACGGAGACAGTGCAATTTGCCGGGGTAAAGAGCCTTTGGCATCCCGTGAAGCTCAACGAGCTGGATTTCACGCGACAAGACCGAGTGAGGCAACGAGTCCACGTCTCAACGCATCCCGAAGTCAAAGGCAGCAAACCCGTGCTCATAAAACTTGCGGTTTGGCCTTGGGAAATCCCCTCTGTTGAGGTTGAGACGGCAGCCTATCAATGGATCAGTGACAGCGGCGTCGGTCCCAAGTTTCTGGGCCATCTCACCGAGGGCAAAGACAGGCGCGTGGTTGGCTTCGTCGCTGAGTGGGTGGAAGGCGCGAGAGCCGCGGGGCCAGGGGACATGGACGGCTGCAAGAAGGCTCTGGGCCGGTTGCATGAGCTCGGTATCAAGCTTGGCGATATCAACAAACATAACTTTCTTGTGCGGGATGGGCATGACGTGGTTTTGGTAGACTTTGAGATGGCGAAGCGAGACTGTTCGCCCCGGGAGCTCGAGGACGAGATGAGCGCCCTCAAGAGCAGCCTGGAGGACACGAGTTTCCGGGGCGGAGTAGAACCCGTTCATGAGTGATAGATCCAGGGCATGCAAGCCGGCATTAGCTCGGGGTTTGGCGGGAGGTTAGATGCTGCGTGGAACCTTTATTGTACTTAACGTTCCTCCGCACGTATCCTTTTTTTAAAAATTAAGATTTTTTTCCTCTATTCTTTCCCGTCAGCCCAGCAACAGCTCTCCCAAGTAGCCAATCTGCCCTCCCCTGAGTTTCTTTCATATAGCTCACGCCTTTCTCAACAGTCGCCACCATCAGATTTGAAAGACAGCTGAAGACTCTCAGTGCTCGTCGTGATTCTGCGGCACGTAAATTTTTCTCCAGAGCCAAAGCTCCTGTTCAAGCTACCTCCCTATGACCTAACTTGGAAGAGGCCTGAGATTCCCACAGCGTCGCTCAATTAAGCCCATTCAAAGTACAGTGCTTATGGCCAACCAGCACATATATAAGAAGCCGCGGCTCCCCTGCGTCCCGGCGACTTAAAAGTTAAGCCCCCGATCCAATCCCTAAATAGAGCCTTGGGCTCTTGGCAAGCCGGGGCACAATCGGCCATACGGAGTAGTATATACTCTTTTCTGGGGTAATGCTGTAGCCCTGAGCAAGGGTGTCCAGCCTCTTTTTCCCTTTGTCGGGCTTGCTTAGCATACCACATACATATCTATCCAAGACTCCGGTATTTGCCATGCTAGAACGCGCTTCTATTACCACAACGTCCCGGACCTTTGATCTTAGCCTCATTCACTGCAAGGCAGGCCCATAACATCGCCGACCTGAACCGGGCAGTGCTGGTATGCAACGGGCTAGGGCTGACACCCTCCGAAAAACAAGCTTAAGCAATGTGAGATGGCCCGTCAGGGATTCACATCGACCTCAGCACGCTAACACATGTCCGCTTATGTCGCCTAAGGTACGCACATACAATTATGGATGATCGCCGAGCTGCAGGTAAGAAATCATTTCGATGCAAGCATCGGTCAATCCGACCGGCATAATAAAGGCATCGACGGGTAGGTATATAACACGTCTGAACAGTCGGGGAGCGCCGACCAAGAGAACTTAGTCGTTCATTCATTCCGTCTCTCATTCCTTAATCATGATTTCTTCCAACGCGTTCGTTCTTGTCGCAACTTTGGCTCTCGGGGCCGTCGAGGCTATTCCTGGAACTACCTTCGCGACCTCTACCTTGGACGACTGCGAATCATCCTCGACCACCTTTATAACTTCCATCTCCGACGACTGCGAATCATCGACTATTACCTCGCTGCCGACTCCTACCCTCGACGACTGTGAGACTTCTTCTGTTACAACCACGTTCGTAACGTCGATCTCTGTAACTTCGGCCGCCGACAACGATAAATCATCAACTGCTGCCTCATTCTCAACTTCTACCCTCGACGATTGCGAAACTTCTTCTGTTAAAACAACATTCGCAACTTCGATCTCTGTAACTTCGGCCGCCGAAGATAATAAATCATCAACTGCTGCCTCATTCTCAACTTCTACCCTCGACGACTGTGATACTTCTTCTCCAACAATCACGTTCGTATCGACCACCTTTGCAACTTCTGCGACCTCTTCCACCACCGACGACTGTGAAACATCCTCCGCTACTTCGGCTCTACCAACCCTTTGGTCTGTCAACACATCGAGCGGCAAAAGCTGCAAGTATGACTTTGGAAAATACCCCAACGAAGTCTGCGTCGCGAATGGGCATTTGAATAAATGGGAGCGATGGGTCGACAGCTTGCCCGGAACCTTTGAAGAATGTGTCTCAACATGTGTGGCGGATTACAAATGTGCTTCCTTCTACTACGCAGACAATTTATGTCAAACTTTCGGCAAGATTCTGGGCGACCTGGATTTCCAACACGCGAAGTCAGAGGGTCTCTGGTACGACAGATCCTGCTTTCAATGCTATGACGGTAAGCACCTGGTCAACTCGCACAGATTCTGAATAAGCCTACTAACACTATTTCAGCAACTGAAAAGTCGGTTGATGTCGACTTTGAAGATCAGGACGCCTCGCAGTGGGCAGCATCACCCGAAGACGTCGTGTCATCCGCAATCATTCAACGAGACGCCTCATACGATGGACAAACATGGGCGTATAAGGTTACCGAGATAGCTGAGACCGGAACTGGGAGACTCGATTACATTCCGGACGTCTCAGTATCAGCCGGAAGTTATCGCTTCCGCTTCATCGGTATGAACAATTTTGTTCGAGGCCCTACCGACTCGCTCAAGTGGGAGCTGGTGACAGTTCAAATCGCCAACAGCAACGGAGACTACTTTTACAACGGGCCTGTGACTGATGGTATCATGCTCAAGAGTCCATGGATACAATTCGAGGTGAAATTCGACGTCAGCGAGGACGCAACAGCGCATATCACGTTCCTGACTGAGATGACGGGATATCTGCGAGACTGGGTCTTTGATGATATTGTTCTTGAGAGAATGTAGGAATCTGGAAGCAAGCGATTGGGAGGAATCAAGGATTTGGATTTTAATTAGCCCTGGAGTCATGGACGCGCGAGGCCAGCTGTATTGATGTCGGCTTTCTGAAGAGGGGTTAGATACCGGCCGAATAAAATGATCTTATTAGGCATTCAATTGCGCCCAAAGACAAGTCTTTTATCGACTTCCATACAAAATTCATCCTTCGCGTTGACTGAGAAAGATGTCTCGTTCACTACGGAGCAAATGTTGATCATTCTCTAGGAAAACGGCTTAATTCACAAAACTACTCACTTGATCTATCTACCTGATGAGGGTTATCTAGGTCTCCAAAACAAACACCAAGCTTGCAGGGCGAGGTATTGAGGCGTTCACTGTGGCCTCTCGTGCAAGCACGTCAGCTTTATAAGCCGTGGACATTTCCGTAATTCCGTGCGGGGTACGCCTCATACCTGACGTGTTTATTAATTATGGGCACTCTTCCCATTCTTCCCGACCACCATGTGGGAACTTTTTCTTCTCATCTACCTCTCTTGTTGACCATTATACAGCCGGGGATTGATACAATTTCATCATGTCGGTGCACAATGGACCAGATGACTCGTGGCATGGTGTCATCAAGAACGACAGCCAGTTCCCCCCCGAACCGGACAGGTACCATCTTTATATTGGGTTATTCTGTCCATTCGCCCAGCGTGCAAATATCGTTCGACATCTGAAAGGATTGGAGTCCATCATCAAGCTCTCTGTTGTCAAGCCGTATCCGAAAGGTGACGACAAGGGTTGGCCCGGCTGGTTATTTTTGAGCAAGCCTGATGACCTCTACGAAGGAGCAACCGAGGATCACTTATTCGGCTCAAAATACATGCACGAAGTGTACTTCAAGGCCGATGCAGATTACAAAGGCAGATACAGTGTTCCGGTCCTCTGGGATACTAAGACAGGCACCATTGTCAACAATGAAAGCGCCGAAATGCTTCGTTGGCTCCCGACTGCGTTTGATGCAATTCTGCCAAAGGACGCCCCCGGGGCTGAGTTGAATCTGTACCCAGAGCATTTGAGAAGCGCCATCGACGAGATCAGTGTCTGGATGCAAAGAGACCTCAATTCTGGCGTGTACAAGGCCGGTTTCGCAACCACCCAAGAGGGGTATGACCAGAACGTTCCCACCGTCTTCGCAGGTCTGAACAAGTTGGAGGAGCTCCTTCATCGCAATGGCGGCCCATATGTTCTTGGCAAGGACCTGACCGAGATTGACATCAGAGCATATACGACTATTATCCGTTTCGACACAGTGTACGTCCAACACTTCAAGTGCAACCTCGGAACAATCCGCGCCAACTACCCTGTCATCCATGAGTGGATGAAGAATTTGTACTGGAATGTCAAGGGTTTCCGCGAGACGACCGATTTCCGACACATCAAGGAGAACGCAAGTCAAGATCACGTACCTATTATTTTGCCGGCGTCGATCTAACTGTCAGTCAAATAGTACACAAAGAGCCATCAGAAGGTGAACCCGCTCGCTATCACCCCTATGGGGCCTTTCCCAGATGTCGAGGAGGGAGTTGATCTGGATTACGCGAAACTGAAGCCCGGCGCTATCCTGCACCCTGCAGTCGTCCAACGGCAGAAAGAATTATACCAGTGACAATCGCATATGTAAAAGCTGGCCCGCCAGTAAGGACACTATGGCATCTCGTCTCTGGAAATGGAAAATTGAATGGTTCGGTGAGGGCCTGAGTGAAAAGTGTTTATGCCGCAGGTTCAGATTGGCTTCATCAGGCATTTACGGTTACAAACATATATCTGCACTACCATTATCAACCCCCCAGTTTTCATCATCGCTTATTATGGAACCAAACACCCGTGGAAGTCCGAGCCAGTAAGCATTTTTCGTATAACAGAACGCTTACCAAACTTGAACTCCACGGAAGGCCGAAGATGCTCCACAGGCCGAGATGATTACCTCATTGCACATGTAAATTCTCAATTGAGACCAAAAAACTGCGAAAATTTGCTGGGATTGATGCGAAAACCCTTACGAAATTACCCTCTCTGGTCATGACAATATTGCCCGTCCCTCCGTCACCGAGTAGGTGAACAGGGTGATGACAAATGGACCATGTGCTCTCACATTTCCAATGTTGCAGAAGCTGTTTGGAGGGGTATATCTTCAAGTAGCAAGCCCATCTCTGCGGTGCAAACAATCGTCAATTCAGAACATCCCAAGACCAATGGCTTCGAAAATAACTTACTTCACGGCGGGCGATAACCCCAACGTCGACGCGGGCTGCCCGTCGGAAAACGAATCCCTCACCCTCGCCTATCGAACTTACGGCTCTCCTGGCAACCCTGCAATTCTCATTCCAACCTGTTTCA
Source organism: Thelonectria olida (assembly GCA_020736575.1). Lineage (NCBI taxonomy): Eukaryota > Fungi > Ascomycota > Sordariomycetes > Hypocreales > Nectriaceae > Thelonectria > Thelonectria olida. Next base: position 144,626 of record JAGPYM010000052.1, read on the forward strand.
GCGGGAAAATTAACAGCACGCTATCATTTTTGTATGACTCTGATGAGTCTGCCTTGAAAGGCTTTTACGTCGTCGTTTGTGGCCTCCTTGGAGGAAGCGAATCATCGTCCCCTTCCAACGCACCTCCGGGTCTCAGCGGCAACCGATTCCCAAAAATCTCCTATGAGGATAACATCCATCTTCAGTATCAGCTATGTCACGCTTTGGGGATCAAGAAGTTGGCCGCCTATATTGGCTTCTCCATGGCAGGTCAGCAGGGTTACTACATGGCGGCCATGTATCCCGACTTCGCCCAACGCCTTGTTGTTCTGGCGAGCTCCGCCCAAACCAGTTGGCATAACAAGTCGTTTCTCGAGGGTCCTAAAGCAGCTCTTGAGAGCAGCCTCGACTGGCATGGTGGACGCTACACAAAAGCTGCCATGGTCGGAACCCGGGCGTTCGCACGGGTCTACTCGACGTGGGCGCTCAGCCCTGCTTGGTTCCGTCAAGAGCAGTGGAAGAGACTTGGATGCTCTTCTGTAGAAGACTATCTTGTCAAGTTCTGGGGCCAAGGCATGGGGAGCTGGGACGCCCATGACTTGATGTGTATGATGCAATGCTGGCGTCGCGGAGACATTTCGGACCACGGTCCTATACCAGGAGATCTACCGGCCGCGTTGGCGAGCATCCAAGCAAAGGTGTTGCTCATGCCCAGTCGCACAGATGCCTATTTTCCACCAGAAGACAGCTTGGAAGAACTCAAACACTTGAAGTTGGGAGAACTCAAGGTCATTGAGAGTGCTTGGGGACATCTTGCTGGCGGCGAATGGGGTCCGCCAGAGGATCAGGAGTACATCAAAAAGGAGGTTCAAAGATTCTTATCGACTAGTTAGACGTGGCTTCACAAATGCCCATGGCTACGTACTGACCATGCTTGGTCCGACACTACAGACCACACTCGGTTTAGGGAACCCTTCCATGCCCCAACTCCAACTCCAAATGCCAAGCTCTCTTTATAACACAAGTATCCTTTTGCTCTTCTGCTTCAGGACAGACATCCATGCAGGCGTGACTTGCCCACCTTGGTCTCTAAACTCCCACGTCTCCCTAACCACTGACCATAGGGTCTTGATGTTTCCAATCCGATACTCGAGCATATTCTCCCACCACGCACTCCATATGCCCCGGTCAGCTCTCTCCGCTTCGCAAGAGGCGATGAACCCCGGCCAGGCGATGGTAGCAGCGTTATACCCCGTCCTTTTCTTGATGCTCTCAATGTCACTGAGATGCGCTGCAACAACGCTGACGTATGACGCCATCTCCAGTCGCGTACATGGAATGACACGTGTGTAATAGTAGATCCGAATGCTGCCTGCAAAGGCAAGGATATGTTTCGACGCGAGGAGCACCGTGATGTCGTCGCATGCGGAGAACGAGCCCAGTGGCTCCTGAGAGATGTCCCAAGATGCAATGTCTCTGATCAACTCATCGCAGGCCGCTTGAAGACCTAGTGGAAATGAAAGGCTTCTTGACTGGTAGTACGACACATTCCGGGCGAGAAGTGTAGTGCGGCGAATAAAATCCGCTAGAGTTGCCGTGATCCCATAAGTGAATTCAAGTCCCTCTCCGTTTCCATGAAAAAGATTTGGCATGGAATAAGCATCGCGCGTCTCGGTCCAGGGCATCGGTTGGATGCTGCCATCCGTGGACTTGGCTATGATGCGGTGAATACTAGAGATATTGAGCAGATGTTCTCCTCGCGAGCCAGGTAAGACTCTGCCATGTAACCAACGAGTGATTTGTTCGGCGCCATCGACATGGATCCAGAATTCGCTCATTTGGCCATCAAGTATCTATACCGGCAGACAAAGAAATCGGGTCAGCAAGCTTTCGACGTTCACGGGAGGGCGCTTACATCTGCAGTTACCAATGTCAACATGACTGACAAGACTTCCTCACGCTTTGCAGAAGCGACCATCTTGCCTTGCTGTGAAGGGTGCTGAGAGCCAGATAGGGAATCCAAAGCGAGTTGGAGGTGCGAGATGGCCTGGTTACGGCAGTACCTTGCCAAGAAGTCCGCCTCAGAGTCATCATCGTGACCGCGAAGTTGAAAAGCGGATGATGTCAGCAAGGAATACAATAAGGCAACTTTGCTATTGGGGACCCTCAAATCCTGCTGCAGAGACTGCCTCGGCATCCTCTGAGCCACGGCCATGGCAGTGGTAGCATAGATTGAACTGTACGTGTTTCGAGGATGCTTAATAGGCTGCAGAACGTTGGCCACGTTGTGAACATAGTGATGCAGCAGCGTATTGATCAAGGTGTCTCTGGAAGCAACTCTTGCCAGATGAGAGGAGGCGGCCAGAGATGTTCCTCGAAGGTCGAGATCCAGTTCCGGTCTTGATGGCAAGTACTCAACATCATGATCTTCCGATAGGTCCTCGAATCTCGGGACCCCCTTGGAAACGACAGCTGGTGACGACGACTGTACAAGGCTGAGAACGGTACTGTCTGGGGCGCGGGCCGACGACTCCACACAATGCTCGGTCAAATCCACCGGGAGGACGCATGCTGGCAAAGTTGGGTCTCCGGCTGACGCCCCAATTTTCGCCCCCATCTCAGTATCCTCTTTTCGAGATAAGGAGAACAGACGATCGTCAGATCGGGGTTGCTGCGTGTGAAATAGGCCGAAGGGACCCGACAGCACAGTCTCTTGGCCCAAGTCCCCGTCACGACGATCCAGGTTATGGAGCCGCTCGTCGATATCATCAAGCCTTGTCGGCCAATGTGGGTTTCCTACTGTATGCTTGCGTGAGCAGATAGCTTGGCGAGCATCTAGGAACTAGGTTTCTCACATATCAGACCCATCGCTTGCCGTTTGATAGCAGATGGAGCCACGGGATCATCCTCGTCTACCCAATGTAGGCGAATATCATAACCTTGGCAAACAAGGCCTGCTTTGCTGCACCGCGTGCAAGTTGGGCGAGTAGTGTCGCATTTTACCTTTCTGGAACGGCATGTCCAGCAGCTATTTTTGTCAACTATTTACTCTTCTGCAGTGGCCTCGGGCGGGTTCTCTCACCCCGTGAATGTTTTCGTTTTGGGTGTAGTCTTGGATGGTCCCATGGAGGATGCCGGGTGAATGCCGACCGAGTCATCCGCAATGCGAGATGGAGGTGAACGAAGTCGACGGGCGCTGGACAAACGGCGAGCAGGACATCAGTTCATGCGAGCCCAACCTGATGATGACGCCCGCTTCGAAGTCAGAATCACGGATGGTGGATACGAAGTCTGGCTCCAGAAAAGAAGAGTTCGTTCTCCAGCAAAATCGAGATAAGCAGAGTGAGGCATCCACATCCACAGATAAGAGTGTGTGATTGATTGGCAGATAAGGAAGTGGAGCAACTATTTCTCCGCCTTGACTTTCGGACAAGGAAGAACGTTGGGCCGGCCATAGCCGCCTCGGTTACTCGCTTGTGGCTGCCAATTGGATTTTGGTACCGGGTAGGCAGATTGATACAGACAAATGATAGAAATTCCGCCGGACTTCCAGAGTCTACCTTCATTAGGTATGGGTTTAACTCAGAGCTCGGTGTATTGCTGATCTCAATCTCCATAGTTGACCTGGAGAGATCACATTTTACCTTCACACTCCATGTTAACTCTTACGTAGGAGATACAACTCCAGTCTGGGGACATTGGCGTCGCTTCTCTTTGCCCCAGCTAAGTGGGTTGACTTCGTGAACATGATGGAGACACAATGGAGACTCCGGAGAGAAGAAGTCTGAGCTTTTCGAGGAAGGAAGCTGACCGCGATGAGTCGGACCACAGAGTCCATTTTATTACGAAATCCGCTTGTGCCCAACGAAACAATGGTTCGGGATTCTCGCAGGCTGTATGACGAGTATTCAGCGTCAGACTTTGGGTGAGTGAATTAATTTTCACCATCTATCTCCCCGCCTCACTGGGCGATTAGCTCGAGAGGCGATCGAGTGGATTTTCCACCACGGCTAGACTCGGTGTTTCAACGTCCTGGTCTGAGCATTGCTCGCAAATTTCTCATCTTCCTCTTCACCAATGCATTTGCAAATGGCTTTGGGAAAGGGGCCCGGTGGGAGGATACCATCATTTAAATCCTCCAGGTTGGCACAGGCAGGACGGAAACGCTCCCGGCGCCTCATCCAATCCTTCGACCGAAAACCGGGACCGAACCCGTTATTTGGACTCGCCACCGGGTACACTCGGCGCTGACTCCGTGAAGATGCGACTCTACACTGGCCTATGCGTTGGAGCATGGCCCGTTCTATCCATGAACTTCGGCCTGGCCGTTTGAGTTCCGTATGGCATAGAGGAATTGCCGCTTATGGCAGGCAGAGAAGCCCGCGTCCGTCCAGTCGGATCAACAAATGTGTCAGCTCTGGTTGGGATCCCTAGGACTGGTTACCTGAATCGATTTTCTCATCGCATCAGCCCCATTGGCTCCGCGAACATGGCGCAATGCTGGATTGTGTTGAGTCGTAGGAAACTCGTAGATGAAGTCAACTTGCGAGGGCATGAGAGATAAACCTCACCAGCTCGACTCGGGCAGAATCGACCGACAAAGCAAACGGGGAACTGTTTAGGAATTCAGTTTCTGTGACATCATTTATAGTTAAAGAGCACCTAGGAACCAACGGAAGGCCATCCGGCACCTCCGACATGCGCTAACAATGCGATCCCCTCAGCCAACTGCCTACTAGCGAGCTTCTGGAAAAACACCAATCGCATGCATACCATGGCGAGTCTCGTTACTTCTCGAGAGACTCACTCCAGCGGCCCCTGCGTGTCTCCTTGCTGAAAGTCCCATTCTTCCATCCAAGCTCAACACGAGAGTCCTCCACTTTTGCCACAGGCTTCAACGCTTACCGTCGGTAAGATGCTTGTGAAAGCCTTCATTCAATCCAACACCACCGAGTAGGCTGTTTCGACCTTCGAGACCGTCCAGAATCGTCACACAATCAAGGAAGAACGGGCAACTCCACCCCCGCAGCACCCATTATTCAAGCACTCACGTCTTACGTCAACCTCGTTCTCCTGATGGAAAAGCTCCGGGCTATCCCTGTGGATAGCTGGGGCAACATGGTTAGCGTAACCGCGAGCTCCATAACCTCCATTGCCAGAGCCTCTCATTCTCGATAACGCGGTTCTCATTACGTAGCAAGAAGAACTTCCCCATACCCCAGATTCAACTGGTGGGTTTGATCATTTAAAAGGGCCCCAAATCCCTCAATGTTCGGCAAGTTTGGCAGTCTCCATCCTTATTCACTTCTTCACTCAACTCTCTAACCATGTCTAAGATCTACAAGGCCGAAGAAGACCCAGAGGGCCTAACACAGGTGCCTTCCAAGAAGGGTGAAATCCAAGACGACCCATCGCAGGCTCACGATGCTGTGTTTGGCACAATCACCGAGGATGGCCCAAATTACCGTAATGTACGAGCATCACGGAGACTGATTCTCGACCTCAAACGCTAATTCACCCTAGGTTGGATGGCTGGGAACATCTGCTCTCATGATGAAGACGCAGATCGGACTGGGAGTCCTGTCTATTCCATCGGCTTTTGACGTTTTGGGCATCGTTCCGGGCGTCATTTGCCTGATCGTTATTGCTGCCATTACCACGTGGTCCGACTATATGGTCGGTTACTTCAAACTTCGCCACCCTCAGGTCTACGGCATCGATGATGCAGGTGGCCTTATGTTTGGGCGGATCGGCCGCGAGGTTCTTGGAGCCGCGTTTGTTCTCTGTAAGTGCTCCTTGCAGCAATTTGATGAGACCGAGCTCTAATTTCCTCAAGTTTGGATCTTTGTTGCAGGATCTGGCATGCTCGGTGTTTCCATCGGCCTCAATGCCGTCTCACACCACGGCGCCTGTACCGCTGTTTTCGTCGCCGTTGCAGCTATCCTTGGATTCCTGTTCGCGAGTGTCCGCACGCTGAGCCGCATCAGTTGGCTCGCGTGGGTTGGCCTCGTGTGCATCTTGAGCTCCAGTAAGCATAGAAGCCATGCCAAGACATTTCTCAAGTTTCTAGACTAACAGATTCCTAGTTTTGGTTGTGACCATTGCTGTCGGTGTTCAAGACCGCCCCGTCGACGCTCCCCAAGACGGCCCCTGGAAGTCCGACTTCAAAATCACCAACAACCCGTCCTTCACCGATGCGATTACGGCGATATCTACTATTGTTTTTGCCTATGCCGGAACCCCAGCCTTCTTCTCAATTGCAGCCGAAATGCGGGAGCCTCGATTTTATACTAGATCTCTCATGATCTGCCAATCTGTCGTCACGGCGACGTACATTGCAATTGGCTGCGTTGTGTACTACTTCTGCGGGTCTTATGTTGCTTCTCCTGCTCTGGGCTCTGCTGGAAGGACCATGAAGAAGATCTGTTACGGTCTCGCCCTTCCAGGTCTGGTTGCGACCACAATGCTTGTTATCCACGTGAGTATTGTCGATGTCCAGCTCTTGCGGCGGGAACTAACTTTTCTATAGATCGCCGCTAAATACGTCTTCATTCGCGTCTTGCGAGGCTCCAAGCATCTTACTTCTAACAGCTTGATCCACTGGGGAACTTGGTTGGGCTGCACCTCTGCTATTACCATCATTGCATATGCTATCGCTAGTGGCATTCCTGTATTTGGTGGACTTGTCTCCCTTGTCGGAGCCCTTCTCGGAACACTGATGGCTTTCCAGCCCATGGGTTGCATGTGGCTCTACGACCACTATAGTGAGGGCCGACGGGAACCCAACCTCAAATGGGGACTCATGGTCGTCTTCAGCGTATTCGTTGTCTTGTCCGGCACTTTCCTTATGATTGCTGGCACCTACGGTTCCATTGTCAGCATTATCGATTCCTATAAGGAAGCCGGTGGCTCAGCTGCCTGGTCTTGCGCCGATAACTCCAACTCTGTCTAGGCCATAGGCTAGCACACCCTTGTATATATAGTTCATAGATTCAACCATTTTGCTTCAAGTCAAGACAGCGCAGATGATACTGGTACCTGTGTTCCGAGCAAGAATCCCTCAAGTCTGACATGTTCTTCTATTATTTAAAGTCTCCATCACCTCATCGACGTCCATCACTATGTTCCATCGGAAGATCGGCTCGCTACCCCAAATAATAGACAGGGGGCTACGGAGAATTTTGTTCGGATAGCCTAGCTTGTTGGCTTATCTAGAGATCAGCTAGCTACCACGTGTCTTATTTCCCGCATTCTATTAAGTGAACACATATCTGTGTCCATCGTTAGAAAAATACTGAGTTACGGGCCGTAACCCACTTCTGGGAGGTTTTGGAGTCCAGCATCTTGACACCAACTCAGCACAATTGCCTGAATTGCTATTTCGTGTCCACCAGCCCCAGCTTCCAGCACCTGAGAACTGGTTGAAACATTGTTTTCGATTTAGTGGCATACACAAAATAATTGCTGACGTTACTAATTTTGTGGAAGTCGAACCTTGTAAATAATAAGACGTCATATTGCAGATCTATGTTGAGAGAAATGTATGAATGCCAGCGTCAAATCGTGCTTGTACCCAATATTAACAATTCTAGCAAACCCCCAATTCTCAAATCGAGTACCTTAGGAAGCGTCAACGTTGACGTAGCACAAGACCCAACCAAAGGAAACGTCGTTGGTGCTGATGAGAGCCTCCTTGGCTTTGGTGAACTCGGCACTACCAGGCTGAATGCCGTATTGGTCCTTGTACATCTGGCAGGTGATCTTGTTGACATCTGGGGCCGCAGTGCCGGGAACGTTGACGGTGACGCTCTTCAGCTGCAGTCCGGTGATCGAGAGGTCGAAGTGGGTGAGCTTGCCGAAGGGAATCTTGACGTCGGTTTTAGTCTGGCTGTTGCCAAAGCCCTTGAGGGCGACGACATTGGCGACTGCGGCATTGTAGTCTCGGGTAGAAGGCAGAGCCGTTGCAGTGGATGCAATGGCAGCGGCGGCAGCGGCGAAGATGGTAGTGAAATGCATGATGACGATGATGATGATGAGGAAGATAAGTTGGATGAGTGATGGACAGACGCAAGATGGATGTGGAAGATATTGCAGTCTTGTAGTCTTGTTGTGTTGTTTTGTTGCTTGCTGAGTGTAGTCGAAGGGAATATCAATTAACAGAGTCAGCAATGACATGTTATATCTTGATAGTTTGAATCGTTGCTTCATTCGTTTGATCCTGACTTGCTCGCTCGTATTTCTTGATCTAATTATGGTACATGACGCAGATTTCTGACATGTCCCCAATACGCCAGGAATACGCAGGAATAGCAGCTGACGCAGGACGAAGCAGTAGGTAAGCGCTTGTGTGTTCCCTCTCAACCTCTGGATTTCTTTACGAAGGCAATTGCCAAGGGAACCCTTGTCAACCAGTGTCTTGCTGAGGCTTAGCTGCACGGGTGCGCAGATCACCCCGCATTAGATCAGGTCAGGTCAGAATGTTCCGACGCGTGCCGGCTTCGACAGACGCGATGCTACGTAGTATATTCACAGCCAGTCAGATTTAGTGAATTAACCGATCATTCTTTACACTTCGTGTTGGATTCAACATATCCTGCAGATCATACAACGTGATTTGGGGTTGTATCCGACGTCCCAAGCTCACGCGTCTCCAAGACCACAGCCAGGTGTTAGAGCGGTGGGACCTGCGGGTAGTACGAGAAGGATTGTAAGAAGTAACCAAATTATTATGATGGAGGTCTTCTTTTGAAGAAATTGCTGAAAAACACGCAACCCTCCGACTCGAGTCGAGACCCATGTAGGTAGAGCAACAGCCAATGCTACGAGGCCGATGCCTACCTTTGAACTTTGCAACGAAATGTTACCGGGGCTTCCATGATTCACTTTGAGGTCGATTCAAAAACTGGAACAGGGAATAAGTAGGTCGACGAGGGATGAATTCCGGTCGTAGAGCTGTTTTCTTGTACTTCGCACATACTTTGTGGCACGTCGCACCAACAAGATGATATTAGGACCACGAGGTGAAAGAATTCAATGGTTGGAGCTGAATAAAGATGGCTCACGATGAGTCGTTAATATAATTCTTAGTTGTGAATTGATCAGCATCGCGCATAGTCGAAAGGGCGCACCCCGACTGTCATAGACCGTGCATACACAGACACGGAGAGATGGCAATAGAGTGAGTGGTTAAGTCCGAGGGCGTCCGGTGCTTTTCATACGAGTTTGAATAAGATGTTAGGCATCTATCGATATCGCATTGCATATTAATCTGTTATGGTGTTTGTACGGACGGGTTCCGAATGATGATGCAGTTTCGACGGCAGAGACGCAGGATTCTCCGAACGGTTATATGTAGGGACGGATCATAGTGTTTACCACCTAACGTGCATACAATTACAATTACAATTTGGAAAGCAGTACTCTTCTCTCATTCGCCAGAAGTATCTATTTAGAACTCTTCGACCACTGCGTACTCTTTTGTCCACTCGCGGGCAGTTTCGTAGTACTTTGCGCGATCTCGGTGCCACATCTCAGTCGCAGGACCGTACGCGAAGTCGCTAAGCAGCGGATCATCTAACATCTTAAAAATAAATTCCAGGCCTGCGAGACGGTAGATATTAGCTTGGCACAGTCTTCCGCTACACGTTCCATAATTCACTCACACTCAACGAAGGTCAGCGCCGGGGACCAATCCATAGCTGTGCCGTTCCCGCGCCCAGCTATATCGTACCGAGTCCACGCCTTGCCCGGCCCTGATTCGAAAGTCTCGGTACAGATAGCCCCATTGGGATGGACGCAGGCATGATATATCTTAGTCGTGAAATAGATATTCGGTGCTCCCATCGGGTAGTGTTCCGGGACCACGATGTTAAGGAAGAACACACCTCCCTCATAGACACTGGCTTTCTAAGACTCAATGTCAAAAGATGAACATCGATACTGACTTATATGTAGGGAAAGAATGAGGGTCATACTGGGCCATGAATCACTCCTGTCAATTTGCATACTGCCCCTTCCGGCTTGTCACCAAACACTGCGTCGTGGGGTATGTGGAGAGACAATGTTGAAGATGGATTCCCCTCTAAGTAGAGTAGCTCTTTTAGAACCCTCTTACCGACCGCCCCTAAGACCTGCTCGCGAATGTTATCGATAGTTGTAATATTAGAGGTCATATTTTGGGTTGGCTCTGACGTTGGTGGCGACACTCTGGAAGTGTTTGATAGAGACTTTGTGAGAATCTGCAAAACACCCTGGTGCGAGTTCCGTGCAGCCAAGTCACGAGCGGTGAATGTTTTCGGGGCCTGTACCCTACTGTCCTGTCTTGGGGAGGTGCTTGAGGGATGTTGGGACCGCCAGTGCCTTGTTTCTGAACAGTATTCCTTCCAGCGCGGCAGGTAAGACTTTGGTCCCCAGCCCGAGCAAGTAATAACTGCACGACGTCCACATGTCCATTTTCAGCGGCATCATGCAGAGGCGTTCTCGACATAGCGTCGGCGGCATTTACCTCCGCGCCGGCATCTAGAAGACTGCGAACAATATCCAGGTGCCCGTTTTGGGCGGCTCCGTGAAGCGGCATTGAATCATCGAGATTTCGGGCTCTAACGTCGGCCTTCGATTGTAGCAGAATTTTCACAGTCTCAGAGTGCCCAGCTGCGCAGGCCTTGTGGAGAGGTGTCTCTTGAAGGATGGTTCGAGGGTTCAACTGACATTTGTTAGCAAGGAGCAGCTCGCAGCCCCGATGAAAGCCTCTCCGTGCTGCGATATGAAGTGGCCTGTTCAAATGCGAGTCTTTGGCGTCCACGTCAGACCCCAGCTTGATCAGTTCTTCCATGGCGTCTGGAAACTCGTGCTCAACAGCAACGCGCAGGGCAGTCTCGCCATCGTCTGTCGCTATAGAAACCAGGTCGGGATCCTTGGAAGAGAGAAGATTGATCATTCTGACGCTTCCTCGCGCCGCCGGTATGAAGGACGCTCCAGCCGCGATTCGTACTCTCTCGCACATTCGAGCCAGAATGCATCAGAAAGTTAACAATATCCTCCTGGCCGTTGCTAATGGCCTCGAAAAGTGCCGTTCGTCCGCTTCGAGCCCGCCTGTCGAGATCTGCTCCAGCGCTATGAAGTACTTCTACCGCCTTTAGCGGTCCTCGCCGAGATGCCTCATGCATTGGGATGTTGTTATTGGTGGCCTCCTGGGCTCCATTCGGCGAGGCTCCATTATCTAGAAGACCTGCATCGCGTCCAGGCAACCAACCCTCGTGGCTGTAAAAAGAGCAGTAGTGCCATCGGATGCTTCGCCATCTACGTCGCACCTCTGACGGAGTAAGAAAGAAACCACATGCGGTATTGAGAGTCGACAGGCCAGCCACAGGGCAGGGGCGTGTTTTGGAAACGTCTGACTGTAAAGATCGTACTTGGTATTCGGCAACAAGAATGCTTGTAGACAGCTTTCTCTGTATGAAGTCTCCTGAAGCATTCTGACCACTAGGTCGCCATCTTCAATCTCTTCTCGCCGAGACTTCGCAAAGTGCATGGCCCACGACTTGGACGCATAGAGCAAGAACTGGTGTTCTTCAAGGCGAGAGTCCATCTCGGCGTCCGTGTTGCATCGCCCCGATGAAAAAGACGGGAAAAGGAGGTATGTCAAGCAGGATTTTGCCATCTCGTCGTGTAGCTGCTCAAGGGGTCCCAGAGGTTGTCTCTCCAGGAACTCCTGGAATGTGTGGTGGACGAATCGCACTCTCCTACTCTCCTTTTCGATAATAACGATACCTTCGCAAGATGATATGATACGGTCAATATCGACGAGACAGCTCGCGTCAAGGGACGCATCCCCATCCTCGATCGAAAGTCCATGTGTCAGTTCTAGAAGGGTAAGTGGGCGAGTAGCGCAGAGAATCCAGCCTATAAGTCGTGTCGCGCTGGGCGCCATATAGGACGAGAGTATTCGCGAGAGAAGTTCCGCGTAGGTAGATTTAAGACTCGCGAGAGGCGTTGATAATCCGCGACGAAGGCTGCGCACACTGGCACATCCACGGAGATTATCCATCTGAAGACGGGCCATCAAGAACCTGGTCTTATGAGACTCGGAAACGCACGAGTCAGGAGAATACTTACATCCCTTGCGCTTGCGCTTCGATCGAAGAAACGATGTCTTCGCGAAGGGAAGCATCTTTCTTAACATGAGCCTGGATTCCAGGCTCCCTATCGATCCGTTCCGAAAGATAGAATCGGATGTCCTCTAGCAGCGGTTCGATTTCGGCTAGTTGAAAGCTGTTAGACCACTTGACTTCAGGTTTAAGCCTCGAGGTAACGAAGACGTTGATGTTCGGGTATTCGCAGAGCTTATTCAGAAGGAGTTCTCTTCCCTGTTCCTCAAGCTCATCCAGGGCGTCCACAACGATGTGCATTTTTGAATAGCGTTTTACCTCCATCTCAAAGAGGCCGAAAATCTCGTCAAAACTGGGCCTCGTTCCTAGTGCAACGTTCCCAGTGTATAGTTTGAGAGCCTCGTTACTGAGGTCCGACTTGTAAGCGAGTTGTCGCCATACGGCTGCAACGAGGTTGGTACAAGTCTGCACCAGTGTCTCCTTGTAGTCGCTACTGCTGCTCAACATATTCACTTTAACCCTTTAAGCACGCTTAGTGCGACAGACGGGTACCCGTCCGCCTATTAGCCGCCTCACGCGGCGGGGGTGGTGCACGGACCACCATAGTAATACTCCAGATTAAATGGCGAGTCTGATCCAGCCTCATACATACATCCCTCTTTACAGCTGAGGTATGATGCGTCTCCTGAGAGCAGAGACTCTTCAGTTTGAAGAGTTTATCGGCGACGATATTCCAGAGTATGCAATACTATCCCACTGCTGGGAGCAAGATGAGCTCTCGTACCAGGACATGTGCAGAGTAATCGAAAATAGCAAAGTGGCGCCAGGAATGAGGGATATTCAGGAAAAGCAAGGCTTCCGCAAAAGCTACAGCTTCAGTCACCAGGCATTAAAAGATGGCTATGAATATGTATGGGCCGACACCTGCTGCATCGATAAATCCAGCAGTGCCGAACTCCAAGAAGCCATCAACTCGATGTATCGGTGGTATGAGAGCTCCAGAGTCTGCTCTGCCTACCTCTTCGATGTATCTATCCCTTCTCACAGCGGCAACCTACTTGGCAGAGGCCTGTCCGCAGCAGGATGGATCAAGTCTTTCAAGGCCTCTCGATGGTTTACTCGAGGCTGGACACTCCAAGAACTCCTGGCCCCATGGAGTCTAATATTTTTTAACCAGAGTTGGAAGAAGTGTGGCACCGCCAGTGACTTATATAAAGTCATCAACGCAATTACAGGCATAGATGTCCGAGAGGTTGTCAGAGGTGTGGACCGAGATGGTTCAAGTCTGGCCGTTTCGAATAGCGAGGCGTATGTCCTGGGCCGCAAACCGGCAGACCACTCTAATCGAGGATCGAGCCTACTCGCTCCTCGGGCTCTTCGATGTCAACATGCCATTGCTCTACGGCGAGGGAGAGCGAGCATTCCAGCGTCTACAAGAGGAAATTATCAAGGTCGATGAGGATGTCTCCATTCTGGCGTGGAGCTCTACGGAAGCTGAGACGGGATTCGCGCCTAGTGGCCTAGCTAGGTCACCTACTCGATTTCACAAGTACTCGGACCTAGTGGATCTAAAGAGCGCACGTCTCCGCTACGTGGGTTTTAATCCAACACTGATACCACGAGGTCTTTAAGCAACATTGAGGATCCGGAGAGATCTGAACGAACAGGCGCTCGCATACGCTGTTTTAATGACCGAAGGATACCAACGCTCTAAATGGTCGAAGTCCTTAATACTTCCTATTATGTTCCCTGAACTAACCTTCTTACGGTCGGATATAGAGAACGAATGCATCAGGTTCTCAAATCCCTTTTGGGTCCCATCAGCTTTTGTTGCGGAAGCCGAGCCAGAACCCGTTTGCTTCATCAGACAGGTGCAGGCCGCGGATGTAAACCCCAATAGTGACGGGTTGAGCCTTTGCTCAACCGTGTGGAAGGGTTACGTCACGACTTTCACATATCCTGTTCAAACGCAGCCTGGACGTCGCCATTTTCCTGCCCTTTTTGGTGGGTTCTCCAAAAGCTCGGGATGGAAAAAGGGCGGCCGCATCTTCATCCTGGAATTAGCTGCTCGTGCCCAGGCAGCGCAGAGGTTCGTTGTTCTAGTCGAATATCAATTGAAAAGCAGGAAAATGGTCGAGGGCCCAACTGTTACAGTCATCAGGTTGCAGCGAGCGATAAATCTGGCCTATGCTGCGAAGTTGGCGAGGTTGAGGAAACTTCGGTGTGGCTTTACTCTATGTTGTCTCACCGATTGCAACAGCAATACGATTCCAACGGATGAAATTGTTTGCGTCAGTAGTTTCCATAGTTACTGGATTCATACTAGGGATGATGATTTCGAGAAGTTACCGGTTCGGCCAGTCAGGGAACCTGCGACCAAAGCCTTTTGCGCTGTAAGGAAACTGCGATAAATGAGTTAGTTATATAGAAAAAGACGAAATAGATAAGATAATGAAGAAAGATACCGGAGTTAAAGGCATGCTGATATCTTTCCTGGACCTTGGACACGAGCACAATCTACCGGCACCGCGACAGCTGCACACAGGCTGTAGGAATCGCATTGCGCGGGGACTACGTATCCGTCGACCTTTGTCGTCCTCGTCCCCCACATCTCTCGGGCTGCGCGCGCCGGTGCACACGAAGGCCGCCGCATAAGGCAAACCTTTCCGACTGACACTGTTCCGCTACGGTAGGTTTCCGGACCGAGTAGCTAGCTATGGTTTTATAAGGATTCCAGGAACGTGATATGTGTCTTCTGTTAATGGAAGAGTAGCGGGGCTGTTTTGCAAGATTTGTTATGCACTTGTTACGGAAAAAGGTGTAATTAGGGCCACTTTCTTAACATTTGCATGCCAAGAAAGTAAGATTACCGGGTGAGTCTCAATGATCTATGGATACTGGATGTTAAAAGATTTTGCCGTAGGGTAACTCCTTTAAATGCTCCGGGGGGGTTGGCTTCCCTGTTGCTAGCCCTTTTAAGAAGGCTCCAGGTGCGAGAGTCCTTCGTAACCAACTGTACCCAGTCAAAGTTGACAACATGAACCGTACGGCCGTTTTCGATCAGGAATGTAAGGTCCTCCCTGGAGCAATGGAAGCCTTGAGCCAGGAGAACGAAATCCAGATTGCTAAGGTGGCTTAGTTAAGTTGAAAGATCAACCCCAAGGCATATGGATCGATAGTAGTATACCTGATTAAAAACAGCGACGCCAGGAGACTTGTTACGGCCCATGTTATTAACAGTCATATGTTAAACCGCCCCTATAAATTTCCACCCAATTATAAAACCCTTACCTAAGTTCACCCTAGATCACTTTATAAATCTAAGTGAACTATAAATAAATTTATTTTAAATTACTTTATAAATTATAATAAACCTTTTAAAAATACCTAATATATAAATACTTTTATTAAGCACTTTAAATAAATATAACTATTTTAGCTTTTAATATAATTTAATTATATTTATTTATTTAAAATATATTACTAAATATAATAACTTATTATATTATTTAAATTTTAATATTCTAATTTTTCTATTAATATAAATTTAAAACTTATTAATTTTATTTATTAGAAATTAATTAGATTATTATATATTAAAAGCTCTTATTTAAAAGGTTATTATATTACCCTAAGTAATATTATACTATTATAATTATATTTAAAAGTTAAGCTATTAATACTTTTAACTTTATATTAAATAACTTGCCCCTAGCTTATAATACTCCACTTAATAATATAAAAGTTACTACTAAAGTCTAATAATTTTAAAACCTAATTAACTAATTTTATACCTAAGTATAAAGCTAAGCCCTAATAGTTTAATAGAAAGAAAAATATAACTCTAGTAAAACAGTTAAGCTATTATAACTGGAACCTTATAATAAAAGCCTTAAAGCTATTATACTATTTCTTATATATTTTAAAACTTACTTCTATTAGTTTCTATAAAGGCTAGAGCTATAGTAGAAAATAAAGGTTGGAAGCTTTAGGAGCAGATGGAAGAATAGGGAGTAAAAATATTTAAATTCTAATTAAATATTTAAAATTAGCAAATTAAGGCAGTTATAAAAATATAAAGACAACTGTGAGCCCTATTAAGAAGCTTATTATAATAGATATAAGGCTAGGGTTTGGCCTATATTAACCTCTATTATGTGCCTAGATTATCGGCTTTTTTAATAATAATAATAATAAAAATATAAAGAAGGTTCTTATTAGTTAAATATTTATTATAAATATTAATAATAAGATTAGGTTAAATAAGGGGAGGAAAACCCTTATCTTTTATATATAATAAATTAGATTCTATTAGCCCTAGGTAAAAAATATATATATTAGATAAAAACTCTATTATTTCTCTATTTAATAGTATTTAAAATGCTTATATAAGTGCATTCCTTCTTATTTAAATAGTTAGTTAAAAATAGAAGATTTAAAAGACACGTTAGATTATTATATATTTTAATATGCCTTTCTATTTAGAATTATATGCCTTATTAGGGTTGATATTACCTATTAGAATAAGGGCAGCATATACTAGTAGGTCTGCCTTTGTAATTTAAAAATAAGTAAAATATTCTAAATAAAAATATAACTAATAAGGTATATAGGGTAAAAATATATTATTATAATTCTTATATTTTTATAAATTTAATAATAAATTTTATTCCTTTAATAGGTAAAGTATATTTAAGTTATTTTAATTTATATATTTTAAGCTTATATAAAAACTGGCTTTTATAGTTTTTATATAAACTTGCCTTAATTAAAAAAGAGTTATATATACTTATAATTATATAAAGGGAATTATAGCTATTTAGTTTAAATTTATTATAAGAGACTATTTTAAATATAATAATAATATTAGTTAAAATTAAAATATAATTAATATCTTTTTAAAATAGAATAATTTTAAAATTATATTTAAAATTATATTTAAAAATATATTTAAAATAGTTAATAAAAAATAGTAAGTAGCTATTAAAGTTTATAAAATTAAATAATATAAGTTTATTACTATTTATACTATTATATTTTAATAAGTTATAATAAAACTTAAATAAAATAATAATATACTTATTAAAATCTTATATGAGGGACTTAAAAATACAATTAGAAATAAAATTTATAATATAAAGCGCTTTAAAACCCTTATAAAATATATTATTATAACTATTAAAATTAATATATAATAATATAAATATAAAAAAGAAAAAGCTTAAAAATAAAAAACTAAATAAAATACTACTTATAACTTTTACTATTTTAACTAGTATTAAAAAAATAATAAGAAAAAAGAAAAAGAAAAAAGCTATTAAAAAAACACTTTTTATAATATAAACTTAAATTTAATAGAATTTAATATTACTTAATAAGACTACTTATAAGTTACCTGCTAGAATTATAAAAAGAAGAAATATTTTAAAAGTAAATATTAAAACCCTAATAAAATTAATTAAAAGTTTAAACCTATTTTTAAAAGTAAAAAGTATTTAAATAATATTAATAAATAAAAATAGAAAAAGATACTAGTAATAGTAGAAAATAGCTATAACTAATTAAGATTTAGCTATTTTAATAAAGTTATTTTTACTAGTAATAAGTTATAATATAATAAAAAGAACTTTAATATTATTAATTACTCTATTTTTAAATTATAAAAAAAAGATTTACATTTTAAATTAAAAATAAGCCTTTTAATTATACCTTATATAATATAATAAAAAATCTAAAAATAGATAAAGTATATTTAACTTTATAAAGCTTTTAAAGTAAAAACCTATACTACTTATAAAAATTATTTTAAAAGTAAATAATTTAAAAACTCTTATAATAACTTATAAAAGAAAAATACTAAGCTTAAAAGGAAGTAATATAATTTATATTAAAATATTATAATAACTTATTAAAATATATAATTATTTAATATACTTATAATAAAGTAATTATATAAGCTAAACTATTATAAAAGCTCTTAAGTTAAGCCTAGTAAATTAAAACCTTATTAACTTTATATAATAAAAACTTATAATTTAAATAGAAAATAATATTTTAAAACTATTTTTAATACTATTAAATTTAAAATAAGTATAAAAACTTAAACTACTTATTAATAGTTAATATATATTTTTAAACTTGCTTACTAATAGTATTTTAATATAATAAATATATATTTATAAAATACTAAAAGAAGGAAAAGTAATTTTTAAAACTAATAATACTAGTTTAAAAGAAAATATTAAAAAGAAAGCTTAATAAGTGCATTTAATTTATAAAATAATTCTTAGAAAATAAAAAACTACTATTAAAAACTTTTATATTTATAATATAAACTAATAAGAAATCTAGGTAGGAAATTATAAACCTAATTAATTTTATAAAAATAATATACCTATTTTAAATATAATATACCCTAACTATTATATAATTTTATAAGTATTATATTATAATTATATATATATATAATACTTATTATATAAAGCTTAAAATAACTACTATTTAATATAATTAAAATTATACCTTATAAAATAATAGTATTAAATAACTAATTTTATATATTGAAAAAATATAAGCTAGTTATTATATTTAAATATTACTATTTTTATAAAATGTATATACTTCTTACTTAGTAAGTATATAAATAGAATATATAATATATTTAAATATTAATATTATATATATTTTATATATAAATAAGTTAAAATAGTAAATTAGTCTTAAATACACTTAAAACAAATTATATTATTTATTAAAATAAGCCTAATATTAATATATAATAAAGGTTAATATAAGTAAAACCCAGCTTTATATTTATTATAATAAGCTTTTTTATAGGGTTTATAATTAGCTTTTAAGTAAAAATCCATATTAAAAACAAATTATATAACTTTATAATATATATAATTTATAAAATGAAATTATAAAATAATAGGTTTAAAATATATATAAATAATTAACTTTATAATTGGTAATTTTATTATTATATTAACTCTTTTATATATTTTTCTATTTAATTGCCTTACTTATTTCTATTAGCTTAATTATTTTAAACCCACTTAACCTATTTTTAAACTTCCTTTTTAGCCTAACCCTTTAGCCCCCCCCACCTTTTAACCCTTATATCTACTCGCCTATTTAACCTACTTTTATTTTTAAATTTTTCCTCCATAAGTAGCCTTTTAGGCAACCATTCGGATTATTACTACCGCATATAGCAGCTTTTAGAGCTATAGCTTTAAGTTATACCCCTATATTTTTTTAAAAACAATTAGTTATTTCAACTAAGCCTATTATTCCTTACCCAATTTAGAAGGCAATTAAGTTAGCTAACTTCCCTATTAAGGAATTTGAGATTATCTTCCTACACATTTGGTCTTTTAATTAGAATATAGCAGCTTAAAAGGACTAGGTTAATCCTTTATATTACCTTTAGTAGTATATTTATATTAGCTAATATAAGGATATTAAGGAGTTATAACTACTTAAGATGCTTTCTAAGCTTTCTAGTTAGATAAATATATTTAAGGAAATCTATATAACCTAATAGATATTAAGCTGCTATATTAATATTATCTTTTTAAATTGTAGTTTATTTAATTAGTAGGAAGTTAGCTATATTAGGTTATATATTATATAATTAGTTAAGTTATATGGACTAGGGTTTAAAGGAGTAATGCTTTTATATTAGAGGCCTGGAATAAGGTTCTTTAAGTAAGGTTTATTTAATAAAGATTTTTACTTAAAAGCTAATTATAAACCCTATAAAAAAGCTTATTATAATAGATATAAGGCTGGGTTTTGCCTATATTAACCTTTATTATATACTAGTACTAGGCTTATTTTAACAAATAATATAAATAATTAAAAAATAATAAATACTATTTATAATAGAGCTATAAAACTAGCTAGAGTAGGAAAATTTATAAAACCTTTTAAAAAGGCTTTATATATAATATAAACACTTATATAAAAATAAGTTAAGCTTTTATTATAAATATAAGTTAAAAGAAAATAGTTAAATATTATAATAAATAGTAAAGTTAAAATAAATACTATTAATTTAAAAATAGTAAATAATTTCTAGCTATTATAAAAAGAAAAGAATAAACTCTATTTAATATATAATATTAAAAAAACCCCATTTAATTATAAAAATCAAATAATTACTAGAAAGGTTAATTATTTTAAAATGTTTATTTAAAGAAAGAACTAGAAAATTAATTTTAATATAATATTATTAAATAGTTATAACTTATTTTAAAGTTACTTATAGTTATTTTAATTTAACTCCTATATTAACTAGTATATTAGCTAAATATAAACCTTTTAAAATAATATAGCTAGTAATATATATAATAATTTAATAAATAATAAGAGATTTTAAACTTCTATTAAAAAGAATAAAATAATATAATAGAGTAATAATAAAAACACTTTCTAACTTATAAAATTAATACTTTTAAAAGGAATATAATATAAATATAAAAATACGTAAATATAATAATAATAATAAATAATTGCATTTTTTAAAAAAATATTTACTTAAATATATAAAAACTTTAAAAAATAAAAAGAATTATTTAATAATAAATTTAAAAATATACTAATATAATATAAAGTATATAAAAAACTATTTATTAAAAAACTAAAAATAAAACTATTAAAGTATTTTTAATAAAATTATAAAATTCAACTTAAAAATAAAATATTAACTATATTTTATAAAATTTATAACTTTAATAAAATATAATTATAAACCCTAAAAAGATACTTTAAAAATAAATTAAAAAAAGAATATATTAGAGTTTTTAAATTATTTACTAGCTCTTTAATTATATTTATTTTAAAATTATATTTAAATAAACTCTAACTTATTATAAATTATTATAAGCTTAATAATATTATAATTAAAAATTATTATTTATAATATTTTATATTTTTTATAGCTAGCCCTATTTTATATTATTTATAAGAGGAAAACTTTTAGCTTTTTAAATATATATAAAATTAAACACTCTTATAAGCAATTAGCTATAATATATAGCTATATAATTAACTAACTAATAGCTAATATAATATATTTTAGCTTTTAAAACCAGCCTTTAGCTCTTATAATAGTAGGAAATCTACTAATTATATCTAATTATTTATATATTAATATAGTGTAGGCCAATTAGAAAGCCCTTTTACAAGTGGCCTAGGAGTATTATAAAATTTGCTTGCGCTTAACTAGCTGCTAGCTGCTAAAATTAAACTAATTATAGTTTTTTTTATTTCTAACCTAGATTTCTAATTTAAAAGGTTTAGCTTAACTATAACTAGAGATATACTACTATGCTCTAAGCTGGGTTAATTAAAAATTATATACTTTTATTTTTAATTAGTAAATTAAAGGATTACTTATAAAGAAAGAAAACTTTTATAATATTTAATTTAAAAGGAGCTTATAATCTAATTTATATTAAAAAAGAATATAAATAGAAAACTATATTTAAAATAAAGTTTAAACTTTATAAATAGCTTATTATACCTTTTACCTTTAGTTTTATTAATATACTAGTAATATTTTAATAAATAATTAACTATATATTATAAAAATATGTAAATATAATTATAATATATTATTTAAATAATATTTTAATCTTTTTAAATAATATAAATAAATATATAAAATATATTTATAAGGTATTATAAGTATTATAAGATATTAAGCTTTTAATTAAACTTATTAAAAGTAAGTTTTATATATAAAAAGTTACCTTTTTAAATTATAAAATCTTATTAAAAGAAATTAAAATAAATAGATAAAAGATTTTAACTATTAAAAATTAGCTAATACTAATAATAGTTAAAAAAGTATAAGCCTTTTTAAAATTTATAAACTATTATTAAAAGATCTTTAAAAATTTTAAAAAGATAGCTATACCTCTTATTAAATTAATTAAAAAAAAATAAAACATTTATTTAAAAACCTAATATTTAAAATAAGTAAAGTAAAAATAGAAAAATAACTATTAACTTTTATACTTAAAAGGCACTTAAAATAAAAATATATTATAACTATTATTACCTAATATATTCCTAAATATTTAATAAAATAATAAAAGAATTATATTAAATAGTTTATTATAAGAATTAAATTTAAATAACTTAATATATAATAAAATAACTAGGTTAATTTAATACTAGAAATAATTACCTATTAAAAAAGATTTACTTACTTAATAAATTAAAAATAAGTTTATTAAATATTACTATTAAACTATTAAATATTTAAAAAAATAAAATAACTAATAATTTTAAGAGTTTTTTAATAAAAGCGTTTAATAGAAAAGAGTAAAATTAAATAACTACTTTTATTATAACTAATATTTAAAAAATAAAGGCCTTACTTTAAAAATAATAAAAAGACCCTTATAATAATATATATAATAAAATAGAAAACTTACTATTTAAATAAATTTTAAAATATAATAAATAATTACTAAGTAATAAGAAAACAAATAAATAATAAATATTAAAATACTTATAAAAGGACCTTATAAGGAAATTTATAAATACTTACTTTATAAATATTAAGGAATTAATAAAGCTTTAAATAAGTTAAAATAATATTTTTATTTTTAAAATTAAAAAAAAGTTAAAAAATTATAAATAATACTTTATTTATAATAAAATAAAAGTATAATAATATAAACTTTATAAGAAATTATACTTATACTATTATAAATAATTATAAGACTTAATTATTATAAACTTTATTATAAAATTATTTTATTATTAAACCCTATTATAAGTATAACTTATAATAGTATTCTAGTTATTATTAATAGATTTATAAATTTTCTTACTTTATTTTATATTAAAAGTAATAAATATAAAAGAGTTTTCTTATATTTTTTATAAAATATTATTAGTATATATAAACTATTTAATATAATTATTTTAAATAGAAAACTACTCTTTTTTTAAATTTTAATAATATCTTATAATAAAAATTAAATTAAACTATAAGTTAATTATAGCTTAAAAACCTTAGTTAATAAATAAATTAAATAAATAAATTAAGTTTTAAAAACTTATTTTTTATTATATTAACTATATTTAAAACAATTAAATTAAAAAGCTACTTATATATAATTAGTATATAATATAGCTTTTAATAAAAGTATAAAATTATACCAAGTTATATAAATTTAAATTTACCTCTAATACTTATAAAAATTTAAAAATAAACTATTTATACTAATAGCTATTTTTATATTAAATAAATTTAAAAGTTTATATAAAAAAATATATATTAAACTTTTATTATTTAAATAATATAAAAATACTATAATTAAAAAGGTTAAAAAACTAATCTTTTTAAAGGAGATATAATACTTTTATTATAAAAAATATTAATATAAAAACTAAAAAAAAACTTAACTATAAATATATTAACTTTATAAAATCTTAGAAAAGTTTTAAAAAATAATTATAAATTAAACTTATTATAAAAAGTTAAACTCTATTTAATCTTTTATATTTCCTTAATAGAATTTATAAAAAGAATAATTATAATTAAAATAAATAAAAATACTAATATCATTTGTAATATTTTATATTTTCTACAGCTAGCCCTATTTTATATTATTTATAGGGGGAAAACCTCTGGCCTTTAGGCGCGCACAGAATCAAACGCCCCTATGGGCAATTAGCTATAGCGCGCAGCCACACAATTAACTAACTAATAGCTAATATAATATGCCTTAGCTTTCGAAACCAGCCTTTAGCTCTTATAATATTAGGAAATCTACTAATTATATCTAATTATTTGCATACTTATATAGTGCGGGCCAATTAGGAAGCCCTTTTATATGTGGCCTAGGAGCGTTATAGAATTTACTTGCGCTTAACTGGCTGCCAGCTGCTAGAATTAAACCGACTATAGTTTTTCGTCCCTAACCCAGGTTCCCAATCTGAGAGGTTCGGCTTAACTGCAACCAGAGACGTGATACTATGCCCCAAGCCGGGAAAAATACTAATATAAAAGTTAAAAAATTAAAAAAATATAAAATAAAATATATTCTAAATATATAATTAAAAAATAGAAAGATTAAATATTTAATATAATAAAAAGGCTATAATAGAAATAAAAGCATATAAAAACTATTAAAATACTTTAATTATATATAATAACTTTTAAAACGGTTTTATTAGTAATAAAAATAGGTAAAAGCTTATTTAAACTTAAAGCACTTTAGTTAATAATATTTATAGCTTCTAATAATTAAATAAATCTAATAGCTTACTATTTTAATAAAATTGCCTCCTTTTAAATATATATATTATTTTTTTTATTTAACTTATATATTTTATAATTAAATAAATTACTATTATACTCTTTTAATAAATAATATTAATAATAAAAATAATTTAAATAAAATAAAACTTTTTAAAGCTTCTTTTTTACCTTTTTAATTACTACTTTTACTTTTATTTAAATATTATTATTTTATAATATTAAAAAAGGTTAACTTATAATAAATAATAGAAAAAATAAAATAAATATATATTAAAAGTAGTAATACTATTACTATTATAAAAATAATTATAATTAATATATTTTTTATAATAAAAAAAATACTCTATTATATAATATACTTACTAGTTTTAAAAATAATAAAAATAAAATATACTAATATTTATACTCTTATAATTAATATATATAATATAAAGGAAATATTTAAATAAAAATTTTAATTTAAAAATATAATTTAATATAATAAAATTAATAAAATATAGCTAATAAATAATTAAAAAAGAAATTTAAGCTAATTATAATAAAATTTAAATAGCTAATTTTAATAGCTTTAAAAATAAAACTAATAAAAGGAAAATATTTTATTATAACTTATATTATTCATAGTTATATATTAAATTGCTTTTATAAGTTTCTATTTAATTATATAACTTTTACTTAAGTTTATTTTAAATTATTTTATAAATTATAATAAACCTTTTAAAAATATTTAATATTTAAACACTTTTATTAAACACTTTAAATAAATATAACTATTTTAACTTTTAATAAAATTTAATTATATTTATTTATTTAAAATATATTACTAAATATAATAACTTATTATATTACTTAAACTTTAATACTCTAATCTTTTTACTAATATAAACTTAAAACCCTCTAGTTTTATTTATTAAAAATTAACTAAATTATTATAAAACTTTTATATAAATATTACTTTCTAATTGCAAGTAAATTGGCATATATTAGTATATTTAAGTGGAAAACTAAACTAAAATAATATTATAACTATTAAAAGCTTAATTATAAGGCATTTTTAAATAGTAAGAATTTAAAACTTATTCTCTTATAAAAGTAATAGTATTTAACTAATAGAATAGCTTAAAAGAGACTTGTTAAAACCCCTAGCCCGGCTATTTAAAAACCCTCTAATAAACCTAAAGCTACCTTAACCCTAAGCAGCCCTTCTAATTAGAACAACCTAGCCCTAAGCAGCCCTCCTAATTGGAACAACCTAGCCCCAAGCAGGCCTTCCAGCCCGAGCCCGGCCCTAAGCCCAAGCCCAAGCCCTAAACCTATAACTAATTAGAAATCTAGGTCTATTTTCTTATACTTACTACCTTTCCTTACTAGCCTAGTTAGGGACTTAAAAGCTAGGAACTAAGGGCTAGCTAGTCCGAGCTTTCCTACTCTAGTGCCTAGGCGCTAGTATATTAGTTACTATTAGCTATTATAGCTGCTAATATAGTAGTAGTAGCGGGTTATTAGTAGAGAATATAGTAATAAGAATAGAGGATTTTTATTAGAAGTTAATAAGAATTAGATAGTTTAAGCTTTTTATTAAATTAAGCTATATGGATTTAAAAGGGGAGGCTAGAAACTTTTAAAAATAGATATTATACCTTCTTTATAATTTTTATTAAGTTTTTATTTAAGTTTTTATAATTTATTTTAATATTTCTAACTTACTCCATTCTAATTAGTTAGTTTACCTATTTTCTATTTTATTTTTTATTTATAATTATAACTAATTATAAATAAGAGTTAATTTTCCTTTAAGTCTCTATTATTTTATCTTTTATATATTTACTTTTTATAATTACTTTTATTAGGGGTTAAATTATATTATTACTCCTACTATTAAATTGGAAATTATACTAGGGATTAATAAGCTATTAAGCTATTAAGTTAGCTTAATAGTAATACTTTTAAACTATTAAAAATAAACTAGTTATAAAAAGATAAAAGAGAAAAGGAGTAAAAAACTAGAAATTAGAAATTTAATTAGGTATTTAATTAATTTTAAACTTTTCTACCTTTTATTTAATACTTTTACTATTATATAAAAATTTCTAATTAAATTATTTAATTAAAAGAAAAAAAAAAGAAAGCTATTATTAAATAAGTAAGTTTTATTTTATATTACTAGTACTTTAAAATTCTATATTATAAATCCTTTAAAATAAATATTCTATTTATAATAGTATTAAAACCCTAAGTAAATATCTTACTATTTAAAATACTTTTAATATAAAAAAGCTTAAACTTAAATATACTAATTAATAAAATAATATTATTAAAGGATTAAATAGTTTTTAAAGTTTAAAATACTTAATAGTAAAAGGGATTAAATAGAAGTTAGTATTTTAATTATAATT